>LPNX010078133.1:0-27602 GCA_001517045.1 Pseudotsuga menziesii | reverse complement strand
TCTAGCCTTGTACCGCTTCTTTCCTCCATCTTCTTCCTTCAACCTGTAAACCCATTTATTCTGCAATACCCTTTTTCCTGCAGGCAACTTAACCAGATCCAAAGTCTGGTTTCTTACCAATGAGTCCATCTCCTCATCCATGCCTTGCTCCCACTTCTTTCTAGTTTCTACCTGCATTGCTTCTTTAAAACATTCTGGCTCACCAGAATCAATCATCAATAAATAATACAGTGAAGGAGAGAATTGTTCAGGGGGTCTACTTAACCTGGTAGACCTTCTTATAGTTGCAGGAGTTACAGGTACCTGTTGCTGCTCTTGATTTTCTGGTGCTTTTGGAACTTCATTTTCTTTGATTTCATCAAGCATTGTGTACTCTGTGTTTTCCTTTTCTTCTTTCTTTCCATGCAACTGATCTTTGTACATGACCTTTTCATTAAATACTACATCTCTACTCCTAATGATTTTGCGATTTTTAAGATCCCATAAGCGATAACCAAAATCATCAACCCCGTATCCAATAAAGGTACATTTCTTGGATTTAGCCTCAAGCTTTGTTCTATCATCTTTATCAATATAGACAAATGCTTCACAACCAAAAGTTCTTAGAAATGAGTATTTTACCTGTTTACCTGTCCATGCCTCCTCTGGAATTCCACCATCCAAAGCACTTGAAGGCCCTCTGTTTATTAAATAAACAGCAGTGTTTACAGCATCAGCCCAAAACTGTAAGGGCAACCCTGCATGCAATCTCATACACCTTGCATGCTCCATGATCATTCTGTTCATCCTTTCTGACACGCCATTTTCTTGGGGTGTTCCAGGGACTGTCTTCTCTCTGCGAATCCCATTGTGTGAATAGTAACTGTCAAACTCCTTGCTGCAGTACTCGCCTCCATTATCAGATCTGAGACATTTCAACCTTTTTCCTGTCTCATTCTCAGCCAAAGCTTTCCACTTCTTAAAAGTATCAAACCTATCAGATTTCTGTCTAATGCAATAAACCCAAGTTTTTCTAGTTGCATCATCAATAAAAGTAACATAATAACGAGAGCCACCAAGAGATTGTACCTGAGCTGGTCCCCATACATCTGTATGGACAAGCTCTAACTTTTCACTCTTCTTTTGTTTCCCAACCCTGAGAAATCTAACTCTCTTCTGTTTTCCATAAACACAGTTCTCACAAAATTCCAAACTTACCTGCTTCAGATCTGGAAGCAGTTTCCTTGAGTGGAGAATCTGCATCCCCTTCTCACTCATGTGGCCAAGCCTATGATGCCACAACGCTGCACCTATTTCTGTGGAAGCTACAGAAATAGAAAAATCAGTGTTATGAGGACATGAATATAACGTACCTATCCTATTTCCTTTTGCAATTACCATTGATCCTTTAGTGACCTTCCACCACGTTCCTCCAAACGTAGACAGACAGCTGCCATCTCCCAACTGCCCTGTTGAGATCAGATTTCTTTTCATAGCAGGAATGTGCCTTACATCCTTTAGCAACCAGTCATTTCCATTATTTAGTTTAATCCGCACCTTACCCTTTCCAACAATTTTACATGGTTCATCATCCCCCAATAACACATGCCCAAAATCACCTTGAACATAATCATAAAAGAATTTCCTATGGGGTGTAGCATGACATGAAGCCCCTGAATCTACTACCCAGTAATCACTAGTATTATCTAATGCAAGAATCAAAGCATCTTGTAACACATCACCTGCTACATTTGCTTCTTGGGTAGTCTCTTGCTGCCCCTCACCTTTCTTCTTTGGTGCTCTGCAGTCTTTCTTTAGATGTCCTTTCTTACCGCAGTTCCAGCATTCTATTTTTCCGAATCTGGACTTGGATCTTCCCTTATTAGACTTGCCGCGATTTCCTGGGCTCCTTCCTCTCTCTTTTTGTCTCCCTCTGCTCTCCATGGTCAACGCATTACCTAATGTCTCACCTATGCTTTTTCTTCGCATTTCCTCGCTAAGAATAACACTAACAACATCATCTAACTTAAGAGTGCTTGAACTAGGGACAGAGTTACTTACAGCCATGACCAAGCTATTCCAGATTTCTGGCAATGAGCACAAGATTAGAAGAGCCCTAACCTCATCATCAAAGTTCACTTTTACAGAACTTAACTGACTGGTAAGTGTATTAAACTCATTTAAATGGTCAGCAACAGATCCACTTTCCGACATCTTCATATTAAATAAACGCTTCATTAAAAATACCTTGTTAGAAGCCGAGGGTTTTTCGTAGAGCTTACTCAATGCGCTCATCACACCCTCTGTTGATATTTCTTTCAAAATATTGAAGGCCACTAACGAAGCCAGGCACAATCGTATTGTTCCTAGTGCCTTTCTATCAAGAACCTCCCATTCTTCATCCTTCATAGCCGCTGACTGTTTTGCTTTTCCACCCAACGACAGGTATAGATCTTTCTGGTACAGATAGTCCTCCATTTGCATCTTCCATAACTGATAGTTTTGGCCGTTAAATTTATCGACCCTAAACTTTCCTTCTTCCGCCATTGCTCCCACTCGAACCAGGAACCCTTCTTTCCTACGAGTTTACCAACCAAATAGACCTTTTGGCTCTGATACCAATTGTTAGAAAAACAGGACCGCAGAGTAATAACAGATATACAGTTAAATCAATAAACAAGATGCAAAAACACATTAAACATTACAGAGAGACACAGATATAACGTGGTTCACCCAAACGATGGGCTACGTCCACAAACAAATTTGCCAGTCCTTTTATTTCAGTCCAGAAAGATGAAGGGATATGCCCTGCAGCAAAACCGCTGCACTTCCTCTTCACGCTCTCACAGTCTCTCTTCCAGCACAATACAATGCCCACATCCAGTACAATACAGTACTCACATCCAGTACCATACAGTACTCAGTACAATTACAATGGAGCCTCCTCAAGCCTTATAAAGACTTAATCACATGCAATACCATGGGCTAATACCATGGGCTACAACAAACTATGTGCCCAAACCATGTACTAGACCTAACCACCTTTGACTCAATCCCAAGTCAAGGTTAACACATGCAATACCATGGGCTACAACAAACCATGTGCCCAAACCATGTGCTAGACCTAACCACCTTTGACTCGATCTCAAGTCAAGGTTAACCCTAACACGTTTCCCATGGAGCCTCCTTGCCCCCGGGGCGTGGGAAGCGCAGGGGGCGAGCCCCTGACCTTGGGAGGCGCATCCTCGTGGAACACTGGGATGGAGTTGTCTCACAGATGGATATAGTACTTGGATATGCTTCCCTTAGACTCTAACAAGTTTTTCTTTGCACTTTATTTGCAACATAGGTCAACCTTCAAAGGAAGGTGCCCTGGAAGCCTTTTGGGCTCCAGTACTGACAAAGGCCTAGCCTTTGCAAGCTAGTATCACCCTGATGCCCTGTGGGGGCACATGAGTCGAACACTATACAAGGAGTGAGTGCTCATCCTTTTACCACTAACCTTTTGAAATCACTTTACATTTCATAAGATAGTAGCCAACCTACAAGAGCAGGTGCTCTGGAAAGCCTTCTGGGCTCTAGTAAATGACTAAGGCCTAGACCTGCTGCAAGCGAGAAGTCTATAGCCTCGACAGGTTTGCCTCTCCCTATCGCCCCTGTGGAGGGCAGATTGAGCCTTACATTATACAAGGAATGAGTGCTCAAACTCTTGGCCACTGACTACTTTTTAAACATTTAACTTTTGCATCCTTTAGATATAGCTTTTATGCGTTCCGATGCTTCAGTGTTTAGCAACACTGTTATGGTGGAGCACTTGCTTTGAGAACTAAAGGAGAACTACCCTGTGAACCCAGCCACACTGGCCAAGCCACATACTTCATAGGCAGAGACACAAAGCAACATGGAGTCTATCATACATAGGGGTCACAATGGGGAAAGTATCTTTAATCTCACAAGTCTCAATCAGTCTATGTCATGGAGTAAAATCAAAGGTGGATGAACTGGATGGATGGGGACAAGTGACATGGAACCAACCTAGCACCAAGGTTTATAATTTGTACAGTTTTAGCCTTTTCATTTTCCATAGGCGCATATATAATATTTCCAATGCAGGTAGTACAAGAGCTTTCAGTTTTAGCCAACAACATCTCAAGTGACCAGGGGGAGTTCTGCATAGTGCCAAACATCGGGACAACCGACCAAAATGATTTAGGCATACAATCCAACTTACCAAAGGCAAGTTCTGTCGCCAACTCAGAGCCAAGACACAATATAAACAGGGAGGCTTGTCCAACAAAGGTTCTAGCGGGGAAAAAGGTCCTCCATGCCATAAGTCAAGAAGTCAGTCTGGTTGAAAACTAAACTGGAAGGTAATGGATGGGCGGAGATAGTGAATGATGAAGCCAACACTAGCAAGCCAAAACACTGGTGGGAATGACTACCTCTATTCTCCCTAGGAAGGGTTAAAAACCAATTAGTATAGATCAGGAACTTCAAAGTCAGAGTAAGGACATCAATACATAAATACAAATACATCCAAGTCCATATTATTATGACCACCAGATCATGACACTACATGTTAATACATGTCACAAAGATGAGTATAAGAGTAATGATAACCATAACACAATATAAAAAGTTGAGTCATAATCATGCATATAATCCATCTGAAACATCATATGTCCAATGGGAAAGCACTGATATAAAACTGGGCATCAATAACTGCTCTGTAATGACTAAATGGCTACATCGGTCCTCAAATTTGAGTGTCCTGAGGCTCAGTCTTGACATGGGAGAGTGCAATAGTCCACAAATAAAATAATGATCCGTCAAAACTGCTCATCTCAGCATCTCATATGTAAGAGATCTGGCTGAAAAATGTACTATATAAAAAAAATAGAATATGGTAGCCCGACTAATATGTGATAACACAAGGTTAGGGAAAAGGGGAATGACTTTTGACTGACTTCGACTAAGTGATTTATCTGAATGATAAACAATACACTCTACCAAGGTGACATATGTATAACAGATAGCAATAGGGGATGGAGGTCTCTCACAGATGGATAGAGTACTTGGATATGCTTCCCTTGGACTCTAACAAGTTCTTATTTGCACTTTATTTGCAACATAGGTCGACCTTCAAAGGCAGGTGCCCTGGAAGTCTTCTGGGCTCTAGTACTGACAAAGACCTAGCCTTTGCAAGCTAGTCTCACCCTGATGCCCTGTGGGGGCACATGAGTTGAACACTATACAAGGAGTGAGTGCTCATCCTTTTACCATTAACCTTTTCAAATCACTTTACATTTCACAAGATAGTAGCCAGCCTACAAGAGCAGGTTCCCTTGAAAGCCTTGTGGGCTCTAGTAAATGACTAAGGCCCTAGACCCGCTGCAAGTGAGCAGTCCATAGCCCCGGCGGGTTTGCCTCTCCCTGCCACCCCTGTGGAAGGCATATTGAGCCTTACATTATATAAGGAATGAGTGCCCAAACTTTTGGCCATTGACTACTTGTTAAACATTTAACTTTGGCATCCTTTAGATATAGCTTGTATGTGTTACGATGCTTTAGTGTTTAGCAACACTGTTTTGGTGGAGCACTTGCTTTGAGAACTAAAGGAGAACTACCCTGTGAACCCAGCCGCACTGGCCAAGCCACATACTTCATAGCCAGAGACACAAAGCAACATGGATTCTATCATAAATAGGGGTCCCAATGGGGAAAGGATCTTCAATCTCACAAGTCTCAATTGGTCTAAGTCATGGATTAAAATCGAAGGTGGATGAACTTAATGCATGGGGACACGTGACATAGAATCAACCTAGCACCAAGGTTTATAATTTGTACAAGCATGGCATGAGCAACAGTCTTCACATCAAATCTGTAATATCCCAAATCCCGATATTTTCTATTTCTATGCAAATATTCTGATACAATGGGGCATGCAAACTGCCATGCAAAAATCCCTATTTTATAGCAAAAATTAAGGTTAGGGTTTGTGAGATAGAATGAACACTTACCACTGATAAGCTGGCTGGACTTCTCCTGAGAGGGTATGCAAGCATCAAGAACTGAATAGAAGATGGACTGATATCTTCCGCTTCCGGTGAAACCCCAGCAGCAAGAACCCCCGATCAGATAAGGGTGATGTTTTCAGTGAGGGAGGTGTCCGATGAAGCTGCCGATTTGCAGGACTGATAGCCTTCCCGTGCTGGAGAGAATGCCTGGTACATGCGAAGTTTTTGAGGTCTCTAGGCAGGCTAGCGAATTGATCCAGAGAGGCAGCTGCTCACACCCCCTTGATCCCGGAATCGCTGATAACTGCTCCGGATGAGCACGGTCGGATCTGATAATCGCTGGATGCCGGAGTAGGATGCTGATGATGAGAATGGTGCCTGAGTTTCGAAGCAAAATTGAGATCTGAAGACCCAGCAACTGATTAGGGCTTTCTAGCTGAAAACCCCCCTTACGGCTGCACACGTGTCCCTGCAACGATCTATACCATATACTGGATAACTTATGAATGAATGTAATAGCAAATGGTGAACCTGTATGGCTTACCTTGAATGAGACTAGGGCAGATGTTTCACTGCCGAAATCCCACTAGCGGAAGACTCCTTCTCCAACGCCAACTGCTGTGCGGCACGATGTGCTGCTATCCAAGAGCTCCCAAAATAATCAACATCAAAAGTAAAGTCTCCTTTCGCTTTATCCCTCTTTTATAACTTTCAACTGCGAAAACCCTAATCTTTGACCTAATTAGGTCACTTTATCTTCTAATTTGCAGTTGACTTGCATGCATGCGGATGGAGACTTAATGAGTGCATGCATCATTAAATAATGCTTGGATGGCATGCACAGAGGTGGCCTTTGGCCTTGGTGTCCCTTCTTGACCTAATGATGATGCCCTAGATTTTCTATGGATGGCACCGGTCCTTAGATGATTCCCTAGCTGTCAGTAACCGCTCGAACCCACAGGAATCACATAGGTTAGCGGTTTGGGGCTTCAAGGCCTAATTGGAAGAAAACATTACAGTCCTCCCCGCTTGAGATTGCTTGTCCTCAAGCAACTTCAAACTGGGATGCTGCAATACATGTTCACCTTCCCACGTGGCATCCTCTGGCGGTAGTTCTTTCCATTGAACCAAGTATTCTCTGATTACCCTGTTCCTGAGCTTCCTTTCTCTAGTCTATATGATCCGTTCGGGAATCAGTATCAGCAGTCCTTCATCATCTAAAGGAGGCAATTTTGTAGATGGAGCAATGTGTTGCACAAGGGTCTTCTTCAGATTAGATACATGGAACACATTGTGAATTTTGCTTTCCTGTGGAAGTTCTAGTTCATATGCCACCTCTCCCACCTTCCTGATTATTCTGTATGGTCCATAGAAGCGGGGTTTTAACTTCTCTGCTCCTTTCTTCTTAAGTGAGGACTGTCTGTAAGGTTGGAGCCTTAAGTATACCAAATCCCCTACCTCAAAGCTCCGCTCAATCCTGTGTTTGTCGGCATACAACTTATGTTGATTCTGGGCTGTTTGTAAATTTTCTTTCAATATTTTCAGAATGTCTTGACTGTCCTGTATCCAATCCTTAGCCTTAGGAGCCCTACTATCTCCAAATGGCAAATTTGCATAGTCCAAGGCCTCATAACCGTATAATGCCTTAAAAGGAGTCATCCTAATAAACATGTGATAGGTAGTATTGTAGCAATACTCCCCTAGGTGTAGCCATTTGATCTAGGTTCGCTGCTGTCCTGCTACATAGTTTCTTAAATATCCTTTGATCCACTTGTTGACTATTTCCGTTTGTCCATCACTCTGGGAATGATAACTCCTAGTAGTAGCCAGTTCGGTCCCCACCAATCTGAACAGTTCCTGCCAAAAGGCACCTGTGAATCTGCTATCCCGATCACTAACAATGGTCTTAGGTAACCTGTGTAACCTGAAGACTTCCCTGAAAAATAACTCAGCTACTTGAGCTGCCGAGTAGTCTGATGATATCGAAAAGAAATGTGCAAACTTGGTCAGTCTGTCAACTACTACATCTAAACAATCTCGCCCTTGGACTTTGGGCAATCCTGAAATAAAGTCCATGGAGATGCTTTCCCACTTCTGTTCTGGAATTGGTAGTGGCTGGAGTAACCCTGCTGGATGGGTGTTCTCAATCTTGTTCTGCTGACAGATGCCACATTCCCATACATGCTGCATAATTTCCCCCTTGAGGCCCTTCCATGAGAACCTCTCTCAGATCTGCCTGTAGGTCTTTAAGAAACCTTGATGCCTTGATAAAGGAGAATCATGGGCTGCCTGAATGATCCTTTTCCTCAATGTGGATTCTGGGACGAGGTATATTCTGTTTTTGTAAAAGATGATGTCGTCAACAATCTTGTACCTGTCATCCTGAATTTGCCTGTCCAATAATTCGCAAGCGAATTTATTTTTGGAGTATTCTACCAAGAGAAGTGCCCTCCAATCTGTGGATATACTACTGAGAGATAATGAGGCGGGACGCCTGGATAATGCATCAGTTACTACATTATTCTTACCTTTTACATACTCGATCTCGAAATCATAGACTTGTACTTTGCTGACCCATTTCTGCTGTCGCTCATTCAGTTCCTTCTGCTCCAGGAAATACTTGAGGCTGTTATGATCGGTTTTGATTTTGAACTTACTGCCCACCAAGTACTGTCTGAATTTTGTGAGAGCATGTAAGATGGCTAGCATCTCTTTGTCATATATGGAGTAATGGCGCTCGTAGTTCTTCAGTTTACGGCTCTCAAATGCAATAGGGTGATGGTTTTGCATTAGCACTGCTCCTAACCCTTCCCCTAAGGCATCACATTCTACTACAAAGGGTTGTGAGAAGTCTGGTAATGCTAAAACTGGACAGGAACTCATAATAACCTTCATCTCCTCGAAAGTTTTCTGTGCTAAGTCTGTCCAAGTGAACGCTCCCTTCTTGGTGAGATCTGTGAGGGGTGCTGCAAATTGGGAGAATCCCTTAACGTACCGTCGGTAATAAGTGTACAGACCTAAGAAACCTCTCAATTCTATAACTGTTTTTGGTGCGGGCCAATCTCTGATAGCTCGGATTTTCTCCATATCAACCGTACTCCTTCTGCATTGATTATGTGTCCTAAGTACAACATTTCCTTCATGCCAAACTCACACTTGGACATTTTCGCATAAAACGAATGTTCTTCTAAAATACTCAATATTTCGTCCAAGTGTTTCAGATGCTCTTTCCATGTTTTGCTATAAATCAGGATGTCATCAAAGAATACGAGCAAAAACTTACGTAGCTGTGCTCTGAAGGTGTGGTTCATGCATGACTGAAAAGTGACTGGAGCATTGGTAAGTCCAAAGGGCATGACCAAAAACTCATTGTGACCATAGTGACAGCGAAAAGCTGTTTTGGAGATGTACTGGTCCCTTACCCTGATCTGATGGTATCCCGAGCGAAGATCAATCTTGGAGAAGTATTGAGCTCCCTGAAGCTCATCCATGAGTTCGTCAATTCTGGGAATGGGATACCTGTTCTTAATGGTCTTTTTGTTGAGTGCTCGATAATCGATGCACATTCGCAGTGTACTATCCTTCTTTTTGACCAGTACTACTGAGGATGCGTAGGGGCTAGAACTGGGCCGAATATATCCAAGCTCCAGTAATTCTTTGATTGTTTTCTCAATCTCATCCTTGTATCTTTTGGGATGCCTGTAAGGAGTGGTGATGACTGCTTGTGTCCCCTCCTCTAGCTCGATGATGTGTTCAAAACCTCGGTCTGGTGGTCTACCTGATGGAAGGTCCCGAAAAACCTTTTCATGTTTCTGTAGCAAGGTTTGAATGTCACTTGGGTGTTGTGTGCTGGTCTCTGGGGGTTTCCTGAAGGTGACCAAACATTCTGCAGCCCATTCTTTATCATCTTGCCGGAGTACTGCCTCCATTCTCTATGACGAGACCGGTTTTGGGGGATAAGTGTTCATGCCCCTCAAAACTACTCGTTTGCCATCTGGCCCCTGGAATTCCATTTCCATTGCCCTGTAATCTGTAGTGTATTTCCCTATGGAATAAAGCCACTGAACACCCAATACTACATGAGTATCCGATACATCCACTACGTAGAAGGAATCTGTCATCTGATAGTTACCTAAGGTGACATTCAATTTTGGGATCCAGTAGTTGCACTCCATGTTGGAGTTCTCGGCTACTACTACAGTGAATCCTTCGAACTTCTTGGTCTGAATACCTCTCTTGGTTACCCAAGCGGAGTCAATGAAATTGAGGGTGGCTCCCTCATCAATCAATACTCCTACTCTGTGACCCTGTACTACTCCCCTGACCCTGAGAGTATGGAATCTTGGTACTCCAGATAATGCAGCAATGACTCCCTCTGGTGTATCACCCTGGTGTGATTCCTCCTCAGCTGCCCGTAGTTCTTCTGTGGCTTCCTACTCATAGTCGTCCTCATCACTGTCTGAATATACCTCAATGTAGTGAGCCTTCGCCTTCCCTGCACACCTGTGTCCTGGTACCCATGGTTCCTGACATGTGAAGCATAGTTTTTTCCTTCTCAAATCTTTCCTAGTGTCCTCGTCTAACCAGGTTTTCTTGGGCACATCCTGGTGGAAAGGTTTCCTGTCCTTGTCCCTAACAGGAAAATTGGTTTTCAGCGGGAACTTGTTTTTGGGGACTAAATCCTGAAGATCTCTTGCTCTGCTAATGGCATCCTGCAGAGTGAGGGGTTTGTAGGCTTTCACCCATCCCCGTAGTGGCTCTGTGAGGGCCTCAATGAATAACATAGTCAATCTGCTCTCTGACACATCTATTACCATGACTGCTATCCTCTGAAATTCTGAAATGAAAGCTTCTGCACTACCGGTCTGTTTGAGTTGAGCCAACTCCATGAAATGTATCTCTGGATCCTTTCTGTCAAACCTCTCTATGAGCTTCTGAGTGAACTCACCGTAGGAATGTATGGTGTTGTGACCCAATGTCACCAATTCGTGATACCACCACTCGTGAGCTTCTCCGTCCAAGTGAAGTGTAGCCAATTTAATGGCATCTGTCTCTATCATGGGGTTGAGTTGGAAATAGGTATCCAACTTTTGAACCCATATCCTCGCTGATCCTCCGCGAGTCCCATCAAAGTTTGGGATGGTCAACCTGCCCAAGGTCTTCTGCAACTCATAGTTGTGATTGAAACCCTTGTTGAAATTCCTGGGCCTGGTCCTACTCTTCATGTTGCAGAAATCTGAAAAAGACATGGCAGCATGAAACTCATCCCCTAAGTCTCTATACTCCTATAAATAAGCCCCAAAAGGCTCGCTAGGTTCTATCTGCATGACCGGGCCCCCTACTGTATCTACCAAGAAGTGAGGCATGGTAGGCCTGTTAGAAGGTCTGCTGTATATGTGCGGAGTATTTTGAATGTTAGTGTACGCTATCTTTCCGCTGCTGCTTGTAGATCCCCGATCTACCGGTGAGGGAGGTGTACTGTTGATACCTGTTTTCGGTTTCGCCAATAATCTGTTAATTGCATTGAGTACATCTTTTTGTCCTCTGGCTAAGTCTTGTAATGCAGAGACCAAGCTGTGAAACTCCATCCGATCATCTTCTTCTCCCGTTCCTTTTCCCTTATCCGAGTGTATACATGTTTGTTCCATGTCTGAACTGGTATCTTCTAGTTGGATATCCTCAAATTCCCCTGTGTATCTACTCTTCCTCCTCCTATAGGTTACAAAAGGGTCTCCTTTTGTGTTCATCTAAGCTTCATTTCTTAAGCCCACAGCTGGCCAAGAAGATAGCTCTGATACCACTGTAATATCCCAAATCCCGATATTTTCTATTTCTATGCAAATATTCTGATACAACGGGGCATGCAAACTGCCATGCAAAAATCCCTATTTTATAGCAAACATTAGGGTTAGGGTTTGTGAGATAGAATGAACACTTACCACTGATAAGCTCGCTGGACTACTCCTGAGAGGGTATGCAAGCATCAAGAACTGAATCGAAGATGGACTGATATCTTTCGCTTCCGGTGAAACCCCAGCAGCAAGAACCCCCGATCAGATAAGGGTGACGTTTTCAGTGAGGGAGGTGTCCGATGAAGTTGCCGCTTTGCAGGACTGATAGCCTTCCCGTGCCGGAGAGAATGCCTGGTACATGCAGAGTTTCTGAGGTCTCTAATAGATTCATTGCAAGGTGCACCCGGAATCGCTGATAACTGCTCTGGATGAGCACGGTCAGATCTGATAATCGCCGGATGCCGGAGTAGGATGCTGATGATGAGAATGGTGCCTGAGTTTCGAAGCAAAAATGAGATCTGAAGACCCAACAACTGATTAGGGCTTTCTGGTTGAAAACCCCCCTTACGGTTGCACACATGTCCCTGCAACGATCTATACCGTATACTGGATAACTTATGAATGAATGTAAGAGCAAATGGTGAACCTGTATGGCTTACCTTGAATGAGACTAGGGCAGATGTTTCACTACCGAAATCCCGCTAGCTGAAGACTCCGTCTCCAACCCCAACTGCTGTGCGGCACGCTGTGCTACTATCCAAGAGCTCCCAAAATAATCATCATCAAAAGTGAAGTCTCCTTTCGCTTTATCCCTCTTTTATAACTTTCAACTGAGAAAACCCTAATCTTTGACCTAATTAGGTCACTTTATCTTCTAATTTGCAGTTGACTTGCATGCATGTGGATGGAGATTTAATGAGTGCATGCATCATTAAATAATTGCTTGGATGGCATGCACAGAGGTGGCCTTTGGCCCCGGTGGCCCTTCTTGACCTAATGATGATACCCTAGATTTTCTATGGATGGCACCAGTCCTTAGATGACTCCCTAGCTGTCAGTAACCGCTCGAACCCACAGGAATCACATAGGTTAACGGTTTTGGGCTTCAAGGCCTAATTGGAAGAGGACATTACAAAATCCCTTGATTAGTCATAATACAGGTTGAAGCAACAATATATATAAGCATATGTCACCATAATCATCCTAACATGATAAGCATAGGTATCTGACATACATCATAGAGGAAAATCAAACCAAGAAAACGTATACCTGATCTCACCAAATATACCTGTCTCCAACTGATAAGCCCCTCTATAACGGTGTGTACCAATTTTGATCTGCAGCTTTGCTACAATGAATTAGATCATCACTAAAAGCATTTCAATGGACTCCTGAATCTCAATCTTGGCAAGGAAAATCTGATGAACAAGGATCTGGAAAGGCTGAAGTTGTAACGATCCATGCTAATACCCCGTGTAAAAAATAACCCGAAATAGAAGTAGAGACAAGTCTGTATGTTGCGTCATGGTAGCCCAGCAATAGAATATATATGTAATAACAGGTCCAAAGAGGTATCAATGAGGTGTGCTAAGGTAAGTGTGACAACCCTTACAAGTACAATCACCTTTGCAAAGGATAAAACATAAGTGTGGCTAAGATCCCCTGGGGCATGTGTCCTAATAGATTCATTGCAAGGTGCACCAAACACCCACCTAGGGCATAACCACCCAACATGATGAGGGTATATCATCCATCAAGGGGTAGTCAGCAAAGCCACAAAGGCAGAACTCCTTGGGTCGAGATTTTTGGTTGGGTGAAACTCCGGGAAAGTTAAATCCTAGTTTGATCTCAGGCCTGAAAAACCCTAAAATACTGAAACTGATAGTTTTGGTAGATTCGCTATATCTCGAGATTGGAGAAGGCTCAGGTGCCGAAATTTTCACAGGTTGAAGATGAATTCTTTATGTACACTGTGTCCAAGTTTTAGACTCAGATTCGCTATATTCTAGGAGATATGATTCCTCCAAGTTAGGGCTCCAGCCTCTCCTAGGATTCAACACTAAATAGGACAACACATGGGGAGAATTGTTATATCTCAAGCTGCAAAGGTCCAAATGAAATTTCGCAAGATGTTTCAAAAAGGGCACGGATTGTAATTTCTGTGGTAAGAATTTTAGACCCCAAAGATGAAACAGTGACACATGGTGTTATGTACAAGTTCGCTCTTCTGAACAGTCCTGAAATGAGACACCTTGGGAAAACGCGCATAAGTTCCAATTGGTAAAACCAATTCTGCTCTAGCTTGCGGTGTTGGAAAGAGGACATGCGAGGCTACCTCAGTACAAAATTTAAGACACAGAGGAGCAGTAATTTTGGAGATACCGCAAAAACAATATCAGGCATTCTGCAGAAGAAACTGAAGAAAACTAGGGCATTAGATATTTTGCAATTCTGATCATAGTTTTGGGAAAATGAATATGCTGCTCAGCTGGCCTTCAGGAGGCACATCTTTCTATCCAATCATATCTGAAAGATTCCAAGTTTTAAAAATTAGGGTTTCTCTAACAAACCCTAGATCAACCAGATCTGGAGCTAGGATGAACACCTCAAACCGATAAGATCTAATCTTTTGCCATTTACATTTGAGGTTCTCATTCCTAGCACCCCAGCTTGATGACAAGCTTGGTAAAGCTAAAAAACTTCCGAGCATGGAAGCATAGGATTTCACTGGTTCTTGAAGAAAATGAATTGGACACCTACATAAGCGAAGAGGTTCTAGTTCCAAAGGGAGATGAGGCTAAAGCCTTACATAAGAAGAAACTCGACTCATAATAAGAGGAGAAAATGGGAGCAACTAGAGATCAAGCGCTCACGATTCAAAGAAGATCCCTCAAGCGATGACGAATATGAAGAACTCAATTCTTGAAGAACCTCTTATCCATCTTATCATTTGGATAAGAAATGATGATGTCATGAACGAAGAAGATGATGAAGCAAAAGGATCAAGAAGGAGTCTACGCACGAAACAAATGAAAGTTAAGTATTCAATTATAATTTCATAATATTGTTTTATATTCAGTTGATGTGTTATGCATGATAGAATGTTTGCATTAATGACAGTATGCATGTGATGGGTAAGTAGCTCATGGTGCTATACACCTCTCGATTGCTACTTATCTAGAATGAAACCTCCTTGCTGACATATTGGATTAGTGCACAATCTCAATGATGTCATCTAGAAAGTTTCTGTGAGATATGGATGAATGTTGTATTGGCTAAACAGTTGAATGATCCGTCATTATGCATATGTTCTATGAAATGGTTCTAACCATGCAACTGGTGCATTGACTTATAGGAAAGGTCCTGTACAACCGCCTATAAGAAAAGAAGGATGAGACTTGTTTCGAAGAACAAGTGATGACAATTCAACATTCACTCAAATAAACATGAATCTGAAGCTCCCAGGGTCAATGACACCGTGACGGAAGAAAAATCTTCAGAGAGCGGTAGATCCACCTTGAAGGATGAAGACCACCATGGGTACGAGATATAACTCAAGATGAAGAAAAGAATGGCGAGACTTCCAAACCAAAGTAAGAGGCGTTGAACACACTCTAGTTGTGTAACACAGTTAGGTGACATCATTGATACTAACCTTTCTAGCTATGAAAGAAGCTATGATCAAAGAGTAACAGTTGATCATGGGGAATGATGTCTACGATATGGTTTCGAGACCTAAAGGGAAGTCCATAGTATCTTCCATATGGATCTACAAGAACAAGTGTACAAAGCAAGGTTCGTAATTTGCCTCAGAAAGAATAGACTATGACATGACATACTTTATTGACCAGACCCACTAGAAGTATATATCAAGCATAGAACCACCTGTACAGAATGAAGAGGGAAGATGATACTCCGCTTCAGGGGGAGTGACTAAAGAAGATATCTGAGTTCGACATGGTACGATATGATGGACAACTTTCTGATAGATCGAGACTTTACCAACCTTCAAGGTTGAATGCGGAAGACTAGGATATGTTGATGACCTGATAAGACGAACTCATGGAAGATGCTATGATGAAATAATACTAGAATGATGTTTGGGATATAGTACTCAAACCATAAAGCAAGAATGTGGTATCTTCCAAATGGACTTGCAAGATAAAATATGCTGCTGATAGAAATAAGGCAAGACTTGTGGCTAGAGGTTTCTCTTAGAAAGAGGGATTTAATTCTGAAGAGACACTTGCTCCAGGAAGCAAGGTACACTTACTTCAAAACTATCATGGTACTTGCATCCATGATGAAGTGGGACTTACACCAAATGGATGTGAAGACAACCTTCCTGAATGGTGTGATTGAAGAAAAAGTATACATAGATCAACCATAAGGATTTGAAGTTGAAGACAGAAAGACTCACGTATGCAAGTTTAAGAAGGCCCTGTATGGCCTAAAGCAAGCTCCCAGAGCTTGGTATGGAAGGATAGATAGTTTCCTGACGAGCATGGGCTTTACCAAGAGTAAAGCCGATCCTAGCCTTTACTTCAATGTTATAGAAGACGAACCTGTCATATTATTACTATATGTGGATGATTTATTTTTGACAGGGAATGAGAAACAGATTGTGGAAAGCAAGAAGAAACTCGCTGAAGAATTTGAGATGAAATACCTTGGGTTAATGCATTATTTCCTAGGTCTGGAAGTATGGCAAAGTTCAGAAGGAATCTTTCTCAACCAGGGAAAGTATGCAGTAGAGATATTGAAAAGATTCGATATGTTGAAATGTAAAGCCATGGCCACACCCATGGATTCCAACTTGAAGTTGTTAGCTAATGCCTCGTCAGAATTAGTTGATGTGACTCAATACAGACAGATTATTGGGTCGTTGATGTATCTAACAAATACCAGACCAGACATTTGTTTTGCTATGAACACCTTGAGTCAGTATCTAGTTCAACCTAGATGTGTTCACCTAATAGCTGCAAAACATGTGATGAGATACCTGAAAGGGACTATAGACTTTGGTCTATACTATGATGGAAGCCATGAGTACAGACTGTATGGCTATACGGATGCAGATTGGGCTGGAAGTGTATCAGACAAGAAAAGCACATAGATGATGATGTTTTTAGTATTTCTATACTGAAGATATAGATGATGATGCTTTCAATATTCACATACTGGAGATACAGATGATGATAGTTCAGTATTCACATACTAAAGATGTAGATGATGATGGTTCAGATGATGATGTTACAAGATGATGATTCAACACTGATGTGTTGACAAAGCCTTTGTCTTGGGTAAAGTTCGAAAACTTTCGTGACAAGCTTGGTGTTGTTCGGAAAGACCTTCCTCGAAAGGGGGAGCAGTGATGTAGCAGTGGGATTGTATCATCCCTAGACATTTGTCCTGAAGTGATCCGGTGACTTCGGTCCTCGAGAATGAAGAGGGATTGTATCATCTTGGGACATTTGTCCAGAAATGATCCAGTGACTTCAGTCCTCGAGAATGAAGAGGGATTCTATCATCCCGGGATATTTGTCCAAAAGTGATCTGGTGACTTCGGTCCTCGAGAATGTGGTGCGATTGCATCATCCTTGAACTTCTGTTCAAAGTGTATCCGAAGGCTTCCGTCCCCATGAATGTGGTGGGATTGCATCATCCCTGAACTTCTGTTCAAAATGTATCCGAAGGCTTTGGTCCCCGTTAATGTGGTGGGATTGCATCATCCCTGAACTTCTGTTCAAAATGAATCTGGAGGCTTTTGTCCTCGTGAATGTGGTGGGATTGCATCATCCTTGAACTTCTATTCAAAATGTATCTGAAGGCTTCGGTCCCCGTGAATGTGGTGGGATTGCATCATCCCTGAACTTTTGTTCAAAATGTATTTGGAGGCTTTGGTCCTCGTGAATGTGGTGGGATTGCATCATCCCTAAACTTCTATTCAAAATGTATCAGGAGATTTCAGTCGCCGTGAATGTGGTAGGATTGCATCATCCTTGGACATAGTCCTAAAGTGATAGGGAGTGATTATCCCGTAATTGTATCCGGTGGCTTCAGCTATCGAGAATGTGGTAGGATTGTATCATCCCTGGACTCGGTCCAAAAGTGATCCGAAGACTTTCGTCTTCGTGTTGTGGATTGCAGGTTGCTACTGCTGCTGCTGATGTTCTTGATCGAAAGATCAGAGTGTGATGATGATGATGTTACTGATCAAAAGATCAGAATGTGATGATCACGATGTTATTGATCGAAAGATCAGAATGTGATGATGATGATGTTACTGATCGAAAGATCAGAATGTGATGATGATGATGTTATTGATCGAAAGTTCAGAGTATGATGATGATGATGATGATGCTGATCGAAAGTTCAGAGTATGATGATGATGATGCTGATAGAAAGCTCAGAGTATGATGATGATAATATTGTTGATCGAAAGATCAAATTCTTGCTGATGATGATGATGATGTTGCTGATCGAAAAGTCAAAGTATGATGATGATGTTGTTGATCAAAAGATCAAAGTATTGCTGATGACGATAATGATGGTGTTTGATCGAAAGATCAAAGTATTGTTGATGACGATAATGATGGTGTTTGATCGAAAGATCAAAGTCGATAACGATGATGTTGTTTGATAGAGAGATCAAAGTATTGTTGATGATGTTGCCTCAAAGTATTGATGATGATGATGATGATTGTTGATTGAAAAAATTAAAATGTTGATGATGTTGTTGTCGATCGAGCGGTCAAAGTGTTGTTGCTGCTGAAAATTGAAGATGAAGACTATATGTCAAAGATAATGAAAAGCTTTCGATGATCTATAGATGTGTCACCCTGATGATGTTGATGATGTCCTCTCTCCTACTGTTGTTGTTGTTGATGTTGTTGTAGAATACCCTTCTCATTAAGGGGGAGTGTTGAAATATTGTAACTTCGAAGAATATTCTATATGTATTTTTTGTGGTCCCCAATGTTCCTACCGGGAGAATCACTTGTATTTCTTTATACCCCGATGTTTCTAATCGGGAACACTAATAAGAGTTATGAGGAAGTCCCCTCCACTGTAAGTCAGGTCATTAGTACCCCAATTGTGGTTACTCAAGCCTACAAGATTAAAGTAGGATTACTTGAGCCTACATAACTGAATTCATTATTAAGTGAACGAAAGAATATAAATAGAGGTGAGGTGCTTCTCATTTGAGACACACACACTCACTTGTGTAGCGCATGAAAGAGTGAAAGGAAGAGCTGTAGTTGGAGAAGAAGGAGGATCAGTGTTTTGGGTTTTACCTTTTATCTTTTTGGGGCATCTATATTGAGGAAGCTTTTGTTGGGTTTTTCCCATTAGGGTTTTCCTAGGATAAATCTTTGTGTTCTTTTTGTGTGGTTGTGCTTGTCTATCTTTCAGTGATCTTTTGGCTTATGGTCATGATGTTATGATGCTAAATGTTTTAAGATCTGATATAACCATTAAAATTCATCACCTTCAACTTGTAGATGGATGGGTGCAAGAAAATATACAAGATCTATCTCGACATAAACTCAGTATAAAAGAATAGCAATAGCAATAAACAAATCATCAACACATCAGAAGAACTCACAGTGTAATCCTTGACAAAAAACTCTTTTTCAAATTCCGGTGCCAAAGCTCATGAATACAATGGGGGGGCGGGAAGGGGTCACCTCTCTTAAATAGCTAGAGAGTGTGCCCACATTCTAACCAACTATCATTCGACGGTAGAGATTAAAAAATCTTCGACGGTGGAGATAAAAAGTACCAAGATCAATACATGGATCAAGTGACCGAGTCAACATGGGGGCACACTTTGCTCAAGGACGCCTATCCCAAGTCAAACTCACAATATAACATAAAGTATGACATAGTAATACATGAGAGGGGTCACTTAGGGGCTTAATTCACCCTAGGCCCCTTTACAACTTCAAAGCATACGATATCATCATGAAATACATCATTAGCCATGAGAGGGGGCGCCCCTTGGGGGGTTTTCCTCAATGGCTGAGCCAAGATAAAAATAATCTGGACATCTGCTGACTGAAAACTGCTGGAGGATTGTCCGGTATGCTGAAACGCATCATCTGTCAAAATTCCAAGCGATCTCCTTGACCGAGGTGGCCAAATCGATTTTTTCAGTGATTTCTCTAGTTCATTTTTGCTGGTACAATCTCTGGAAAATGATAAATCCACCATAACTTTTTCAAGGGTGCAAATTGGGGCAAACTAACTGCTCTGGATGATCCGGAGACATAGAAGAAAGGTATAAGTGACTAGTCATACCCCCTAAAACACTGCTCTACTCTAGGAGAACCAATCATACTGCAAATAATTAAGTGATAATAATCACTTATCAAGAGAACCGGAGCCAAACTCTCAAAACGGAAACCGCAATATTGGTCCTGGGCATGTCTGGAACAAATATAGAACTGTGCTTGACTTGGTCAAACTGGGTTAACCAGGTCAAAGTACCCAAACTAAAGGTGAGAAACTGTATCAGTAAGATCCTATAAACATCCAGAATAAGAAATGCTCCAATAATGTATATTAAAACCAAACTTGAATCAGTTATTCATAATCATGGTGACAATTAATAATAATAATAGTAAGATGTAACTGTGCTCCTGAAGAATCTTACAATTTTCTGGAAGTCTGCTTGTTTTATGCCATACTTACAAAGGGTAAATAATGTGCTACATATGGGTGAGGATGGAAGAACAAGGTTAGGGAAAAGAAGAATGACTTTTGACTGACTTCGACTAAGTGATTTATCTGAATGATAAACAATACACTCTACCAAGGTGACATATGTATAACAGATAGCAATAGGGGATGGAGGTGTCTCATAGATGGATAGAGTACTTGGATATGCTTCCCTTGGACTCTAATAAGTTCTTCTTTGCACTTGATTTGCAACATAGGTCGACCTTCAAAGGCAAGTGCCTTGGAATCCTTCTGGGCTCTAGTACTGACAAAGACCTAGCCTTGTCACACCCTGATGCCCTGTGGGGGCACATGAGCCAAACACTATACAAGGAGTGAGTGCTCATCCTTTTACCATTAACCTTTTCAAATCACTTTACATTTCAAAAGATAGTAGCCAGCATACAAGAGCAGGTTCCCTGGACAGCCTTATGGGCTCCAGTAAATGACTAAGGCCTAGACCCGCTACAAGCAAGCAGTCCATAGCCCCGACGGGTTTGCCTCTCCCTGCCACCCCTGTGGAAGGCAGATTGAGCCTTACATTATATAAGGAATGAGTGCTCAAACTTTTGGCCATTGACTACTTTATAAACATTTAACTTTTGCATCCTTTAGATATAGCTTGTATGTGTTTTGATGCTTTAGTGTTTAGCAACACTGTTATGGTGGAGCACTTGCTTTGAGAACTAAAGGAGAACTACCATGTGAACCCAGCCACACTGGCCAAGCCACATACTTCACAGCCAAAGACACAAAGCAACATGGATTCTATCATACATAGGGGTCCCAATGGGGAAAGGATCTTCAATCTTACAAGTCTCAATCGATCTAAGTCATGGAGTAAAATCGAAGGTGGATGAACTGAATGGATGGGGACAAGTGACATAGAACCAACCTAGCACCAAGGTTTATAATTTGTACAAGCATGGCATAAGCAACAGTCTTCACATCAAATCCCTTAATTAGTCATAATACAAGTTGAAGCAACGATATATATAAGCATATGTCACCATAATCATCCTAACATGATAAGCATAAGTATCTGACATACATCATAGAGGAAAATCAAACCAAGAAAACGTATACCTGATCTCACCAAATATACCTGTCTCCAACTGATAAGCCCCTCTATAACTGTGTGTACCAATTTTGATCTGCAGCTCTGCTACAATGAATTAGATCATCACTAAAAGCATCTCAATGGACTCCTGAATCTCAGTCTTGGCAAGGAAAATATGATGAACAAGGATCTGGAAAGGCTGAAGTTGTAAAGATCCATGCTAATACCCCATGTAAAAATAACCCGAAATAGAAGTAGAGACAAGTCTGTATGTTGCATCATGGTAGCCCAGCTGTAGAATATATATGTAATAACAGGTCCAATGAGGTATCAATGAGGTGTGCTAAGGTAAGTGTGACAACCCTTACAAGTACAATCACCTCTGCAAAGGATAAAACATAAGTGTGTCTAGGATCCCCTGGGCCATGTGTCCTAATAGATTCATTACAAGGTGCACCAGACACCCACCTAGGGCATAACTGCCCAACATGATGAGGGGCTACCATCCATCAAGGGGTAGTCAGCAAAGCCACAAAGGCAGAACTCCTTGAAACAAGGACCAAGAGGGCTTACCATGACCAAACCAAGGGTCGTGAGTCCCACTAGACCAACACTTTTATATAAACAAGCCCCAACTTGGACTTTTACAATAGCAAAACGAATCCCTTCCTTTGCACATCTGGTAGGGTGTGCTGCAAAGATTCTGAGCCATAACAAGACCAATTATTTTTATCTTTGATTTCTTCATAAGTATAACTTGGTACGTGGATTGCCGCAAAATCCAAGAGGAGAAAGATGTAGGTGAGATGTTTCCAAGGAAGAAAAATTGGCTTGTTTTAAGACAACAAAAGAAGGACCTCATATGTACTAGATTTAATTCATAGAAATGTTTGTGATCCAATGTGAACTGAGTCTATTGGAGGTACAAAATAATTTGTTATCATGATTTCTCAAGAAATATTTGGGATTACTTCCTTAAATATACATCACAAGATTTTGAATCTTTTAAACGATTCAAAGATATGGTTGAACAAGTAAGTGGCTGAAGTATTATGGTGTTGCAAAGTGATCAGGGAGGTGAGTATAAATCCAAAGAGTTTCATGACTTCTGCTAGGAACATGCACAATGTAGCAGGATGGTGTAGAAGAGTGGAAACTTAGATCAATACTGGAGATGGCCAGATGTATGTAGAAATGACAAAAACTGAGCAACCAATTTTGGGAAAACACAGTTCATATCATAGTACTTCTGTTGAACATAAGTCCTACAAATGTGGTTTGTGGTATGACACTTCAGGAACCATGGTCAGGATGGAAGCCCTATGTAACAAATTCCAAAGTTTTTGGGTTCTTGGAATATGCTTATGTTATAGATAAGAATAGACCTAAGTTGGAGGCAAAAAGTAGGAACCATATATTTATTGGTTACAACATTAAATCAAATGTATTAAGTTCTATGATATAGTTAATAGGAAAGTTGTGATCACTTGAAATGTGATGTAAATTTTTCATGTGGATATACAATTATAAAAAAGTATGCTTACATGTTTTGCAGGGATGTATTTCATGCTACTATGAGAAAGCCGTGAAACTTATATAATGTGAAGTGGAATACCACCCTTGCACTAAAACAAACGTGTTACATTTTGTTTTACTATACGTGTGGAGCAAATTGAGATAGTGAACCTCTAACAATGACCTGGATTGACCCATACTTGTTCAATATAACATGATGCTTATACCAACTGGCAAATTGTGTAAGCTACTTCTGCTAACCATTAGAAAGAGCAAAGCATAACAAAAACGTTACAAGTTACAACACATTGTAGTTCAAGCCATAGCTAAGCAGTCATGACGCATTTTCATACTACTCATGCTAATTAACAAAAACGCCTTACACTCTGCTCCTACATTACAAAATCGTGATCTCTAATTATAACATTCCAATATAACAATCATAATCAAGTAGCTCAACTATTTTACACAACCATTCTCAACTTGGGCACCTCATCCATCATATACGCAAGGGAAGGATGTCATATCCACACCATTCCCATTGTATCTACTTTCAATCTTTTGGATAAGTAAAGGAAGCAAGTTTTGAGTAAATTTAAGTTGATGTTTCCAAGTACAAAGGAAAGGTTCACCATTGAATAACCTGGAACAATAATGAGGAATGCTGCCAATTTCTGAACAAATGCCACAATGCCCTCTTCATCTCCTATACTTCTAAGTTCTGTAACGCCAAACGACATACACATTAACAGATATGCATCGTATTTTGGATGATCATCAATATCAAATTTATACAAAAATCCAGCTAGTGAAGAATTTATAGTTACATTTTATGGTATAAATCATGAACTATAAATTACAATAATTCAATCATCAGAACTACAATGCAACATTTTAATCACCAAGAAAACACTGGAATGCTTAACTAAAGATTTTGTTTAAAACACCTCTTTCCAAAAATTGTGTTCATAAAGCTTAGAGGAATTCAAACTAAACCATCTTACTGCACATTTCCAAACATGCTTACCAATTATTTTCTGCATCACCGAAGAAGACCTTTTTTCAATAATAGAAGTTCCATAAACATGATCAAGTCATTCAGAAATCACGAATTTCTAATATTCCCATTATTAGTTGAAAGAAACAAATCTTAAAATTCAGAAGTTAAAATTTTATTGAATTCTAAGTTGACAGAATAATGTTAGGACAGTCCTAGCACTTTGACATATTTAGTCACACATTTGTGAAACTTATCCTTTAATTTTGATGTAAAAAGCTCATTTAGAGATGTATGTCTTTATGCTGATTTTTTCTCACTAGTCTCATCTATTTTTAGATGAGTGTATAAACATTAGAGCTTGGGTATACTATTTATGTGAAGTAATTTTAACATAATGTGCAAGTGGCCATGTTATGAGTTGTCAATGAGCATTGCCATTTTAGAGTGATTTTTTAAATGGACCTTTAGGAAATGGCTTGTGTTAGCTTTGGAATGTGCTTTACCTATATTTAGGGTCCTACTTTGTTCACACTACTTACTATCTATTCTGTCATTGTGAGATATAGCTTATGTACATCATTGAAGAAAAGCATTGTGCACATATTTATAAGTGATGGTATACAACCATGGCTACTTGCTATACCCAATTCGTCATGGAATGGTTGAATTAAATGCAATTGCTACTCTGCTTGAGATCAAGTGTACAACACACCACTTCCTCCTTGTTCTTCTACACCCATTTTGTTTTTTTTTCTGAAACTCAGTTTCCTAGGATATTTATTATAGGTTTACTAACTCCATGTATGGTCCAAGTAAACCTTCCCAAAATAACCTCCACTATGCTAGCTCATGCAAGTTGAGAGAGAGCGTAACTTCCCCTTCCTTGACTAGTTGGTTCTCGTCCACTTGTCCGCTAGCTAGCTCCATGCACCATGTGTATTCCTCAAAAAGCAATTCAGGCTTTGTCTAGGAATTTTTTGTTATTTTTTCGTAAACAAATGTTCATACCCCCTTGGGGAAATTGTAAAAAATGTCCTAGCATTTAATTTTTTATAAAAGGCTCAACTTCCTAGACTTAAGCATCAAGCCAACTAGCCCAGAGTGTTTTTTTCCTCGGTTATTATTGGTTGTTGAACAAACGACTAATAATTTCTGAGTTTTTCACTCACACCTCCAAAGTTGGGGTAGTCGTCTTGGTGTTTCAGCTTAGGAGGTTATTAGAGCCTTCTTGTCAGTGTTTTTCAACATGCTAGGCATTGATTTTGAGTTGTATGGACATGTGCTAGGTCCCACCCGAGTTTCATCAGTTTCCGAGAAAATACAAATTTTCCGCAAAATTAGGCCATTTTTAATGGTTTAATTAAAAAAATTCAAAGTGTAATAAAAGTCAGATATGGAGTCTGTTTCTGATGTGGGGACACTTGTTTTCACACTCGGAGCGTCCACGTACTTTGAGGACCACTTTCCACATCAGTCAGGCAGCCGGAACACCTCGTGAGGCATTATTCAGCTAAAGATGCATCATAAGAGAATTTTAATGCAAAATTTCAGCAAATTGGCACCATGGTCAAAGTTTGAAAAAGGTGAAAATTAAAATAATAGTTAATGGGGTGACATGGCATGGGTCCCCCATGAAACTTATGACCCTTTTCAACTTAGGTTGGTATTAAACCAGCGTAGATCCAAATCCTAGGCTCTCTATCAAGCGCCGAGAGGGATCAAATCTCTCACGTGCAAACCTCTTCTTAGGTATCTATCGATTTGATTCAAACCAAAAGACACATCTTTTTATTTAAGGTCCACATATAATATTTTTATTATTAATATTTAATATTATTTATGGCTGACATATAATATTTTTATTATTAATATTTAATATTATTTATGGCTGACATATAATATTTTTTATTATTTTTTATTTTGTTAGGAACAAACATTACCACATTTCTCCATACATGGTTTTAAAACCACATGCAAGGCCCTCCTACAACCATGGGTTGTTTAGGAGGCCTTTCACATGGTCTTAAAACCATTTGCAAGACCCTCCTAAACCATGTACAATAAAACCATGGGTTGTTTAGAAGGCCTTGCACATGGTTTTAAAACCATGTGTAAGGCCAACATTTTTTTGAGGATAATTCAATTTGTTATCTTTTATTATTTTGTTAGGTAGAAACATTACAACATCTCCCCCATATTGTGTTTTTTTCGTGACCCACATTTTTTTTACGGATAATTAAATTTTTACTTTTTTATTGTTTTGTTAGGTAGGACGATTACAACATCTCCCCCATATTAGATTGTTTTCTTGGCCAACATTTATTTTGGCTTATAATTAAAAAAATTACTTTTTATTAATAAAAATAATGTTACGTAACGTTACAAGATCTCCCCCATACTGGGCTGTAGAGCGCTCGGCGCAAACATTGTATTAAAAATTTGGTTTGAGTTGAATAAACTCACGTGAGGAAATGGGTGACGCTAGCAAAGGGAATGGAAGCTAGTGATTGGAGGAAGGGGAGGACCCCTCCTCAACTTGACGTAAATGTAAGCTTTGGTCTAAGTTTTATGTGGTGAAACAAATGCATGTTTGAGGCTCACGCGTGAGGTCAACCCGCTCACGCTAGCCTAAAAGCTCATGCATGGGTGGATGGTGGACCCCCTCTCGTATGTTGTAAACTTTGATTTATTCTAACCTTGGTCCTACCCTTTGGGACGTTGCGCATGCATGTGTGGGGTGACATCACCCTCACCAAATTTTCACCAACATCACAAGCTCGCGTGTGTGGAGATTGAAGCCGATTTAGAGTTGGTGAGTTAGATTGAGTGTGTTGGCAATTGATTAAGAGTTAACTGAGAGAGGTGTCAATCACCTTTGCAATTCAACTCAATCCCTCTTCACTTCAACTCAGATTGACTCAGTTACGTGCAGTATGACTTCAAGTGTATCTTCAGTGTTGGTAGCCCCCCAGGGGCTTGGCTCTGGCTATAAATAAAGCAACCTTTCTCTCTTCCAAGCTAGTTAGAGCTGGGGCGAAAGGCTTGCTATTGTGTAATATTGTATTGATCATTCTTTTGTTGGAATAAAAGAGAAGCTTTGGAGGCTAAATTGTGGAGTACTTTTCATGTGTGGATCATCATTATCATGTTGCTTTTGAGGATTTGTTGTTTAGCTTGCAGGTTTGCCGTGATTGGAAGAGTTGTGGTTCAAGTTTGATTCCACTGGTTTTCCAACAAAGATTGCGAAGATTGTGCCCCTCGATGCTTCATTGACAAGTTTCTTTTGTAGATCTATTTCAAGAACAAGCACTATTCCTTTCCTCTTCCTCAAAAAATTAAATTTTCCTCAAATTGGTTACCATTTAAGAATCTTATCACTTAGATCTATCTCACTAAGAAAATCATATATAGACCTTGTTGCCCACCTATTTCGACTAGGTGGCAACTCCATGTACATGAAGTGTACATAATTATTCCTTGGAAAAATCTGAGGATTTTTCACTTCTGCAGGGCAA
>LPNX010078080.1:0-59163 GCA_001517045.1 Pseudotsuga menziesii | reverse complement strand
CATATATATATATATATATATATACATATATATATATATATATAGATATATGTATATATACATATATGTATATATATGTATATATATATATGTATATAATATATATATTATTTTAAAATTTTATATTATATAATTGTCGTCCCCTGAAAAATTGGGGGTGCACTCTAGCCGTCCCGAAAACTCATCCTCACGTCCCCTGCATCCCCCCTGTCCCCGAGACCAGTGCAACATAGGTAAATATGACAAGCTCAATCTCTACATTGTATGACAGGCTCAGAAAATTAAATAATAAACAAAGTGATTTTCTATATGAAGTCTTTGAGTTGAATAAGAGTGAAAATAGAATCTAATAGCTTGTTTTAATCTGATGGAAGAGTAAGTCATCTGTGTAAATCTTTATCTTATATGGAATTGAATTTTAGTTTAGCAATCGAAATCTAGATAATCAATGGGAATCTATAAACATGAGAATTGTGTACGCAGATTCTAAAGGGATTATACGTATAGAATCTACGTTACGTATAGTGATTGATATTATGATCGACATTGTTGATCTAATTTATATGCATTGTTAGCTTTGTATAACAAAGAAAATCTGAAGGATAAGTGTTCTATCTAATGTGTTTTGATGAAGATAGAGCATCTCGGTTTTCTTATTGAAAAGGATAGGTTATGCTAAATACATAGATTCATTTAGTGGGTCTTTCAAAAGCTAGGCATTTTGGCTAAATATACAAAGGATCATTTGCAAGTTGTACAACTTGGGTTTAGAATTCATTGATATATTATTCATTTCTTCATTGATGTGATGTCAATGCTTGTTATTTCAAGTTGGTGAATAAGAAATTATAGAAATTGTGTTAAAAATGGGGCATTATATATCTATTCAGTACACACCATTGGAGACATTTGTCATCATCTAAGGAAATGATCCTTTATGTTACATAGAACAAAGTCTACATATGTGTATGTCATGAATGTTGGGATTTTACGGCATGATGTATGTCGTGCTTGTTTGAATTATGTGGATTGTTTGCCAAAAGAATAATGTGGAGCATAATTTTTTATTCTATTAGTTTATCGGTTTGTCAATATTCAGGTCCCCACATGTCTGTTGGACCATTAAGGGACGAGATAACAAGTGGAGTCCCCACTTGCCCTGAATCTGGTCAGTGCAGTTGTGTTTCATTGACACCTTCCAGTTGTATTAGTGTTATACCTCCTTCAAGGAAAGAGTCAATTAAAAGTCATTGAAAGAGTCAATGTAAACACTCATTGTAAGTCGGGTCAATATAAATTGATAATGTGCCATTGTATTAATTTTATATCATTTTTCTCATGCAGGCTTCACTTCTGGTTTCTATATCGATTTGGAATTTCAATTTTGGAATATTAAGTAAGATGTCAAACATGGATTGTGGAAAGAAAAATAAAACATCAAAACAAAATGATGTAATATCATATTTTCAAAAGCCTCAATCCAATAATCCACATCCTATTCATGCTTCAAGCTCTCTTAAGCAAGGTATCAATGAGAGAGATGTCAACACTGTTGAGAATACATCTGCAACCCAGACAATGGATGGTAGAATACATTCCTCTAATGATCAAAGTGAGACAAATGCATTTCCATCTGAAATTGGTAGTTCAAATGTTGAAGATTTTTCATTGCAAGGTGACACAGTGCATTCACGGAAAAACAAAAAGGGCCAATGGGACGCAGGGAGAAAATTCAAAGTTGATTGGGTCTCAAGATACCCATGTATTGAACCAATACCTCCAGCAAATGAGAATGAGACCTCACGAGAAGTTAAATGCATTTCATGTAGTTGGAAACTTGTCAAGGTAGTGAAATTGCAGGTGAAGTTAGACACAATCGAGAAGCATGTTGGGAAGGTGTATGATAAGAAAACTGCAAATGATGAGAATAAATCTACTGCTAGATGGAAATATTTTAGCGAATGTCGACATCTCCAATTTAAAGTGGAATATAATGACCTCTTACTAAATAAGAAAAAACTCGAGGAAAGTGGAGGAACCATCACATCTCAATTTGGAAAGGTGATGGAAACAAATTTGTTATCAAAGACAATACAATTAAGCACTGTATTTCACCTCCTATCCAATGGTCGTCCTATGACAGATTATCCAAAAATGACAAAATATCTATCTTTTATTCAAGTGCCAAATTTTCCATCTTCTCATTGGTCTTTATCGAGTGGTTGGGAATGGGGAAAATATCTAGGTCAAGTAGAAAAGGACGATATGAAAAAGAAGATTGCAAATGCTACATTTTTGTCACGGTCTTTGGATGAACTTACAACTATTGATAATACTTCATGGATTTGCATGAGCATTTATATGTTCAATGACCATATCAGGGATTCCTATTTGCTTGGAATTCATAAAATGACCAAAAGTTCTACAGCAGAAAATATTTATGAACTTGTTATTGATAGTTTGAAGGAAATTGGTGGTATGGATCATTCCATGATTGCAAAAAAGTTAGTATGTGTTGGAGCAAATAGAGCATCAGTAATGCAAGGACAAAGGAATGGCCTTTGTGCTAGAATGCATCTCTCAGCTTCACCGTATATGCTTAGTATTCATTGTATGGCTCACAGGATGAATCTTGCATTTAAAATAGTGAGCAACTTTTCATTGGTTTCAAAGGTTGAATATCTTGTACGTGAGGTTCATGCATACTTTTGTCGGAGTCCCAAACGATTTTTAGAGTTTAAAATATATTTTTTTCCGATGGTGTTAAAAATGGGAAAAAAACTATTAAAAGATGTTGATACAAGATGGATATCATTGAAGGGACCAACTGAAAGACTCTTCAGTGAATATGCACCCTTGTTAGGGGTGATGTATGAACATCGATCAAGTGTAGAAAAATCTCAAACTCTTCTATTTCTACTAACTAATATAGAGACATTATTAACATTGGCTGGAATTCTTCCTATGCTTCATGAAATGAATAACCTCGTGAAGATGGATCAGAGTCACACGATGTATATTGTTGAATACACAAGAGAAAGAAATTTAACATGTCTTGCATTGGATAATTTGTATATTATGGAAGAGTCTTTTACACATTTAGCATTTACAAATTAGAGGAATATAATCAATATAGAAAATGATGAATTTTTTTTAAGTTTGATGAAAAAGGGATGTTATGTATGGCAGTTCATGGGCATATGGTTCCCCTTTATTATAATGAAAAGATAGGAAGATCCACCAAACACTGCCTCGTCTCAAGAGAACGATTTCACGATGTTGTAATTTCAGTGAGAGACAACTTGAAAGAAATTGCAAAATCACTATCATCAGAGATAAGAGAACAGTTTCCTCGAGATGAATTGTTGGAGGCCATGTCTATCGTATACCCTCAATATTGGGACCATAGTCAAAATTCAAAAACTGTACAAGCTGACTTTATAAAGAAAATCAAGATTTTGAAGAGCCATTTTTGTCGAGAGGTCGAGATACAAGGAGAACATATTCAAGGTATTTTAGATAATAAAAAAATGATAGATCAATCTGAATGCTTTAGGAGAAAATTGTGGGGCCAATTTTCTTCGTCGAATAGTAAAGAATATGGTGCAATTACAAGATTATGGACTAAGCTCAGTGGTAGAGAAATGCTACGGGAAAGAATGTGAGAATATTTCAAATTAGCGGATTTATGTCAAACCATGATTTTGGGATCAGTGGAGGATGAGAGAATGTATAGTACACTGACATTCTTGAAGTCAAAGTTGAGGAACAAGCTTGATAAAAATGTGGATACATGCTTAAGATTATATGTAACAAAGTATGAGGTTGACAATTTTCAATATGAAAGAGCATTAGCTCTTTGGCGATCAGATCATGAAAGAATGGGAGAAAATAATATAACAAATATCTCTAATGAACTTGATGTGGAAAATGAGGACCAGAGCCAGAATGTCAAAAATGTCGAAAATGAGGACCAAGGACAGAATGTGAATTGGAAATTGGATTTCACCTAAGATTTTATATGATCTAATACACATTAAGGACTCTTGAGTCTTATTTTTGTCCAGATATTCCATGTACCCTTGCTAGTGATCACTATATGTGAATTTGAGGTCGTGTTTGAGTTAAAAATAGATTCTACATTATATTTTTTTGGTGTAACATTGATGATTTGAGATACATTACCTTCATGTAGCTTATTTTAATATTGATGTTTTGATATTTATCTCTTACATTGTCTCTTTCTTGTATGTGACAGGAAGTGACGGTGGAATTTGAGAAAGCTATGCCTAGGAGCTATCTCTTCACATAGATAGTGTCCTAACATTAAAGGATAAATAACTAATTTGACAACACTTTCACTAAGCAAGAATGAGCTCATTCAAGTACATGAAACCATGTTGGTGTTTAACAGGAATATCTTGACAAATTTTTATGGTTTGTTTATTTCTTTTGTTTGAAGCATTTTGTCGCTTTTTGAAGTTTGTGTGTATTTTGGTTAAATATTGTGTTAGTCCCTTGAATGCTTCTAGTTCTCATTTGATGCTTGATTTATCCATTTGTTGTAGCTTGAATCAAGATTGGTTTTAATCGGTTTCCATTGATTCAGGGTTTGAGAAAATATATTTTTATTACATTTTAGTTGCATGAATTAATTGTTCACTTTTTCAAATCTCGATTCTTTTATGTTGATTGCATATTTTCTTAGTAAATACTTATCATTATTCAAAAAAATAAATGAGCTCTACATAGCTAAGCGAAGAGAAAAATGGTCTATGCACTAGGTTCCTATGAATTGATCGTAGGATACCTATTGGCACGAGACCAACATTCATCTAATGCAATAATCAATTGGCATAATTACAATGCATAATTGTATTAGCCTCCAGTGACAACTATTCTTCCAAAAGACTGTCATTATCAACCAAAGAGCTTGTGAGGTTGTTTGTATTTCATTGATGGTACTGCTTCTCTATTGTTTAATTCTTGTATATTGTTGAGGTTGTTGCTTTTCTTTTTTTGAGACAATGATTATGTTCCAGCAGTATAATTTTTTTGGATAGGCATTTGTAATTGGCATCCATACATTTTTAGGGAAGTTTCTATTCAACATACTTATTTTTTGGGTTAGATTTCCTTACCTATACATCTAACATTTTCAGGGAAGTTTCTTACCTGTACACACACTCTTACATTTCTGCACAAGTTGAGTTTATTTTTTCTTGCCTTGTTGGATACTTTTATGCAATCATCATTTCCAAGATTGTAATATCCTTCTTACTACAAAGGGAAAGTTTGCTAAGTTTTACTCCTGATATGTTCACTTGTTTGGTTTTGTACTTCCTTCAAACACTTCCTAAACCGACTCATTTACTCACTGTTTGCACTTCAGATCTAATTCTTGGACTGTCTATTATAATTCTAAATATGTTTGCTTATATATCAAGATATTTTACCATGCTTGTTTCAACACCCAATCATAAAGTTCATGTACTTTTAACACGAGGATAATATATGTAGCAAATAACCTGACAAACTAGAAATGCATAAGACCAGCAAGGAATATAAATTGATGTACTTATTAATGAAGCAATAGGAATATGCCTAAAGTGACACTAGCTTATTTAAAGCATGGAACTTTTCCCAACACATATGTAATGTAGTCTCCCTTGATGTAGAGGTCTCCAAAGAGTAGTAACAAGCTGTCCACAACAGGTATATGGTTACCAATATATATTAATGTTGCCCAACAATGTGATATACACCCCACAGTTGCTCCCAATCAGGAAATCCTCCACTCAGTAGTTAGATATGGAAGGATACTTCCCAACAATTTTAATTGTTTTCTATCTTGGCTACGGGCATGGTTTAACTCACTTTCTTGTTTTATATCTCCTTTATAACCCTGTTAACTGACTGTTGTAGGTTTCTTCTCTAGTAAATCTGACTTATAGACAAATTTCTACTATTGATTTGGCTGCAATATTTAATTGAACACTTTGGATATTTCTTGTTGTTGCTGACTGTCATATATCAAGCTATTGGGAACATTGTTTGGTGCTTATATGGTCATAGTTATAGTGTTTTCTTGGGTGGAAAAACTCTTGACTAAATTGTCATTGATGCCAACAGGTGTGTGTTATTGTGTCTTGGTGCCCCTTGAGGAGCCTCTGAGGGTTGAGTAAGTGTCAGTGTCAAAGGAGACCTTTTGACTTTGTCCAAGCCCAAGTCTGAAGCCCTTGGAGCCCTTGGGACAATGGAAAAATCCCTGAACACCCTCTAGAATGGTTAAGTACCCCTAGTTGTGTCATTGGTTCCCCAGTACCACAACCATGCCCTATTACCCTAGAATGTGTTATTGGTGGGTTGAAGAAGTTGGAAGAGTCCGAATGACCCTTTCAGTGGTCATTTGCGTATTATAGAGGTCCTGATACCCTAGAAGAAGCCTAGGCACCCCACTCCATGATGGTTATGTGTCTTCACTTGCGTTAACTCTAATGACCTAACAAAATACCCTTAAAACCATTAATTAAAGACCTAATAATAAGACCACTAATTAAATATTATATTAAACTAAATATTTAAATAATTAAAACATGCTTTTATAATTAAAAAAATTAAAAGTGTTTAAAACAAAGTGTGTCACAATTAAAAGAATTAAAATATTAAATCTATTATGTTTTTTTTAATTAACAACTATCCCTAATGTCTACACCTCCAAAAAAAAAAAATTAAAACAATTTTTTTAATAAAAAAAGGGACTTAACTTTACCTTTAAAGGCCAACTCCTTTCAATAATGAAACATGGTTAAACAATTTTATATTTAATAAATAATCCCTTTAAGTAACATGGGATAACATTTTTTTTAAACCTCTAAAGTCGGCCCCAGCTAATGGTTAAACATTAAAACACTTTTAAATAAATAAAAGGATTTGAAGTCGGCCCCATCCTCTCCATTAACGTGTATAAATACACATACTTTTGATCACTTAAGATATTAACAAAAGAAAGGGTATTTTTTTATACTGAGGTTCTTCGATGAGTGTTTGAGATAACTCGCAGCAACAGAAGGAGAGACACTTCATTTTCACAAAAATGAATTTTTCAGGGCTAAGAAAAAATATGGTTTTTACTGCTTTCTTTGCACAGTCAATTGATGTTTCTGCTGCGTTCTTACCAACACTACAGACCCAAATTTTTACAGACCTTATGCTTTGTCTGTTGTTTACTGCTGGGAGAAGTAGGAGCAGAGGAAAGACTCAGCTAGGTGGCAGCAGTCCCGAGTATTTAAGACAACAGTAGATCTGATTTTTTTTCAAAGAGTTTTTTGGATGGTGAAAGCAACAAACCTAAAGTTTGAACAGTCAAGGGTTTGACATTGATTTGGGTGATTGACTGATTGCTTCCTCTTCATATTCCACATTGCCCAAGGAGCAAGTCCATTAGCTTTTGGGACAGTCCCAAGTTTGTTCAAAGACAATACAGTCTGAGATATGGGGCTTTCACAGTCCTAGTTGTTAGAGAGTTTGAGGTCTGATTTCTTACTGCTGAAATCCAAGTCTTGATAGCTAGAACCCGATTTCTCCACAGAGTTTGAGGATGGTTTTTGTCTGAGCTTGTTGCAGCCCATAATCCAAGGTTTATAAACAAGTCCACAGCTCTCAGGGACTTCTACAAATGATATACACAGTATAGCAGAGGAAGGAATTTTGTTGGTTTAAAGTCTGAGTTTTCATGGACAATAGCAGAGGAAGGATACTTTCTTATTAGCAGCTGAGAAGTTCATTTTTGAGAAGCAGTAGACTAAATTTTGGCTTGAACAGTTCAAGCATGGATATTTTGCAGTGACCTCTTACAGTCCCAAAACTTTGGTTTTATCTTGGACATACACAACCCAGCAGTAAGGGACAAAGTCTGATCTTGCCTCTGACATACACAGCCCAGGAGAAAATTTTCCTACACAGTCCAAGGTATGTTTATATTGAAGAATACAATATGTGTATGAGTGTGTATATACAAATGTGTGAATAAATAGTGAAGTTTGTAAGAGTATACAAGAGTGATGTAATGAACTATGTACGAGTTTGATAGTATATCTACAGCAGCATTGGGATGTTTACAGTAGTACATTTACATACATGATGATGACACATGCCTTTATGATGAGAATGATATAAATATGAACAAGCAAGCTATGGTGTGATGACATACTTCTATGCACTATGATGTGTGCTTGTTACATACACATTACATGCTGATGATGATGGTGGCTACTTGATGATGATAATGACAGTACATACTCTATGACTTTGATGCATATCTTATGATGGCATGTTCAAGACACTGATGTTTTACAGACCTTGTTGATAAAGCAATCTCCTTGATGATGAACTGTATGTTGATGATGAGATGAGTAGATCTTGATGATGACATGTTCAGACCTTGATGTTTGATGACTTGACAATAACCAGCAGTGTTGATGAGCATCTTGACCAGTAGTATTGATGTTTGATATGACAGTGATGACATGAGAAAAAAGATGATGTGACAGTATTGACTACAGAGATGATTTGACAGTGACTAGAGTGCAGATATTATCAGCAGCAGAGTTTGGTGTGTGACAGGTCCACAGGTTCGACAATCTTCTTCTTATCAGGGTGGCAGGATGGGGAAAGGAAAGGAGGTCATAGCCTCCTTCCGATGGAAGCCAAAAAACTAGGGAGTGGCAGCTTCCTTCAAGTCGTAGCCTATAAATCAGGGGGTTGTAGCCTCCTTCCAGTTGAAGCTAGAAAATTGAAGTCTATATAATAAGGGAGTTGTTCCTTCCTTCCAGTTATTTCTGGAAAACTATTTTTAAAAAGGCTTCTGTGGTTTTACCCCCAGAACTTGGGTTTCCACATTAAAAACTGTTGTGTACTGTGCATCTTGTTATCTTTATACACATTGATGATGTGCTGTGATTGGTGATCAGCAACCTACTTTTGATTAACATTTTAAATAGTACAAATACTGATTCACCCCCCCTCTCAGTATTTTAACAATTGGTATCAGAGCAACTTCCTTCAGAAACAGACTAACCGCTGGAAGGTAATCATGGGGAAATTTGCTAAACAAAGCAAATCTGGAACACCCTTGTTTGATGGGAGAAACTATGCATTCTGGAGTATAAGAATGAGAGCCTTCATAGAAGCTCAAGGAATCGAAATATGGAAGAGTATCGAGAATGGGTACAAAGTACCAAAGACCGTGCCAACTGATGCAGGTGAGATGGTTCAATACAACAACAACTCAAGGGCCAGAAATCATCTTCCAAGTGCTATAGACGAATCTGTATTCAACAAAGTGATGAACTGTCCCTCTGCAAAGGAAATGTGGGACAAACTCCAAACTACATATGAAGGATACAGCGAAGTCAAAGAAGCCAAACTTCAGACTTACAAGGGACAATTCGAACAGCTAAGAATGAATGAAGACGAAGACATAGCACCCTATATTCTTTGGGTTGATCAACTCGTGAATACCATCAGATGTTTTGGAGAAGAGGTTGAGGAGACTATAGTTGTTCAGAAAATTCTAAGAACTCTTCCCAAAAGGTTCAACCCCAAGATCTCTGCTTTAGAAGAAAGAACAGATCTAGATACTATGACGGTGGATCAACTGCATGGGACTTTAGTAGCTTACGAAATGAGAATTCAAGATGAAGATACATCAAGAAAGGAAGCAGCATTCAAGGTCTCCTCCAAACAAGCTGGGAAGAACAAATCAACGAAAGACAAACCGACAAGTGATGAATCTGATGATGAAGAAATAGCCAACTTTGTTCGAAAATTAAAGAGAGGCACTGGAAAATACAAAGGTAAGTTACCTCTTAAATGTTTTTCATGGGGAAAGATAGGTCATTTTGCTTCTAAATGTCCATATGCAAAGAACTCAGATGGTGAAGAGGATGATAGTTTTAAACCCTACAAGAAGTACAATAATTACAAGAATAAGAACGGAAGAAATTTTGCAAAGAAGAAAAGTCTCTACACAAAAAGAGACAATAGCTCATCCAGTGGTGACTCCGATAGTGACAGTGATTCTGATGATGACGATGAACCAGACAAGGTACTCTTTATGGCAATAAGCTCGGATAAGGATCATAATAGTAAGGAAGAATCTGAAGATGAAGGAGAAGTAGATCTTGAAGCGGAACTTGTAAGCGCCTTGAAAGAGATGAAGAAAGTCAGGAAGGAAAATAGATTTCTTAAGGAAGAGGAACAACGGTTTGAACAAACCATTGTTGACTTGAAGACCAAACTAGAATAAGTCAAGCAAGTTGAAGATTCTCTCACTGAACAACTAATGACAAATATAAGAGAAAAGGAGAATCGTGAGGCTGAGATAGTATCTCTGAAGAACAAGTTGCAGACAAAAAATATCGCAAAGGGTTATGAAAACAGCTCCAAGGTTCTAGAACAAATCATCAGCAATCAAAAGTCATTCTTCGACAAGACCGGTATAGGATACAAGCAGAATAAAAATGAAGCCTCAAGCTCAATGTTGACAGATAACGAAAAGAACCCAAGAAGGTATGCAGAAGTTGTCAAGGACTACAAGAATGAAGAAGAGATCGAACGTCAGCCAGAACAACCTTTATCAGAAGAAGGGCCAACAAAAAGATCAGATCTCAGAAAAGCACCTCCTCCATATATTTCCAGGTATGGATACTTCTTTTATGGGCATTGCTTTACATGTGGAAGATTTGGACACAAAGTTGTAAACTGTTTTCAAAGAAGAAACTTTGAGACAAGGAATAACCTTGCAAGCCTCAGACGACCACAGTACAACAACAGATTTGATCCCTTGAGATCAGAAATAGAATGTTACAAGTGTAACAACTTTGGACATATAGCCAGAAATTGCAGAATGAGGATACCAACAGTAATAAATGAGGACATGCCCAACAAGGTATGGATTAAACACAAAAACAACAACTACGAATGTGGTATTGCTCTTCAAGCTCAGAATCACGGCTCTGGAAAATGGTATGTTGATAGCGGTTGCTCCAAGCATATGACTGGTGACAAAGATGCTTTCGTCAATATTGAAAAGGATAAAGGATCTATATCATTTGGAAATAACAATTCAGCAAAAGTATTGGGAAAGGGCACAGTAAAGCTCGGAAGTAAGAACTCCTTGGCTAAAAATGTCTTGCTTGTAGATAACATGAAACATAATCTGCTAAGCATCAGTCAAATTTGTGATCAAAGACATGAACTCATCTTCAACTCAAAAGGATGTAAAATAAGAAATCAAGGATCAAGGAAGTTAGTAGCCACAGCCACTAGGACTCCAAACAACATATACGTGTTAGATGAGATTGAGTCCGAAAAATGTCACTTGGGAAAAGAAGATGAAAGCTGGATTTGGCACAGAAGAATGGGGCATATACATTTTGACAATTTGGTCAAAATCTACAAAAACAAAGTAGTTCGAAATATGTCGAAAGTCACAAAACCTGCTAACTCTGTATGTGAACAGTGTCAACATGGAAAACAAACAAGAGTGCATTTTAATACAAAAGAGCATTCTTCTACAAAACCTTTGGAGCTTGTTCACACTGACCTATGTGGACCAACCAAAAGCAAAGGATTGAATGGTGAAAAATACTTCATGCTATTCATTGACGACTATACCAAGATGACATGGGTATGTCTCCTCAACATGAAATCAGAAGCATTTGGATGTTTCAAAACATTCAAGGAACTGGTCGAGAATGAAACAGGGTCACGAATCAAGTGTCTTAGATCTGACAACGGTGGAGAATTCACTTCTGATGAATTCAACAAGTACTGTGAAGAGCATGGAATAAAGAGACAATTTGCAATAGCCAGAACACCTCGGCAAAATGGAGTTGCTAAAAGAAAGAATAGATCAGTAATGGAGATGGCTCAAACCATGTTGAATGAATCCAAGTTAAATGATAAATTTTGGGGACACGCAGTTCATACAGCAATACACATCTTAAACAGAGGATTACTCAGAAACAAAAATGATAAAACTCCCTATGAGCTATGGACCGAAAAAGCAGCAAGTGTACAACACTTCAGAATCTTTGGAAGCAAGTGTTACATCAAAAGAGATGATAAGAAGATTGGAAAATTTGACTCTCGAGTAGATGAGGGCATATTTGTTGGATATTCATCCAAGAGGAAAGCTTACAAATGCTACAATCTGAGATTAGACAAAGTGATTCAAAGCATTAACGTGAAGATAGTTGAAGGAAGACTAACATCATCCAGAGAAGACTCATAAGAATCAGACGATGAAAAAGAGAAAGGTTCCAAGAAAAGAGGTGTGAAGAAAATTAAAGTGGACGAACAACCAGATGAGGATGGAGAGAAACTCACGAAATATGAAGAACTGAATCAACCAACTGTCGAACAAGAAGAACAAAAATATCATCTATCACCTAAGAACTGGTACCAGAAGAATCATCCATCAAATCAGTTTATTGGTGACAAGGATGCCGGAATAGGAACTAGAAGAAGACAATCCGGAAGAAATGAGCAGGTACACTTCTCTCTTTTGTCTACAACTGAACCCAGAACTTTTGCAGAGGCCAGTACAGATGAACAATGGGTTAAAGCTATGGAAGAAGAACTAGATCAAATCGAGAAGAATGGAACTTGGGAACTTGTTTCGAGACCACCTAACAAAAATGTTATTGGCACAAAATGGGTTTTCAGAAACAAAATGAATGAAGATGGACAGGTTATCAGAAACAAGGCTCAATTGGTTTGTAAGGGTTATGATCATATCGAAGGAATAGACTTTGAAGAAACATATGCACCAGTTGCTAGAATGGAATCTATCATAATGATATTGGCCTACGCTTGCTCCAAAGACATCAAAGTGTATCAAATGGACGTAAAATCAGCCTTTCTAAATGGGGAATTGGAAGAAGAAGTCTATATCGAACAACCACAAGGATTTCAACTTTCAGAAAACGAGGACTATGTATGCAGGCTCAAAAGGGCCTTATATGGACTAAAGCAAGCTCCAAGAGCTTGGTACTCCAGATTGGACGGGTACTTACTACAACAAAACTTTAAGAGGGGAAGTGCAGATAGCAATTTGTACATCAAACAAGACAATGACAGCATACTCATCATTGAAGTTTATGTTGATGATATCATATTTGGAAGTGATGATGATTCACTGAGTCAACAATTTGCTAAGGACATGCAAAAAGAGTTTGAAATTTCATTACTCGGTGAATTGAGCTTCTTCTTGGGACTCCAGATATCTCAAAGAACAGAAGGCATTTTTATTACCCAAACAAAATACACTAAGGAGATGTTGAACAAATTCCAGATGGAAGACTGTAAACCTGTGAGTACCCCTATGATCACCGGTTGTAAGTTAAGCAAAAATGATGAATCTAAGGAAGTTGATCAAAGGCTCTTTAGGTCAATGATTGGTAGTCTACTATATGTAACTGCCTCCAGACCAGATGTGATGCAAGTCGTTGGACAAGTTGCAAGATTTCAAGCTGCCCCAAAGGAAACTCACATTATAGCAGTTAAAAGGATCTTCAGGTATCTCAAAGGAACTTTGGATTTTGGACTTTGGTACCCAAAAGGGAATGATCTGACATTGATAGCATATTCAGACGCAGATTGGGCAGGATGTGTTGACGATAGAAAAAAGCACTAGTGGAACAGCTTTCTTTTTAGGTGGTTGTCTAGTATCTTGGTCAAGCAAAAAGTAGTATTCAGTGTCCTTATCAACCGCAGAAGCAAAATATATAGCAGCAACAGCTTGTTGTACTCAGATTCTTTGGATGAAGCAAACCCTGCAAGACATACATGTAACATGTAATGAACCGATTCCTATTCTATGTGACAATACGAGTGCTATCAGTATCTCCAAGAATCCAATTATGCATTCCAATCAAGTTTCACTTTCTTCGGGAACAGGTCACAAAAAAGAATATCAAGTTGGATTATATCAGAACAAAAGAACATATTGCAGACATTTTCACTAAGCCTCTCCCAAGAGAGACTTTTGAGTACCTCAGAGAAAAATTGGGAGTCATATTACCTCCTAATTGAATTCATCTATCTTCAACAACAATACAATATGACAGGGGGAGCATGGTAGAAGTACCATTTGCCATTGATGCCAAAGGGGGAGAAAAAGTTGAACAAGGTAGGTAAAAGAAGCATGATCTAAGGGGGAGATGTGTGGAAAAAGGAAGCTCATTCGAAGGGGGAGATTTGGAGTTGTCATCAATGACAAAGGGGGAGATTGTTGACTAAATTGTCATTGATGCCAACAGGTGTGTGTTATTGTGTCTAGGTGCCCCTTGAGGAGCCTCTGAGGGTTGAGTAAGTGTCAGTGTCAAAGGAGACCTTTTGACTTTGTCCAAGCCCAAGTCTGAAGCCCTTGGAGCCCTTGGGACAATGGCAAAAGCCCTGAACACCTTGTAGAATGGTTAAGTACCCCTAGTTGTGTCATTGGTTCCCCAGTACCACAACCATGCCCTATTACCCTAGAATGTGTTATTGGTGGGTTGAAGAAGTTGGAAGAGTCCGAATGACCCTTTCAGTGGTCATTTGCATATTATAGAGGTCCTGATACCCTAGAAGAAGCCTAGGCACCCCCACACCTTGATGGTCATAAAGTATGTGGCAATTTTGTTGACCTAACTAAAGTTTCTAAAACCCTAAACCTAAATATTACCCTATAAACACTTAGTAATTCCCCAACTTGTGCAAAGATGCCCTAACATGAAATAAGTAACAAGTATTGAAACATAATCAAAATAATATTAAAAACTAAATTAAACTTGTTAAAACCCTTCATCCTTAAAGTAATTTTAAAAGTTAAAATAATTCTTAAAACATTAATAAAAGATGACATGTTTTAATGTAATATTAAAATTAAACATTAAAAATATTTATTTTTAAAACCTTAAAAAGTCTATGAATATAATTAAAAGAATTTTTAAAGAATTTTTCTTTGAAAACAAGTCAGCCCTATACTCTTCCTTAAACATATGTATGTACCTACATTTATCACAATAAAAAAAATAATAATAAATGTAGATTGTGACGAGTGTGATAGTATATGTACAGCAGCATTGGGATGTTTACAGTAGTACATTTACGTACATGATGATGACACATGCCTTTATGATGAGAATGATATAAAGATGAACAAGCAAATGGTGTGATGACATACTTCTATGCACTATGATGTGTACTTGTTACATACACAATACATGCTGATGATGATGGTGGCTACTTGATGATGATAATGACAGTACTTACTCTATGACTTTGATGCATATCTTATGATGGCATGTTCAAGAGACTGATGTTTTATAGACCTTGTTGATAAAGCAATCTCCTTGATGATGAATTGTATGTTGATGATGAGATGAGTAGATCTTGATGATGACATGTTCAGATCTTGATGTTTGATGACTTGATAATAACCAGCAGTGTTGATGAGAAGCTTGACCAGCAGTATTGATGTTTGATATGATAGTGATGACATGAGCAGAAAGATGATGTGACAGTATTGACTACAGAGATGATTTGACAGTGACTAGATTGCAGAGATTATCAGCAGCAGAGTTTGGTGTGTGATAGGTCCACAGGTTCAACAATCTTCTTCTTATCAGGGTGGCAGGACAGTGCAAGGAAAGGAGGTCATAGCCTCCTTCCGGTGGAAGCCGAAAAACTAGGGAGTGGCAGCTTCCTTCTGGTCGTAGCCTGTAAATCAGGGGGTCATAGCCTCCTTCCAATTGAAGCTGGAAAATTGAAGTCTATATAATAAGGGAGTTGTTCCTTCCTTCCATTTATTTCTGGAAAACTATTTTTAAAAAGGCTTCCGTGGTTTTACCCCCAGAACTTGGGTTTCCACGTTAAAAACTATTGTGTACTGTGCATCTTGTTATCTTTATACACATCGATGATGTGCTATGATTTGTGATCAGCAACCTGCTTTTGATTAAAGTTTTAAATAGTACAAATACTGATTCACCCCCCCCCCTCAATATTTTAATAAAAAACATAATATGCAAAACTTATATAATATTGCACTCCCAGCAAATTGTCTAGCACAATAATCATATTTGAATAGATAAGAACAAATCTTAATCAAGAGAGATTGTAGTGGTTGTCCAATATTTTGAACCTCAAACATAATCATTAGTCAAAGGACCAACACCATAAGTTGTTGATACAAGTACATATTAAGCATAACTTGTATCAACTATAGCATATTAAGTGCCTATAAAATACCCAGAAGAAAAGTCAGGGAAAATAGTATAGGTGGCATAAACTAGGGTTCTCTACATATTTCTAACTACTATTGGATCCGACAAATGTATATTTTTTTGTTCAAGTGGTGGTGGGGGGGTTGATTTTTGATGGGATTGAGACTCCCTGACCATTTGCTGGATGGATAGGCTAAATTTGTCTCTCAGATGTTGTTCTCAGAGTCCCTATCCTCTCTGTTCTTCATTTTTTGTCTATCGGTTCAATTATTATGGAGTTCTAAAGAATTCCAAACAGAATCTAAACCCCAATTCATCGGTAGTCTAGTATCTTGTGCTTTTTCTTAAACTGTGTATTTCAATCAAATGTCAAGGTCATCCCTGCTTCAATTTATAAGGTATTCATCTATTATGATGCATCTGGGTAGAAACGGGAGATAACCTACTTGTGATGTTGATTTGGGACTTTTATAATTATATCTACACTGTGGCTCTACCATTGCATTAGGAAACCTATTAAAGAATTCATTATTTTTACTGATTGAAGAGGAGGGGCATTAATGTTTGAGTTGGGACTTTTTTAATTGTACCTACATTGTGTCTCTACCATTTTGTTGGGAAAGTTATTGACGAATTTATTATTTTTACTGATTAAAGAGGAGGGGTATTAATGTTGGACGAAATCCCAACAAAGGCATATGCCACTAAAGTGAGATAGTTTGGAACATCACATAGATAACACCTGGAAGTAGGGATAATTTTAGGGGCGAATTTTAGCCCAGTGGGCTATTTTTCCATGTTTTTCTCCCAAAAACGATTCACCATTTTGCATTTTTTGAAGCCCTGTTTCACCCAATTTTGATGGGGTAAACTCTTTTCACCCTAAAAATCGCCAAATTATTATATAAATGATATAAAATCCTTGGAAATTAAAATATTTTTTGAAAAATATCGCCAATCATTTTATAGTTGGAGTTTTAAGAATTGGTAATATTCGCCAACATTTATACACTTTTAAATAAGTATGGTTCCTTAAAATCATCCTTGGCTGCAAGTCAATATTGAGAATATATTTCATTACTGTCAAAAAAAGATAGATCCCTTGGAGAGAAACTTACTCATCACTTGGAACAATAAATATGCTTACATTCTTCTCAACAGATCTTAGTCACTGTCTTTTGTATTCCAATGAGCAAGTTGTGCATGACCCACGGGACATCAGTGTATGTGGTGATAAAGGTGCCCTCCTTGGCCTCAGGTCCTTCCTTCATGCACCAAGGATAAGCTGCTTTGAAGGAAAATTTTGGCTGTTAGATTCCCTCCTTTTACAGAGGGGAGTCAGCTGCAAAGTCTCCATCCAATGTTCCATATTTGGAGGGTATTAATCCAGGTTCTTCAATTATAGGTGCTTCTCTTCTTTAAGTGATATAAGTTAAATATGTGGTTATATCTATCAATGACTCAATGGTTCTCAACCCCAAAATTTGTCTCATGCTGGAAGATTCATAATGGAGATATCAGTCTCTATCCAGGTTCAGAAAGTATCATCAAAATATGTTTGTAATAACATTAAAGCCTTCAAAGACGAGGCCTTGATCTGCTATTTTGATAGAGATTGGCCAAATTATGATGCTTTCATGAGCTAGATAAGTGACAACTGGACAACAAATTTATTGGTAAGATTCCATGTTTCATGGATTTTCATGGTTCCTTAGAATGAAGTTGAAGATATGAAGAGAGTAATGGAATAAGGGTCCTCGATTTGGGGTGGGGCTGGTTCTTCTTAGCGACTTGGTTCCCATAATTAAACCCATATTCCATGTTTTTCTGGGTGAGAGTCCCTAGTTTATCCTTTCTCTTATGGGAAGACGAGGTCATGGAGAAAATTGGTAAGGCCTTAGGTAAGTTTATTGGGTTTACAAAAGTAAGAAAGATGGCAGCTTCTTCTATTAAGAAATAATACGTGTACAACTAGCTTAAGTAAAGGACAACCAAATGAGATCAGCCAAATGTACAACTAGTGGAACTTGGAAGATATATTTTTAAATGCAATTAAATAATGTAATATAAATTTTAAATTTAATTTTAAAGTTATGTTAATTATTGAAAACAAATTTGATGAAGATCCAATATAGCCCACCTTATTTTGTTAAGATGCATATTGTTTGACTCTTATTGTAAGATAAATATTGTTTGACTCTTATTGCAAGTTGTAAGTAGAAAAACAAATGCTCACTAACTTACTAGCTTCAGTAAAAGATGAATTAAGGAAGAAACTCATGAAGTGATATTTCTTTACTCAAAAGAGATTACATTCCACTCAAAAGAGATTACATTCCACACAATAGACAGAAACCTAGATACTTAATTGAGGAGCTCAGTAAGTCTGTATATGGTGTGTTTACATTGCACGGACATATGAGTCCAATCCATCTCTAATACAACTACTTCCACCACCATTTTCCTGCTTTAGTTGCTGCTCCTAATACAATCTTTACTTCTGTTTATAAAGGAGAAAATCATAGACTGGGTGCTGGGAATAAATCAGATGCCTACTTCTCCTCCTTGAAATCGTAAAGACATGTTCCATTGTCACTCCTCGTTGTTGGATAAAACTTCGTTGCTCTTGGGTCAGTGCATCCTTCAGGAACAAGCAAATTGACATGCTGGGAAGCTTGACCTGTAGTGCCCACCATCAAAGTCGGGAGATCCCTCTTTCCTGCCACCCAATCCTAATCCTAAATCTACTCTACCTATTTATGCACACATACATATATCTTAAGTTCCCATTGTGGCTCAGGGATAAGAAAACTAACCATAGAAGGTTCACCTTTTGATGGAATCCTCATTAGCTTCTCCTATAGCAGCCTCATCCATGTACTTATCGGCCAATTGCACACGTTTCACATTATCTTGCTCTACAAAAAGCATGTTACCATACTCAAGAAGCTTCTCAATTGTCATTGCTGGCTTTTCGAATGTTGAAGGGCCATCCTTTGAGTTAATAAGTTTCTTTCCAATGTTTTGAATCCCTTAGGTTGTTTCTAAGACCAACTTGCGCACCTCATCATCATAGACCCTAGCCCTCAAGGCAACAAAGAAGTCTACAAAAAAGATAAACTTTCAGTTAGATCAGGTAGATATACACCCAACTATTATGATTTACTTTTGAAATTTCTATAATTACACCTGAATAAGCATTCCTACAAGCATCTTTGTGTAAAGGTTGTCTCAAATTTAGCCTGTTAAAAGAAGCAAGGCCTTAGGGCTTATGTCGACCTTATAAAAGGCCAAATCTTATTGGGAAAGTATGTTGCTATCGCATCTCTACGGAGGTGGCAAAGTGGTTAGGATATGTATAGATGTTTTAGCTAATTTCCAAGTTCATTTTGTAGGGACATAAGTCATACTATTTCATAATGTACATATGTTCATAAAATAAATTTTGTATAAAAGCAACAGAGTTATCTTGAATTTTTGAATTATAGTAGTTTTTAAGAGTGAAGGTTTCCATAGTTAGACATATTGTTGCTATCTTTTGGATTAAACTCTGTTGAAGTTTATAAGTCTCTAAGTTTCAAGTGGGCACTCCACTTATCATCAAGGGTCTATCCAAAATCTAGCTAGATCCTTGATGATGGGTGGATCTGACTAGATCCATGATGATGGGTAGAGTGTACACTCGAAAAACAACAAGGTTATCTTGAATTTCAGAACTATAGTAGTTTTAAAGAGTGAGCGTTTCCAGAGTTGGTCATATTGTTGCTATCTTCTGAATTAAACTATGTTGAAGTTTAGAAGTCTCTATCTTTCAAAGTGGACATCCCACCCATTATCAGGGTATAACCATAGTCTAGCTAGATCCTTGATGATGGGTGCCTGACTAGACCATTGATGATAGGTGTCCACTTAAAATGTAGGAACTTCTAAACTTCAACACAGTTTAATCTAGAAGATAGCAACAATATAGTAGTTTTTCTTAAGACTCTCAGTAGAATTTTGTAGAATTAAATAGCTTATATATATAGAATTTTGTAGAATTATATATATAGATATAGATATCCTGATTGATTTGTTAAAACTTTACAGTTGGGAAGGGAGTAATGAAGAAATTCATTCCAATACACATACCAATTAACTGGCCTGGGAAGGAATCTACAAGCCTCACAACGTCATCATTGTTTACATTGTTTGCTCGAAAAATACCCTGGCAGGCTACAACTTTTTCTTCCCGAGTAGGATTCCAATATAACTTCTCCATACGCCCGTCATGAATCAATTGAGCATATAAAGTTGAGAAATCATTTCATGTCACAACGATTGGAACACGAGGATTATCTTGTTTGTTGTACATTCCAGGCAGTTGAACATTGGTTGGGTTATCATCTATGTTCATGAGGGTGGCATTGACCATCTGGTTGTTCACTGTGTACTGAGTTGTGCCACCCATTCTTCCAACTCCTGCATCCAGATCATTAATTAAGAGCACACAAACCTTCCCTTTCTTGATAATGTCAGATGCTTCATGGTATCGTGGTCTGATCAATTTTGCAGGCTCTCGTGCATCTCCACTCTTCACTTCTCCAGTACTCATCATAATTGGGCTACAAAGACACAAAAACCAAAGACAAGTTAAAAACTAGTAGGAAATGACTTGTTGAAACAAGGAAGGTTTTAAGGAAGTATATTTCTGTTGTAAATGACATTAACCCTTAAATTGTTACTTGTGGCAATTTGGGAAAACTATAAGAAAGCTATGCAAATTTCTAAAAAAAACTTATCTGTCTCATTGATTGGAAACCAGATCAATATTAGAAACTGAAAATCTCCCTTGAATTTTAACTCCATTGTTATGTGTAACACTATCTGTAAGTAGCCTAAACTTTGTTACTTTTCCACAAAATTCCTCTAATTGATTCCAATTAGTCTCTATGGCTACACTAAGTAATTACACAGTTAAAATGACCCCGTAATCAATAATCTTCCCAAGCATGTTGGAGAAGACCTCACTCTTAAGATCAAAAGAACAAGCAACCATGCAGAATAAAACTCAGTGTGTATTTGTGTTTGGTTTCCCAGAAATTGAATGACACCACATATTTGTGCCAAAGGGAAAGAATGGGAAATATTTCTCACTTGATTCCCATCTTTGCAAACACAAGCTCACATTGGAAGGACTTTCCTTGGCCTTTGCATCCCCAGATACCAAGAATGAGTGGAACCTACAAAAAATATGAAAAATTTGTAATCAGCAGAGGGTTGTCCATTGAATTAAAGAACATATACTAAACATTCAACCAAATGGAGGACATCCCTTACCTTAATGCTAGGCAAATTCATGAAATTCTTTGAGATGTGAACAATAAGCTTGTCCATAAAAGCAGGAGCAATGTAGTACCCATCCATTGTGTTGTCAAATCCATAGCTGGTTAAAAACAATAATTCTGTATATTATCAAGCAAATTCTACTTTTATGGTGTAAATTTATAATTTTAGACCCCTTCCAAAGTAAAAATTAGAGATCCAATTAGATCAAAAAGGAGTACATGAGTTAGTTCTTAAGAATTATACCCAATTTTCACAGACTAAAGATATGTGGTCGGTATTTTGATTGAAACTAAAAGCATATATAATAGCAAAATGTAGAAGTTGGGAATAGAAAAATACAAAGCTAACTAACTGAAAGGAAGGGACACAATTCAGAGAAATGTACTTTCAATGAGTAGTACTTATATAGTCATAAGAACTCATACTGGCAGTGTGCGTGCCAGCCCCCATCGGAGCTTGGAAAAGGGAATCAACCATTCCCTTTCCATGTATAATATCCTGTTGGTGATCACATACATCGTATGCAAGACCTTTCCATTTGTCCTTTCCAGTCTGCTTGGTCTCATCAATTTCAGCAACAACCCTAAAGTGATTTTCCTTTGTAAAAGTGTGGGGGGCATTGTATCTAGTATTCTTCAATCCACTTCCAAAAAATGGAGTGCTAGGGACTGTTTTTAGTATTGATTCTTGTTAACTGGAAAAAGGAAGACTCTTCTAGCACAAAATAACCACCAGTTTTTAGTATAAGTATCATCAGACAAGATATTTAAACAAAGAAAGACACTTAGCAAGATAGATATACCCTCGAAAAAAACAGTTTGCAAGTTTAATGAAATACTCATTGCATGGGTAGAAATCTAAATTGTAAGGCCTAAATCTCCTGGTGCAGACCTCCCAAACCAGGGTGATAAAGCCTTGAAATTCACCAGCTCAAAATCAAACATCAAGGTCTAAGGGGAAGGATTCTCATTTAAGTTTCCATTTGATACAAACTGAATACAAATTGCAAGCACACAAAACAAGAAGAAAGGAGCCATTTGAGCATGATTGCTCATCCAAATAGCAAGCAAAGACTGTAAATACTAAAAAATGATCAAAGTTTGTTTTAACTCCAAGATCAATTCCAGGATAGGATTCAAGTTCAAGTTTGAAATTTGGCTACGTCCATTTTCCCAGCCTATCAAGAGTTTTGAATCACCTAGTGCCTGTAATGTTCTGATCCCTTTTTCAACTGCTACTTTCAAAAGCATCCACAGAGCATATGTCTCGGCTCTATTATTGGTTCCTTCCCCTACTCCATATACTTCCAAGCAAAGAATTGAGACTTTGTCAAGTAAATCAATATCCCTGCACCACACTTACCAGGTGTTCCTTGACAAGCACCATCAAAGTAACCCCAATATTTTGTGAAATCTATAACTAGGTCTAAAAGCCTTCTTGATTTTTTTTGTTGGTGAGGCGTACAAATTTCTCCATATGACAATCTGATTTGATGTGAAACCAATCCTACAGTCAATTCTTTACCTTGGAAAATACATTACGACTTGCACAAGAATTCTCTCCATTGGCATCTATTATGTCTTCATCCCCATTATATTTTCCAAGGTTTCTAATACCATCCAAAGAAGAAACCTTTGAATCGCTAACTTCACTAGGAACATTAGACCATTTATTAGAGAATTCCTTGTGATTTAAGCATCGAACACCAGAGTCACTGTTTAATGTAATCCCATAAGCATTTATCAAACCTATCTCAGATTGTGTTGATGAAGATTCCATATTTTCTAATTCCATTTCTTCATAATTTTCTAGCACATGATAACTAGATTCTGCACCTACAAGAAACTAACACAACCACATTTTAAGGACTAACCAAAACTGCAATATGAATATGCTATAATCTAGAAATTATACACACTACAAAATAAACAATGGAACATGTAGACCACTGCCAAAACATATGTTGCTGCTCTTCCATTACAGCTGAACAAAATTGTTGCTATAGGAAAATGAATTATTCATTAGCAAATGCAAATTTCTACTTTTGAGATGCATGACATTGATGCACTTGTTGAGTTATGGATGTTTTGATAATCTATACATTAGTTAGGTTCAGTTGGGAAGATATTAAAGAATCTATTTATTATTAAAAAAATATTATAATACAGAATATTTTTCAAACTAATTAAAGAGAACTTGAAAATAAAATAAAATACAAACAATTATTTGTATTAATATATACTTTTTAACTTATTTCAATGTGTACATGGACATAATTTGTGTTGTTGACTTACCCAAAATAATAGTTAAGGTATTCGTGGAAGAGTCTTTTCAACTAGTCATACTACTGGTAGTTCTCATTGATCAATGCCGGTAGCTTGACACTTATCTGAGTAAGATTTCCATGAATCCGTCCCTAATGCTGTAATACTACTCAGATGGTTGTGCATTCTAATGTTAGGCCTCGAGGGGTTGTATCATATGCATGCTACATGCAATGTCCTTAGACAGTTTTAGAGTATCCAGTTTACACCAGTCTAAGTGCAGTTCCAACTTTAGATTAGGAATTTTCCATGAGTTCCATTTTTAGAATTGGCAATGTTTCCAAGGCAGAAGATGCATGCACAAAGATTCTTTCTTCTACAGTTGAGGCATTCTATCTTAGGCAGAGAACTCATATAGTAGGGTGCACCATTCCATGATGGCACATGCTATCTTGGGGTAAGGGTTTTATTTTTTGTTGGAGAGAACGCCCCTGGGTGGTCTACATTCATTGTGTCTCATGTTCTCTCCTACTCTAAAAGAGAGACACACCACACCACTGTAATCGTGGGTTATATAATTCTTTGTATTTTTTTGTTGGAAGTCATGGAGAATTAATGTGTGATTATGTGTAGGAAATTTGTTTGTTGTCATCATTTCCAGAGCATTGCTTTATGTAGAATTAGTACATACCGTACATTGTTTCGAGCTTCTTTCTAGTTTTCTATTCATTTGATTTCACCTATGTGTGTTCAGATCTAGTAGTAACAATAATTTTGAGAGTTAGTTAAGTCTCCAGCTTTTTTAGGAATTTTTGCTAATCTGATCATTATGTACTGTAATTTTAACATGGTATTAGAAATTTAGGGCTCAGTGTCTGAGATTTCGCATCTGTGTATGGAGTGGGTTGTTGTCTGTGAGAGGGATCTATTGAAGGATCCCAGTTGGTGTGATTCCCTTGCTTCAGTGATTGAAGTGAACTGGGACTTTTGATGGGTTGTTGCGTGTGATGCCAAAGTAGCTCGAGTGATTGGAGTGTTGATCCGCACCTATGTTCACCTAACCCTAATGGATTAGGTTCCAACAAAAACTTTAGGGTTAGGTTCCAACAAAAATTGAACTCTGTTTACCTTCTCCCTGTCTTCAATTGATGAAACCATGGTATTTTATGTTGTCATTATTCTTTTTAGCTTAAAGTAAAAAATCAAGGTTTGTCACAAATCTGCTAGCAACCTATTTCTTATTGATTTCATTCTTAGCATAACCTGCCATATTTGATGCTTTACAACGAAGTATGGTAAATATATTGACATATGTAGGTAGTGCAGCATGAAAGCAATGTTGTGTTGATGCTCTTACTCATTAGACTGTCTATAATTCTTTGGGACAAAAATAATTTTGATTATAAAAGGACTGAAAGGTAGCTAGTAAGAATGTTTTGGATTCTTGTTTGAATTCTGAATTTTTTTTGTGAAATATTTGGTTATAATTTCTGAGTCTTACGGTAAGTCCATGGAATTCTACTTTACGTGGTCAGTCTAATGGATCGTTTTGTGGGGGTTTTCCACCAGTTTTTCTTCTTGGTATAGCAGTAGACTTGACTTAAACTGCCCTACTTATGTGAGAGATATCTGAAATTTTAGAACCTGCAATTTTAGGACAATTTTTAAGTTGAATTGCTTCATATTATCTCATACCAGTTCTGTGATGTCAATTTTAGGTCCAAACAGGGTATATATTCAAATTCATTGATGTCAAACCCTTACACTATTCTGATTGTTTCTAGCCTATGTTAAAATTTGTAGGTACATTGATCCATGATGCGAGGAATGCCCTCTTCTGTAGTTGTTCATTATGTCTGCAAGAGGGGAAACTATGTTAAAGAAGAAAAGATTACGCTCATGTGAATCCTTTGAATTTAAAACTTACATGTGAGGATGGGGAACATCGTTTTTATGCCACAAAATTATAACTTAATGTCTTTGAGTTGCAGTTACTCTGAATACCTTGTCGTGGCCATTTGAAAGTCTTTTGTATTGCTTGATTTTGTTTGTGTCCAATTCTTTCATTCTAGTGAGAAACAAACTCGTAATCTACTTTTCATAGGCCAAGATTGAGCATAATGTATGATTCTATAAGTTTATCGGTTTGTCAAGATTCAGGTCCCCACATGTCCACTAGACCATTAAGGGACGAGATAACAAGTGGAGTCCCCACTTGCCCTGAATCTAGGTAGTGCAGTTGTGTTTCACTAACACCTTCTAGTTGTGACTCGTGAGTCTACATGTTCTATTGTTGATGATGTGAATCATGTTATTTGAATAATGTTGTTGTTCCTCTATTTTTTAAATATTTTATAAATCACTGAAAGATTTGCCAGTTTTTACAATTTTTTATAATGAAATGAAATATTCGCCAAGATTTTACAATATGCTATAAATTAGTGAAAGAATCGCCAATATTTTACAACATTATATTATAAAATGAAAGATTCGCCAAGATACATTATATAATGAAAAGAAAGATTCACCAAAAATTATATCTATAAATATTATATTATTGATAAAATCGCCTTCAATTTTTCTTATATATCTGAGAGATTCGCCCATTTTTTATACATATAAATCTAGGGGGGGTTCTTAAAATCATCCCTGTCATGGGTAAAGATAGCATAAAAATTGAAACTAAGCAAGGTGAAAAGAAACACATTCCAAATGTGTAGTATGTCCTTAATCTCAAACACAATATAATTAGCATTGGACAACTACTACAAAAGGGATATAAAGTCTATTTTGAAAATGATGCTCGTGAGATCTTTGATTCACATAGAACACTAATTGCAAAATTCCAAATGACACAAAACAATATGTTCCCTTTAAGGTTGCAAAACGATTTGTTTGTTGCTTTCAAAGCAGTCCTCTCAGATCAGTCATAGTTATGGCACTTAAGGTTTGGTCATTTAATCCTCAGTGGTCTAAATTTGTTGCATAGAAAGAACATGGTGAATGGTTTGTCATTAATTGAATAACCAAACAAACTTTGTGAAGGGTTCATTCTTGATAAGCAACATAAATAATCATTTCTTGTTGTTAAGTCATATAGAGCAAGAGCTCCACTTGAAATTGTGCATTTAGATTTGTGTTGGTATATGCATACGCCTTCTATTGGGAATAGCTTGTATTTTGTAACTTTCATAGATGATTATTCCAGGAAAACTTGGGTATATTTCTTGAAACACAAATCAGAAGCTTTGGAAGTGTTTAAGCAGTTTAAAGTCATGGTTGAAAAACAAAGTGGACACTACATTAAAATTCTAAGAACAGATAGAGGCAGAGAATTTGCATCAAATGATTTCTTGAGTTTTTGCAAATCAAATGGGGTCAAAAGGAAATTTACAACTAGCTATACACCACAACAAAATGGTATTGTAGAAAGAAAAAACAGAACAATAATGGAAATGGCAAAAAGGATGATGAAAGCTAAACATCTATCAAATGAATATTGGGTTAAAGTTGTAGCTTGTGTAGTATATATTTTGAATCATTCCCCCACAAAGAGTGTCAAGGATAAAGTACCACAGGAAGCATGGAGTAATAAAAAGCATAATGTTTCTCATTTAAGAGTCTTTGGGTGTATTGCATATGTACATGTCCCTACTTAAAATAGGAATAAGTTAGATAATAAAGGAGAAAGATGTATTTTTGTGGGATATAGTGAGCAATCAAAAGCATACAAGTTGTATAATCCTATCACAAAAAGGACTATAATCAGTAGAGATGTCAAGTTTCTTGAAGATGAAGAATGGATTTGGAATGAAAATCTACATCAACAACAACAATTTGAAATGACATATTTTGATGAAGATCAAGCTCCCAACAATGGCTCCAGTTCACATAGCACAACATCAACACCTCAATCAGCTTCAAGATCTCAGTCAACACCTAGATATCACTCTAGTAATAGCTCAAGGTTAGATGGAACTCCAGTGAAGACAAGAAGTCTCAAAGAAATATATGAGGTAACTCAAGGTAATGATGATGATGGTTTGATTTCTGATTTTGCATTATTTTCTATTGTTGACCCAATATGTTTTGAAGAACAATTAAATATGAAAGTTGGAAAAAGGTTATGGATGAAGAAATTGAGGCAATAGAGAAAATCAAACTTGACAATTAGTGAATCTTCCAGAAGGAAAGGATGCAATACATGTAAAATGGATCTATAAAACAAAGTTTGATGCTGATGGAAATGATGTAAAGCATAAAACAAGGTCAGTTGCGAAGTGTTTTTCACAACAACCCGAGATTGATTACAATGAGACTTTTGCTCCAATAGCTACATTAGTTACAGTAAGAACAGTGTTAGCAATAGCAGGGCATCATAAATGGAAATTTTATCATGTCAAATCAGCTTTTTTGAATGGGATATTACAAGAAGAAGTATATGTGCAGTAGCCACCGAGTTATCAGATATTGGGTCATGAACATAAAGTTTATAGATTGAAAAAGGCTCCGTATGGTCTCAAACAAGCTCCAAGAGCATGGTATGGCCGCATTGATTCATATTTCCATAGCCATGGTTTTAGCAAATGCAGCAGTGAGCCAACTCTTTACATCAAGGTAAACTATCAAGGTAAGGTCTTAATTGTATGCCTATATGTTGATGATTTGATATTTATATGAAACTTTTCAATTGAATTGTTTAGATCAACAATGAAAAATGAATTTGAGATGACAGATCTGGGCTTAATGAAATATTTCTGGGGCATAGAAGTAAGTCAAACAGATGATGGAATTTTCATTTTTCAAACAAAATACTCAAATGATGTTTTGAAAAGGTTCAAGATGTTGAATTGCAAACCAACATCTACACCTGTGGAAATAGGATTGAAACTAAGCAAAGAAGACAAGGGTACAAAGGTAGATCCAAGTTTGTACAAAAGATTGGTAGGCAGCTGGATGTATTTGACAGCAACAAGGCCTGCCATTGTGTATCCAGTCAGTTTGATTTCAAGGTTAATGGAAACACCAATGGATTCACATTGGCAGATAGGGAAAATGATTTTAAGATATATTAGTGAAACAAGAGATTATTGTTCGGGTACACAGGTTACTCCCAAAAGACTGGAAGGGAGAAGGGGTTGGTTTACAATCTTCCATGTGGAAGCGACGAAGAAGGTCACAAGCAGACTTAGACTGGGAAAGAAAGATTCCTTCTATTGTTTGCAAGACTTGGAGACCAAGAAAATAATGCAAATGTCCTAAGTCTGACATTTCAAAGTTTTGCTTAAGACTGGATTTCACATGGGTTATAAGTTTAGGGTCACTACCACTAAGGATAAGATCATTAACATAAAGAACAAGTATGATGAGATGGTTTCCTACTTTCTTGGTATAGACATTGGGGTTAGAATGGCATCTAGAAAAACCAGTGTCAAGGAGAAAGCTATCCATTTTGGCATACCAAGCTCTAGGAGCTTGCTTAAGGCCATATAAGGATTTCTTAAGAAGACAGACAAGGCTAGAGTTATCCTGAACATATCCAAGAGGTTGTTCCATGTAAATTTCCACCTATAAATTACCATGTAAAAATGTAGACTTGACATCCATTTGATGGACTTCCCAGTTATGTAAGGCGGAAAGGGAAAGAACAAGGCAGATAGAATTCATTTTTGTGACAAGAGTAAAGGTTTCATTGTAGTCAATCCCTTCAACTTGGGAAAAACCTTTGGCAACTAACCTTGCCTTAAGACTTTCAACACTTCCACCTGATGCATACTTAGTTCTGTAGACTCATTTACATCTAAGAATTTTTCTTCCTTTTGGAAGAGAAACAAGATCCCAAGTATCGTTCGCCATTAAGGAACGATATTCTTCATCCATAGCTGCATCCCAATCTAGATTTCCTGAATCTTCTACAAAAATTTCTAGATCATGATTCTCGGAAACTTGAGCCAAAAGAGAATAGGCTCGCTGAAACTGAGAACGTGTTCGACGTTGATCTCTAGGATCACCGTCAAGATCACCAGCTGCTTCACATGTTGAACGAACCCATCGAGGAAGCATTGGTGATGGTGCAACTAGAGAAACATGAGCAGGCGGAGGTGGATATTCATCCTCACTGTCATCATCAGAAACTGGAGTTGGAAACCTGTCAAGGAAGTTGGAAGAAGAAGAAGAAGAAGGCACAATCGTCGAATCAAGCTCACAGGCCAAAGATTGCACGCCCACCAAGTTAGGCTCGCAGGCCAAGAGATTTTCATCAAATTTAACATCTCTTCTAATGATTATATCATAAAAATGTGGCTGAAGAAGTCTATAACCTTTTACATCTTCTGAATATCCAACAAATATGCACTTTTCACTTTTAAGCTGCAATGCTTTTCATTTTTCATCCGGAATGTGAGCCCATGCTTCATAACCAAACACACGAAAGTGACTTACATCTGGTTTAATTTTACTCCATGCTTCTTCCGGTGTTATACCTTGTAAAACTTTAGTGGGTGTGTGATTAACTATGTAATTTGCAAAATTTATGGCCTCAGCCCAATATTGAAGACTTAGTCCCTTAGATTGGATCATACAATTAGCCATTTCTTTTAAAGTGTGGTTCTTCCATTCAGCTACACCATTTTGTTGTGGTGTATATGGAACAGTGTGTTGTTGTTGGATTCCTTGTTCAATGCAAAAAGTAGTGAACTTGTTGTTAACATATTCTCCTCCATTGTCAGATCTTAATTTAATAATTTGATGGATAGATTGTTTTTCAACAAGGGCCTTGTAGGCCAAGAACATGTTAAATACTTCGCACTTAAGTTTTAGGAAGTAAAACTAAGTGCGTCTTGAGTAGTCATCAATTAAAATTAAGAAATATTTGAAACCAGAAAAGGAAGTAGATGGAAGAGGGCCACACAAATCACTATGCACAAGCTCCAAGGGAACCGAGGCATGCCAAGAGGCACGTTTGTCAAAACTGTCCCGATGATGTTTTCGGAGTACACAACCGGAACAAACACCATCCTTGCAAGATACCATCAGAAGACCAGTCACCATATTTTATTTGCATAGTTGTTGCAATGAGCGATAATTTAAGTGACCAGATCGCTCATGCCAAAGTTTGCTCAAGTTATCACTATGAGCAACAAAAATTGAAGAAAACGGTGATGACCCAAAGCTGTTAAATTTGTACAACCTGGTAATATCATCAACAGTTCTAGTAGCAAGGATATTTTGAGGATTTTTAAAATCCTTGATTACAACTCGGTGAGGGGTAAATGTCACACTTTTACCTTCACCCGAATGAGTAATTTGATAGATTGATAGCAAATTGTAGGAAATTTTTGGAACACATAGTACATCACTGAAATGACCATTTTCTACTGGAACTATTCCAGATCCTACAACACATAGAGATCTATCATCACCAACAAATATTTTCTTGGTGTTACATTCATGCATAGTAGAAAAGACGGCTTAATACTTAGCCATATGATAAGATGCTCCAGAATCAATGAACCATTCATTTGAAGTAGAAGAAGAAGATGCAGTATAAGAGTAACCAGAAGCACAAAGTGCATGGCCATGAGGTAGATTCTAAAAACGAATCTAAGCTGATGTGGTACTTCTTCATTGATGCTTCCAAGGCTGCCATCTTCTTGAAACAATTAGATTCATCATGATTATCTTTCCGACAAAAATTGCAATGACGCTTAGTCTTCTTTTCTTTTGGCTTGGATCCTTTGTCATTTTTTAAAGGAGCTAACTGAGAGGGTTTGGGACCCTTGTTGTTTAGCTTATTATTGCGAAAATTATGTTTCTTGGAAGGCTTGGACTTTTCTATCTGTTGGGACAATAAGGCTTTCCCAGATGTATCTGCATTGTTAATTATTCCAAGATGAATGAGCTTATCTTGCTCTCTAATTAAGGAATAACAAAAGGATTCAAGACTAAGCTCTTGATAGCTAGATGCAATCAAGTATTATTTCATGGAGTAGAATGTAGATACAAAAACAGAATATGCAGGTCCAAGTTTGGAAAGAATATGATAAATACATTGTTTGTCTTCTTTCTTAATCTTGCATTTTTCACATAAGAGTCTAAGAGTTTTATACTTAGATAAATAGTCTTAAATGCATGAAAAGTCACTTGGATACAAAGAAATCAAATCATTCTCAAGTTGATGACCTCGAATTTCATTGTGTTTACCAAACACAGATTCCAACTTTTCCCAAGCTTTATCAGGTTCATCAATTCCATATATGTGGAATCGCAAATCAGTAGAGATTGACATCCCAATCAATCCACGAGATTCATTACATCTATTTTCCCATTTAATTTTTTTATCATCATCAGTGGGTTCTGTTTCTTTCCCTGAGGTTATCCTGAAAAGTCCCCTACTTCATAGAACATCCTCCATACGAGATTTCCATGAGAAATAGTTAGAACTTGTAAATATAATATCACAAGGGGCAGCCATACTATAAAATAATGGCTAAAAGAACAGAAACTAAATGTCTTGATGCAAAGAGCTCAAAAAAACCAACACCGAAAACTGATTCTGGATGATGAAGCTATGCTTGATCAAAAAAAATGTTAAAGATGTCCCCAATAGTGACCTGGTAGATATTAACTTGACCAACTAAAAAAAAAAACCCTTTTCTTCCCAAGTTGAACCTTTGACAAACACTTACAAGAAAGTTGTTTTTTAAGTGAATCACTTTTGTAAAATAAGTGATGTTCACTTTTACAATAATGTTACTTTTAAATAATGCGGCAATAAATTAAAAAACTTAAGTGACTCACTTTTTATTTTATTTTATTTATGTGAGATGCACTTTTACAATAAAGTAACTTGAAAATAGAAATTGCATGCACTAAAAGTAATTTAATAAGACTAAAACTCAAGACCTATTAAGAAAGAAAACAACTTTGAATCAAGTGAGCTAAGTTTAAAAGGTACATAAAATAATGGAAAGAGGAAGGGGCATTTTTTTTTTTTTACTCTTCTCTCTCGTTCTCCATGTTTGCCTTTTTTTTCTTCAGATTTGTTGAAATGGGTGTTTCTGGGACAAACGAAAAATTCAGAACCAGAAACTCTTTCAAAGTTTCAGCAACACCGGTTCTAGATCTTGATCAAAACCGAAAGCAGCTCCTCATAAATGCTCTGATACCATGTTTGGGTACACAGGGTACTCCTAAGAGACCAAACACCTAGAGCAACTACTTCACACAAATGAATCACAGATCAATACACCAATGTTTGTCATGTGGTTAAAACCCTCGAGAGGAAAATAGTCCACGGCCCAAGCGAAATAACTAATTTGAGCAATTTATTATGTAAAATAAAGAAAGTTACATGAGCTTCTCATAATCGATCAACTACCCAAAGACCCTCCATGCTCTTTAAATAGAGATCATGGACCAATTGGGTGTTAAACCACGGATCAATAGAAAGTATGATCTAAGAGAAGTTGAACCGTAGGATCACTCTATGTCTAGAACATATCGTGACCGTCGAATTAGAATATTTACAAATGCATACTAATGCATACTAAAAAAACACACTTTTACCTAACGGATATATTACACAAATTGATCTTAACTAACTCATAAGTGTCTAAATATCCTAACAATTATAACATCTTATATTCAAAACCAGATGATTTCATTCTAGTTGGGTACACCGACAGTGATTTTGCAGGTAGCGTCGATGATAGAAAAAGCACATTCAGGTATATTTAGTTCAGGAGCAATCTCATGGGCTTCCCAAAAACAACATATTGTTACTCTTTCAACTACAGAAGCAGAATATGTAGAGGCAACATCAACAGCATGTCAAGCAGTGTGGATAAGAAGAATAATGTCAAATTTGATTCAAGCTCAACAATAGAACTATAAAAAAATCATGTTTTTCACAAAAGGATCAAGCACATTGATACTAAATATCATTTCATCCGGAAACTAATCAACAATGGTGAAATATATCTTAAATTTTGCAAGTCTGAAGATCAATCTGCAGATATCTTCACAAAAGAAAGATTTGAACATCTAAGGAAAGGTTTGGGCATCATTGAGAAGTCAAGCTTAAGGGGGAGTGTTCAAAACTGTAAGCTTGACAACCATCGACCAACAGTAGTAGACCAGCAGCCGCCACCCAATTATCCATCAACAACCCAACAGTCTAATAATTAGTAAACCTCACCCTCCAGCGGTAAAATGAATCGTAAAAACATGTTTGTAAATCTGCTATAAATAAATCATTTCAAAGCTGCATAATGCAGACTTGTAGCTTTCTCTTTTGGTGAATAAAATTACGAGCAGCAGCTTATATTTGCTCATATTTTTTTATCTTATTGCATTTTCAGTTCTTAAGCTTTTAATTTTCTTTTTGCATTCTCTACTTACATGCCATATACCAGAACCTACATAGATCGTGAGATTCACCGGCCAGTTGTTGTAACATCCAATTCAATGTTTTGACATCGTTTTCAAGAAACTAGTTAAAATTTTGAAATTTTAAATTTCAAATGTTCGCGCTCGAGGAATCCCTGTGGCTTTGCCTTCCAGGCGATAGATCTTCACCACAGACAATAAAGGGAAAGGTTTTGCTCGATGTGGGCGCCATTGCATTCGGATTTGGAGTAGTCTAACGGGTCGACGATTTCGCCCAGCGTTAGACTACTCCGTCCATCGTCTCCGTTAACAGGCTCTATTAACTGTCAACGCCTCTGGCGCCTTCCGTTCTCGTTTCCGTGAGCATCCTTCACCGGGTCCCACATGATCCCTGCAGATCCGTCGTTTCCGTCCGTCGCTTCGATGTCCTCCCTACAGATCCACTGTCTCTCTCAGCTACTAAGGCGGTTTCTCTCCTGCATAGGTAAGATTTTATCGCACTTATCCATTCTTTTCCTATCACTGTATCTATAATTTTCTTCATTCGAACTTACAATGTCCTACAGCGGCCACTACCCTTCACGGACACAATACATATCAGGTCCAACCGATAGTGTCTTTGAATAATAATTATACAGAATATATATTATTTTTCCAATGCCAACACTCCTGTGTCTCAGAGTCTACAAATTACATCAGGTCAATGCTAATGTTTCTGTGACCAATTCCCATGGCTATTTCGATCAAATCAATTCTATTATATACAAATTCTGCTCCTTCGAATTATTATGTACAGAATCACGGATAAGATTAGCGCCAGTCCACAGTTTCTTATCAGGATCCCTTTTGGATATGTGCAAACAAAAATATTTCTTTTGTACTGTCACAAGTGAGAGAATCATGGGATAGAAAATGCAATTGGCCAACATGGGTGAGAAAGCAAAGGCTGAGGTTCATGAAGACCATTCAGCTATATAAGTGGACTATGGTTTAATAGCAGGGCAATGCAAGAGCATAGCCGCTCTTATTCTCAAGTTTGCTTAACTCTGCGCAAGCAATATTAGAAGAATGAAGCTGATGAAGATAATTGTCCTGGCCATATCTATGGTACTATTGTTGGCTAGCGTTTCTGTGGCTCGAGGTTATATTTAGATATGCAATGTGAATAAGGATGACCTAATGCCATGTATGCCCGCAGTAACACACTCTACTGTACAGCCTCCACCACAGCCAGTGAAAGCCTGTTGCACTGTGTTAGGCACGGCAAATCTTACGTGCTTCTATGAACTGGGGAACAACTATCCCTCGCTTCTTTACATGTTCGGCATCAATCCCAAACTTGCCAAGGAAGAAGTGTTTACCTATGCAGGAGAGAAACTGCCTTAGTAGCTGAGAGAGACAGTGGATCTGCAGGGAGGACATCGAGGCGACGGACGGGAACGACGGATCTGCAGGGATCATGTGGGACCCGGCGAAAGATGCTCACGGAAACGAGAACGGAAGGGGCCGGAGGCGTTGACGGTTAATAGAGCCTGTTAACGGAGACGATGGACGGAGTATTCTAACGCCGGGCGAAATCGTCGACCCATTAGACTACTCCTTCTGATTTATCCCTGAGATTTTACCTAGAATCATGCCTTGGAAGTCGAGTCCAAACTGTTGGGAACCCTTCTTGTTTTGACAAAAATAAATAACAAATAAAAAATACCGTGTACATCTAATAGCTGATACCGACTGAAACAACAGTTGGCAAAGAGTTCAAATAGTGCTTTCGATTTGGTGCAACTTTCCCGATTAAGGATGTTGCCATTATTGAACGCCCATAGTGCATTCTCAGCAAAGTGCAATGGTAAGGGTTTCGTTGGGTTTTAGTGTACAAACTGCCACACTAATGATGTTGTGGCTCAGATAGTGCGAACAGACGCCTCCATTGAAAAGCGTGGAACAATAGTGAATCAGGTAATAACATCACGAGTATTCGTGGGAATTGGGTATGCAATATTCCGCCATGGAAGATAAACCTTCCGAAGGTGACCGACCAACCAAACATAACATTTCAGTACATTACTTCCATATACTTTCGATTATCTGTTTATTTATTGGATTCATTATTTGAATATATTGAGAAGGTAAAAAAGAGGAGAAATTAGCTTACTGTTGCCTTTCTGTATTGAATTCCTACTTCACAAAGACAGAAGGATTGCATTCCTACTGTTGTCTTGTTGTATTGAAGGATTGCTTTCTTGCAGATTCTGTTATTTGTTGGACTGAAAGAATAATCGACCTGGGCAGTTGGGAAAGTGAAGATTCAGCCTACAATGACGATCATGGTTGCATTGCAAAAGCATTCTGAAAGACTTTAGGAACGAAGATGCTCATGATATTTGCCCCAAAAAAGAATAAGGAGATCACTTAATCATTTCTGTTTTGCTCTACCCCACCATATCGAGCAATTCCGAAATCCATATTCAACATATCCTTGTATCTACCAAACAGAAATCCGCTTCATTGCAAGAAGAAAAAGAGAGCACTTTTCAGCTACACGTCACAATAGCAGCAGCAAAGTCCTTCTCATAACCTAAAGATCCCATGTCCATGGAGGACCTGCGCACAAGAGAGTGATCTCAAAGCCCAATCTCATGTAGAGGTTAGGTTTTAGGGTAGAAGTAGCATAAATCATATTACTAAGATTAATATGTTTGAAATATGTAGAGAGGTATATATTTGACATATTGATAATGCTATTTTTATTGTGTCAATTACTTGTATCCAATAGTTAAGCTAATATAACAACAACTTAATTTATAGTTGTTAAGCCCATAGTTGAAGCTAGGCTCATGGTGGTATTGGAGTTATCCTAATAGTTGTATCTAATAGTTAATATAAAGCTTAGACTATGCCTTATGCACATTAACTCGACTCCAAGTGCCATATGGACTTCAGTAGTCACATAATTTGCACATTACCTAAGTGATTGTTCTTGGTGTAATTTGCACATTACCTAAGTGATTGTGCTTGGTGCATGGTTCCAGTGCAATCAAGATAGTTGCAGCTCAAGTTTTCTTTTTCCAACTATCACGATTGTACTTATCAAGTGTTAACTAAGTTATTTTTTAATTTTTTTGAAATTGTTAATTATGAGTTAGACTAACCTCCTTTAAAAAGAATCTAAAACCTAATTATATCTATATGGAAAACCTAAACATGTAATATGAATTGTATATTAGCTAGATGCCAAACTACCAGATGCGGGAGTTTATTAGGAGTTTATTAGGAGTTCCAACTATTTTATTAGGAGTTGGACTCTTACATGACTCACAATAGCTAGACTCCTAGATGCCAAATGCACTTGGACTAAGCCTTAAGTGATTAGAGTTGAAGTTAAGCTAATAGTTGTAAAATCATTGGAGTTAAACTAATAGTGTATCTAATAGTTAAGCTAATAGTTATCCAATATAACTGTGATTAGAGTTGAAGTTAAGCTAATAGTTCTAGAATCATTGGAGTTAAGCTAATACTTCTAGAATCATTGGAATTAAGCTAATAGTTGTATCTAATAATAGATGGAGTTAAGCTCATAATTGTATCTAATAATCAAATAATTGATGATTAATTTTAATTTTTATAACTATCAGTAAGTGTATTTATTACATGTTAATTAACTACTTTTTTTTTAAATTATTAATTATTAATTTTGAATGACAGTCATAGAATCAACATAAACAGTACACTTGTCTCATTCTCCTTTAATCTTGAACAACGTCCATAAAACCAATCTGGACTTGTTTTGTGCAATTACGTTACTATATATTCATTATATCTCCAAACATAATTGAGTGAATTTGATTATAATACTATTCAGAAAATGTGTTTCTTCTAACTTGAGTTAATGATTTTGAAAAATATTTATTCTAACTTGAGCTAATGATTTTGAAAAATATTTATAGGAAAGAAATGTAATTTTTTTTCAATGTATGAAAATAATTTAGAACTGAGAAACATGTGTTTCTTAATATATTTTAAGATTTTTTTGTATTTATATTCATTTAGGTATTTTTTTTATTTTATCAAACTAAGGCTTGCAAGCTCGGTTTATGATAGTTTATTTTTTTTCTAAATAAAATCTTAACACAAATTGAAATTAGATGTTATACTTAGATATCTAAAAATATATATATATTTGATAGATAAAATAATAATAAAATAGTAATTATATTTTATAGATAAAATTAAAAAATAGTAAGTAGGAAGCATTTCACTTCACCTACCTTTTTATGTTTCCATTGGATTCGTACAAAAGAAGATACATCATTATAAAGATTTAATATGGAAATATTTGTTATTTGAGATTTAGGGTGGATTATAGTCTATGTTTTTCATCTACGGACCAGGATGAGACAACTGTATTGTCTAGCAGTTGTTCAAAATTCAAAATAAACAATTATTAAAAAATAATATAAAAAATAACGGGTAGCTAGATGATGAATGGATAACTGGTAGCAATGCATGGATAACTCATATGTGATGAACAGGTAACCAACAATAGTAACAGATAGTTGATAAATGGATAACAAAAAATTTGTGGGTGATAGCATGTAGCTAGGCATAGATAACTCACAGTTAAACCGATTTAACTAGAAAAATAACAGGAATAAAAAAAATTCCAACTCTACTTCATCCACCCACAAACTATATAAATGTGTTAGTTTTATTTGATTCATAAAATGACGACTCACTCAAAATTATATATTTAATTCACAAGATCATTGATGATGATTTTATTAAAATCTCAATGAAATATATTTTGGAAGTGTCTCCTACGAAGTACACATTTCAGAGTGGCTTATATTTTATTGGCTTTCCAACTTGGTATCCTTTCAAACAACAAGAGGTTTACCATTTCATTTGTCTCAAATAATTTCTTATGTCACATGACCATCCATATAGGAGCTTTGGTAGAAATACGCATGATATAGCATATAAAGGTCCCTACACCGTGGGGCCATGTGAAGTTAACTGAAGAACTACTTTCATATGAAGCATTTTAATGAATCTGTTCTATGCAATATGTTTTCTTTTACTTTTATATTCATTAAAAATTAATAATGATAATTATAAAAAATATAATTATTTAATTTAAAGTTTTATTGGTTTTTTAATTAATTTGTATTAAAAAATAAAATGATAATTATGAGAAATATAATATTTTTTATTTAATTTAAATTTTTATTAATTTTTAAATTAATATTGATGTGTTGATATAAAGTTATTTGTTGTAAAGGAGGTCTCGAGTTCAAATCTCACCTAGGTTTATTTGTACCATATGGATTGTGGGTTGTTATGGGGCACCTAGGGGTATAGTGGTAGAAGGAATGGATCCCTGGACCCTGTGTTATGCGAGTACCAACCCAGCGCCAGTTGTTGATTCCCCTAAGAAATAAATAAAAAAGTTGATATGATTTATGTAAGGTGAATATATGGATAGCCAAGCAAGTTATGAAAGGGTTTGAATTGATGGATAGCCAACTTGAGGGTTTGCTGGAAGCAAGGGTAGTAGCAGTTCCCATCATGAAGAGAAGAAGACCTATGGGGAAACTATTTTCTCGAGGACTGGACCTCACAATCAACCCCATGACTTCAAGAATCAGAATAGACCTACAACTCCTAAATTTGTAGAGTCTAAAGAGAATCTTGACACTCCTTATGGAATGAAGGAAGTAGTAGTTGAGTGGCAACAACTAAGTGAATATGTACGTGCCAAACCACCACGAGATACTCCTATGAATGAATTAGAAAGCTTGAGAGCAATATGTAAAACCTTTCCCCAACAATATCAAGCATATCTTGCTTTGATGGGAGAGACACATAAGACCATTCTTTTTGAATACTTTGTTGATTGGGTGTTTGGATATAGGCCTAATATTGCAGATGTGAACTCATTAAGGAACAATCTGCAATCCACGAGTATGGAGGAGACCAAGGAGCTACCAAGCTCTATGGGTGGTGAAGCAAAAGAAGCGTTACATCAAGAGGATCGAAAGTCACTCCCAAATGACTCTAAAAAAGATGAGCAGACATCACATGAGAATGAAGAAGATTCCCTTGAAACTATTAGAGATCATTCTGAGACACGTTCTACTATGGACATGGACCAAACAGAATCTATTGATGGATACTTGAACTGTGAAGGAGTACCTAACGATGGGTGCTCACCCCTCTATGTTGGTGACATAGAGAACAATTTTGAAGATGTTGTTGCAATCCAAAGTTCTCATGAGCATGAAGATGAAGATCTTGTAGTAGATAATGAAGAACCAAGATCAACTTCCTCATCACCACTTGAGCTTCAAGAAGTTGATCAAATCAAGAAGAAAGAAGAAGAGGAGGCTCCTCAACAGGAACCTATTTTTCTTGAAGAGTAATTGAGGATGATGAAAAGAAGATTCAAGAGGCCCTAAAGACTCTCCATGCCACACATGCTTTGGTCTCAAAAATTTGTTGGAGCATAGAGGAGAGATATTCCATGGAGTACATCGAGAAAATTCATAAGGCAATATCCAACATCAAAGGTAATCTTTTGAATTTGCTTTTTGATAGAGAATATTTAATTGAGTTGGTTGGTTTGTATCATGGAATAACCTTGAAGAATGTAGAAGATAATGACAAGCTCTCAAATGAGTTGGAGTCCACCCAAAATTCACTCCAAAAATCTATGGTGCAAATTGAGCAACTTTAAGAGAGGTTGCAAGGGTCCTCTACACCCTCCTACATATCAAACAATGATCCAACAGTTGAAAGAATTTATGTCATGAAGGAGGAACCTCATGTGATGGTGGAACTTGAGGGACATGTTGATATGCAGGTGCTTAAAGATGCTACATTCAAACAAGAAGGAAACCAAGCACTTGTTCTTGTTCAAATGGATTATGAGTTGCCTCTTGGTGAGAGTAGCACAGCTTGGATGAGGCACATGATCTCACAACAATTGGACCAGCCAATGATGGAGAAGATGCATTCAAAATTTTGATGGGTAAGAGTCGCAGAGAGGTAAGCTTGGTTCACATATATTCACTCCCTACTTCATTTTCAGCCACATCAATTGGGGATGAAAATTGGGTGAAGGGTTTCTTTTTTATGGTGCCACATTAGGAGTATGAAACTTATATCTCTCCTTTTGGTGATGACATGATTAGAGGACCATTTTCTTTACATTTGTAGTTACATCGTTTGTTACATTATGATGATACACATCTACATGGGTGCACCTATGACGTTCACTTGAGTCACTTGAAGACTCGTGATTTTATTTGCTCCTTGCTTAGTCCATTTAATGTTGGAGGAACTTGGGTGAAGAGGTATATGATTGAAGCACATTATTATTGGCAGCAACATCCTTTGTTATTTCTTGATGATATACATATTCATGGGTGTATTGATGAGACTTCTTTGAGCCACTTGAAGTCTCCATGTTTTCTTGGCTCCTTATTTGGCTTAGATTTTGGTGGAGGTTCTTCATTCACTTCTTGGATGAAAGAACACATGGCTGATTATTTTGATGCATATTACATTCTTTTGGAGCAGGGTTATAGGACATGGGATCCTCACCTATGTCATTGGAGAAGATTTGATATAATACTTGATGCTTTTGTGTATGGGCCACATGATGATCTACTAACTTGGATGTACAAGCACTTTCATAATTCTTTGATGAGGTACCTTCTTGATGTACATTTGTATGATGTTGTTATGTACTTTCATTATTTATCTTGTGTACTCATGATGTTTGGAAGGGGGCAATACAAACAATGGGATCCTAGTATTGCTTGGTTTCAATTTTGGGGGTAGCAAGCAGTATGGGAGATTGAGTCACCACCTGAAAAGGTGATTGTAATCAGATTAGTACAGCAGCAAGCATGGTGGTTCCTCTCTGAATTTTTCTTAAGATCTTAAAAGAATCAAAGTTGGTTGACTCGGTAACAACTTCAAAGAATTATACAGGAGGGAAAAGGGGGTTGAAAGTTCAAAAAATGGATGTAAAGACTATTTGTTTTGATGGAATTAATTAATCTTTTGATGTTTAGTGGTGATGTCACAAGAGATATCAATATGAAAAATCCACATCTCTCTACTTTTGGAAACACAAAATTGCAGCACATGAGTGCCACTACTCAAATGGAAACTAAAGAAAATTAAGGAACAGAACCATAAGAGATTACTTGGTGCAATGGAAGGAGTTACCAAGTCCATGCCACTTGGGAAGATGAACAAATTTTGTAGCATCCAAACTTGGCATTGCCTTAGGACAAGCAATCTTGGGTGGGCAGGACTTTCATGTCCCCATCCAAATAATACTACTTGAAAATAATGTTTCACAAATCTACTAGTTCCCTAGGTTGAGGCGAGACATAAATTTTGTAATAAGGGATATATAAGACCAAAAAGGACCTTAGTTTACCACGTTTAAATTAAAATGGGTCACATAAATAATAAATTTTAAGAAAATAAGGTGGTGTTGGTTCATGTAGACAATTGAAAGATTGTGGAGTCTTTAAGTGACTAGATTCCCCCACACGCTTGTCATGACCTTCATCCAAATTTGAACCCCTGAGGAATGTAACGTTCTTGGAGGGTGATGTGGTGTCGTCTTCCTATGGTGGATATGGAATTCTTCAGTTAATCGTCGATCAACTGATTGACAAAATGTGTTCCCTAATCACTTATCAAAATATTTAGGAATCCAAATCTAGTTACAACATTATCGAACATAAATTTTGCAACAGTCGCAGCAGTACAATCCTTTACTTGTGTTTCTTCAGCCAATATAGTCAAGTAATATGTTACAGTGATAATGTTTCTTGCACTTGTTCTCTTTCCTGGTGGATTAATAGGTTTGACAAAATCAACAACCCATTTTTCTAATTCTTGTAAAGTGATCTGAAGTACTAGCGGGATTTCATCACGTCGCGCTTCCTAGTTCTCTGGAAGATATCACAACTACAACAATACTCTCTAGCATCTGCATGTAGAGTAGGCCACCACAATCCTTATTGTAAAATCTTGTGCATAGTATATTTTCTGGCATAATGGCCTCCTGCGACAGCAACATGTGCTTCATTCAATATCATTGGTCACTCATGCTCCAACACACAACGACGAAGAATTTCATCTACTCCCATTCTGTATAATTGTCCAGCTATCAATTGGAAATTTGCGGCTCTGACAAATAATTCTTTCTTTTGTTTTTTAGTGAACCCAGTTGGTGCATATCCCATGCTTAATAATTGTATAATATCTTTGTAATGGTCATCGAACATCTTAACCGACAATAATTGTGCATCGGGTAGGTTATCTTCGATATTACCAGGATCTTATCCACTTTCTAGTCACGACCGATGGTCAGGTCCTGGATTCAATCAACCAAGTTTAACAATGATCTCGAAATCAAATTCTTGGAAGAGAAAAATCCATTCACATATCTTCCCCCCTAACACTGGCTTATTAACCAAGTATTTCAAAGTAGAATGGTCTGTGAATATCTTGAAATGTCCACCCAGGAGATAGTGTCGGAATTTTTGAAGTGCATACACCATAGCTAAGCCTTATCTTTTGGTTGTGGTGTAATTCTTCTCTGTGGTTGACAATTTTTTGTTAGAAAAGGCAATAGGATGATCAATAGCCCCATCACCTAGTTCCACGAGTACAATGCCGAGCACGACAGACGACGCATCAACATGTACATGAAACTCTTTTCTCTGCTCTGGAAAAAATAGGATGGGTGTTGTAACCATCTTATTCTTCAGGAGATCCAGACTCTCTTGGAATTGTTTCATCCGCTAAAACTTAACATCCTTCTTTATCAATTTCTCCATGGGAGCAGACACCTCTGCATCTCCTCTGATAAACTTCCGGTAGTACCATGTATGTCCCAGAGTTGTTCTCAGTTGCTTTATTGTCGTGAGTGGTGGTAGGTCGACGATTATCACCATTTTAGTAGGATCGACCAAGATTCCATCACAACAAACCACATGACCCAACAAAAATACAAACAGGGCACAAAAAATACACTTCTTTAGATTGAAAGAAATATGATACTGTCAACACTCTTCCAGCATCATTCAGAGTCTCTCAATATGATCTTTTATGAGCCCAAATACAACTCAGTCATCAAAATAAACCTCAAGAAACTTATGAATAAAATCCCTGAAAGTAGCCACTGCTATTCTAGAAAAAATAGCAGGAGCGTTCTTGAGTCCATAGGGCATGACTATATACTGGAAACACCTCGTCTCTGTCGCATAGTAGTCTTGTGTCGATCTTCCTTCACGATTTTGATTTGATGGTATCTAGAGAACCCATCAGTAAATGAATAAACTTCTTGAACCCAACACTTGTTGGCTGATATGGGCAGACCCGGGTTTACTATAATCAACCAACAACACTCCTAGATCACTGGCCCTTTCGGCGACAGACCGCAAAGTGGCCTGAAGTCTCACCCGAAGTGACTCTAATGGGTTGGCCAAGGACTCAAGTGTCTTGGACCGGGTTCTGTGGCGATCCCACTGGTGGCTCGCAGCTCTCCTAGCTGCGGTCTCTCCTCTGCGCGTCGCGCGATCTCCTGCTCGCATCGCGCGATTTCCTCACCTCGCAGCTCTTCTAGCTGCAAGATATTCCTTTATACCGTCGTGCGATCCCTTCCTGCGGCGCGCATTTTCTCAGGCCCGCGATATCTCCAACCTTATCGCATCGCCGCGCACAGTGCGACACGCAGTTCCTGCCCAACACTAAGTCCTTCACCTGCGGTATCGCGCACCGCAGCTCCTCTGCCAGTGCGGTATTACCTCTCTGTGATATCCTACCTCCGCGGTTTAGCGCACTTAGCGTTGCTCGTGTCGACGTGCAAGACTTAACATACAAGGCTATTCGATACTGCAATAGAGACTATTTTACGCAAAGCATAAATGAACCATAAACAGCGTGCCAAAGACGTTAACCTTTATTTATCATTCTCTATTGCTGTGAACTGATTAACACATTCATTCATTAAACTGTAAACAAAGTCCATAAACTGACTGAGAAATGCATAAATAAACATAACACATAAACCAATCGCATAACACTGATTTTAACGTGGTTCACCTCCAGGATGGAAGTTACATCCACAGAACTGTGTTTTTATTATAGCTCAGGGGAAGGTAAAACACATTTCTGCTGCACCGCATATGCAGCTTAAGATCTTCTCTCTTAGATCTCTTTTCTCTTCTATATTGCTCTCCTACAATATACTCTTCCCTCTCTGTCGATCCCTGCGGATCTTTACATACATATTCTATAAGCCAGCTACTGGTTACCATAAGATTGCTACCGCTAATAACAGAACCAAAGCTAGGCTTTACAACAGTCTAATAGTCTGCAAGACACTACTAACTAACAAAATGACTAGCTAGCTCTTCAACCCACCAACCAAAACAACAACCATTTTACAATACAAAATATATTCTTATATAGGCAGCCCGAAGGTCTTGCCATTACAACACTGTGGGCCTGTCCCAACAGTAACCCCAAACCTAACTAGTGACAGTCGGCCATATCTGTACTTGAGGTAGCCGCTTTCCGTCACACCACAGCTCTCTGCAGTCTTCCATGCTTCCCGGCACTGATTATGGGTACTATGCACCGCTTCGCTTTTCTGTCTTTCGCCTTCAATGCTTCATCCTCGCTGCTCCTTCTCCTTTATGAGGGTCGCTGAGCCCTCATGTCTTCCGCCGCTGCCTTCAATGCAGTGGTTGAGGTCTCTCTTCTCGGCCGCTCAGGTACCGTTGCCTTCTTGACTTTTCTATCTTAAAAGTCATGGTTTTCGGCTCTGCTCTCCAGCTGAAAACGTGCTACGGCGTCGTATCTCTGTCTTAACTTATTTCCGCCAAAACTTATCTTTCCGCCAAAACTAGCAGCTTCTTCTGTAGCTGCGGGACCCTGCTCCAACAGTCCCCTAACACTTACTTGTGGCTCGTCCTCGAGCCACCTGCAGCGAGATTCTCCTGATGTAGCTTTGACTTGGCTTCCTGCGAAGCCCTCTGCAACATGTCATGAAGTCCTGTGACTTCCTTCTGCATCACTTCGACACTCTCTTGTGCCGATTCAAGCAAAGCTTGACTAATACTGGCGTCAGTTTTCTCCCTGGTGGTAGTGAACTCCTTCATTTTCTGTTCAACCGTATCAACTATCTCTGCGATTTGCTCTTGATACGGTTGAAGCAGGTCATTAATGTGCATCTCCTTGGTTCTTAATTGCTGCGCTTCCTGCTGCAAACAGTTCATCTCCTTTGTCTTCCTCATCTTTTGAAGAGCTTCCAAGCCCTTAATTTCTTCTTTCATTGCCGCAGCAGTATTCTCTATCTGATGAATACTTTGCTGGATTTCTATTTTCTCCGGCGGCTCATCTAACTCGGCCCATGTGTTCGTCGCATCGGTTAATACTAACCGTGCTTCGTCAATGCGAGATTGCATCTGCGCAGAAGTGAGTCGAAGGGCTTCTACTCGCGCTTTCTGGTTTGCCTGGGAGGTGTCTTGTATGCGAGCCTCAAGCTCAGCGATCTGCACCTCATGGTCTGCCTTCATCTTGGCCACTTCTACGTCCATCCTAGTCACGGTTTCTTCCAGAGCCTTTGCTCTGTCTGCTACTCTTCTTAGCTTCTGCGGAACTGGTAAGGAAAACTCAATGTTACATTGGGGCAGTTCCAATGCAATGCTATGCAAAACTTGAGAAAGATCTTGCTCTCTTTCCTCATATGTTCGTACTTCGTCTGCCCTTTTCTGAACACTGACAGCAAATGCTGCATTCTGTTGCTTCAGCTGTGTATTCTGCTGGTAAGTCTCGAGCTCTCTACTCTTGAGCTCTGCACCTAACTACTACTGGATCATATGCAACTGGTCAATATGAAACTCTGCGAGGTTAACTTCAATGGATTGTCTAAACTGGACTGGTGGGTCCTTCATTGTGGCAGGGAATCAGATACTCCCTGGTGGAATTAACACGGTATTGAGGCGATCTTTTGCTAAGCTTTCCTGGCGGGACATCGGCGGTGCCGAGGTTTCTCCGGTGTTCGTCTTTTCAGGTGGAATGTACCTCATGGCAGTCTTCTCTGTAATCATTCTTAAGTCTAGAAGTTGATTTTCGACTGTGCTCTGGCTCTTTTCCTGCGACTCCTTCATCGCGTCAAGTGAGTCCTTCAATGTGTCACACGTCCTTGTTGCGATGAGTTCATAGTCATCGTCTGTCAATGCGGTCTTCAGAGTTGGATTTGAGGTTTTCTGTTTTTTCTTCTGCTGCGTCCCTAGTGGCCCTTGCTGTGAAGGTCTCTTCTTTTCCCCTGGTAGTGGTTCCTCTGTTGAAGATTGCGTCTGGGTGTCTGCGTTATCTTTGTCCTTGTCCTGGTGTTCTGTCTCTGCACTGTTTGACGATAGTGGTGCGGTATCTTCGTATTCCTGCTTCCATTGGTCGTCGAAGTCTCTTATGACTCCTTCGACGTCCCGGGCTGTCATCCTAAACGAGCCAGTAGCCCAATCATCCTGCTTAGTCTTTTTCGGTCGCAGATAGATTAAATGGCTATCTGCCATAAAATTAAGCCGGCTATCATACGTGTCCACAATCTCCGTGCTGAGCCGTGGTGTCTCTTGAATGACCTTCATCAACAGCTTATAGTAGTCATGGAATACCATCGCATTGATTGCTTTCTTGGCTGGGCGGTTGGTCTCCCATAAGCTGGCATAGCGCACTCCTTTGGGTGCGCCACCTTCTATCTGTGGAAACTGGGTATGGGGCGGCTCCTTCCATCCGACAAATGCACAAAGTATAAGCAACCACGAAAAATGGAAAGGGTGGTTGGCTTCATCCTGAGCTGCCAAGCAATCTGCTTACAGCATATTTAATAAGAAGAGAGACCAATTGAACTGTTCCCCTCTGTGACCTGTATGGCCAGGTGAATTATGAATCCTGTAACTTCCTTTGGTCGAACCTTGGTTAGCAGTCTGCCCGCGAGCAGACTGGCGGTGAATCTAAGTGTCTCATTTGGTATGCTTGAAATGTCATAACCCCGTCCTCCTCTCTGTAGCTGATACTTAGTTACTAGGGCTTGTGGTAACTTGGAGTCCTTGATTTTTCTTGTTGTCTGTATATCAGGGTGTCTACCCGTCTTGGACAGGCCGGTGATACGATGTATCAAATCAATGTTCAGGTCTACCTTGTTGCCTAGCCAGAGGTACCCTCCGTGTACGCAAGAGAGTAAAATGCGCACCACGGCGTTAACCTCTGGACCCCGTCCAAAATGAGGTAATCTCAGCAAATTGAGCAGTCCTAACCGCTCAAGAATCTGGACATGCGGCAGGGGAACACATTCATCTCTCCCTGTCCTTATGTTCTTCTCAATCTTCAGATAGCTATCCGGCTTGAACTGAGGATATGTCTTACCCTCTGCCAGGTTATAATCTACAAATTTAACAACAGCAGCATATCCTACTAGATCTCCATTTTCCTTTACTCGAGAATCAATGGGTGGTATGGGGACAGTATACTTAGCTTTCTTAGAAATTTTTGATGCTGGTGCGCCTTCAACTCGTGGTATCATGTAGTCTGTTCCGCTGTGAACTTTTTCCTCATGCTCTGAACCGGATTCATCATTGACCTGAGATTGGATCCTCGTTTGTGGTTGCTGTCTGGTTTGTGACGAACTTGGCGGAGCACTCTTTGGTGGCGTTGTCATAGCTCCGGCAAGGCCGTGACGCTGAAATCTTCTCAAAATGTTTGCTATCGGTTCGTTCTCGGACATAACCCACTCAGTACAAAATGGCGGACGTGCACTGGCTGCAACTTCTGAAAATCACAGCACTCTGTAACCACTTAGCTATGGACATAGAACTCTTAACAACTTAACTCTATGGCTCTCGGTTTTTCTGCAAATGTAACCGTCCCACTTGAATACTTTCTGCTTTTATGCCCAATACGATAATCTCGGACACAACGGTCATCTAGACTGGACCCGTCGGTCGTCATTAATGCCTAGACAAGACCACACCCGCCATCCGATCCCTAATAAATGCGGAAATCCGATCGAATTTCCCTCGAAACGTGTGTGCACAGGCGTCGGTCTCGTCGGAGATTTGCCAAATCTGGAAAAATTAATTATACTGCTGCCAAATCTATGGTAAGATATATGGATCATTACCTCATTAACTACCTGTCAACTACTGACTTGACTGGCCTTTGTCGGTTGCAAAACTGAGTACGTGGCACGGGGAAACATCGCGCTGCTGCGATGCGACTCCACATCACATGCATAATTTTTTTTTGCGTGTAGACTTGTTCCCGGTGCGATGCCTCCTTTCAACTACACTGGACATCTGCACCGCTTAGACTGGTTAAGAGGCGGGGTGGCTATCACTATAGGGCTTAAGCCTACTGCCATTAATCCATGTGGGCAAAAGCTCCCCATTCAGCTGGCTGAGCTGAACGGCACCTCCCTATGTGACTTGTTGTATCTGATATGGCCCCAGCCAATGTGTCTTGAACTTCCCTGGAAACTTAATGAATTTGCTGTCATAGAGGAGCACTAGGTCTCCGATCTTGAAAGTCTTATTCCTAATGTGTCTGTCATGCCAAGATTTTTCTCGTGCCTTCTGCACTTTCTGATGGAATCCGGCGATGAATCTGTCTTCTTCTAAGGCAAGCAGTTGTTCTAACCTTTTCTCGACTGTGTCTGTATCAGTCATCTCGGTAATCTGAGCGATTCTTAAACTGGGAAGAATATACTCCATAGGCATAACAGCCTCCTGTCCATACACCAAGCTGAAAAGTGTGTGTCCCGTAAGTTTCTTGCATGTGGTCCTGTATGCCCATAATACAGCATTAACTCTGAGGTCCCAATCATTCCTCTGGTTATTGCAGATTTTAGTAAGAGCATTTTCTAAAATCTTATTAAAGGCCTCCACTGTACCATTAGCCTGTGGATGGTAGGGAGTGCTCTTATGGTGCTGGATCTGGAATTCTTCTATCAATGCCTCAATAGTGTTGTTCAAGAAATGTGTGCCTTGATCACTCATCAAAATTACTGGACATCCAAACCTACTGATGATGTTTTCAAAAAGGAACTGTGCAGCTGTAGCAGCATCGCAATTTCTTACTGCTTTGGCCTCTGCCCATCTGGTGAGGTACTCTGTTCCAGTGATAATATATCTCGCACCAGTGCGCTTTCCTGGTGGGTTGATAGGACCCCCAAAATCTATAGCCCATTTGTCAAATGCGCGCAACGTGACCTGCGGTCGCAACTGCATTTCATCGCGTCGCGAGGGTTTTCCCACCCTTTGGCAGATATCGCAGCATCTGCAAAAGTCCTTGGTGTCTTTATGCAATGTAGGCCACCATAATCCTGCCTCTAGGATTTTCTGCGTAGTCGGCTTTCCTGCGAAATGACCTCCTGCGGTTCCTGAATGTGCTTCTCTGATAATAGCGTCTTTTTCATGCGGCATCACACATCTGCGCAGAACTTCATTCGGACCTAACTTGTATAGGTGTCCTGCGATGAGGGTGAAGTCTGCTGCTTTAACAACCAACTGCTTCTTTTGCTGCTTAGTAAACTCATCAGGTGCTACTCCCGTAGTGAGAAATTGAATAATATCGGCATAGTACTCATATGCGATCTGGATAGAGAACAACAGCGCATCTGGTAGATTGTCATCTAGGTTACTTGGCTCTTCTCCTGAGTCTATCCACGACAAATAATCAGGTCCTGCATTCAGTCTTCCTGGTTTCACAATGATTTCAAAATCATACTCCTGAAAGAGGAGTAACCATCTACAGATTCTCCCCCCTAACACTGGCTTATTGACCAAATATTTTAACGCAGAATGGTCAGTAAACATCTTGAACGGGGCACCCAACAGGTAGTGCCTAAACTTCTGCAGCACATACACCATAGCTAAGCCTTCCCTTTCAGTTGTGGTGTAGTTCTTTTCTGCTGTCGAGAGCTTTCTGCTGGAATATGCGATAGGGTGGTCGATGTCCCCTTCTCCTGGTTGTGTTAAAACAGCCCCTAATGCGATGCCAGACGCATCCACATGTACATGAAATGGCTTAGTCCAGTCGGGAAATACTAAGATAAGTGCCGTAACCATCTTCTCTTTAAGCATGTCGAGACTCTGCTGACATTCCTCGTTCCATAGGAATTTTACATCTTTCTTGAGCAATTTCTCCATTGGTGTTGTAATCTTTGCATAGCCCTTGATGAACTTTCTGTAGTACCCGGTATGACCAAGTACTGTCCTCAGTTGCTTGATTGAGTTGGATGCTGGAAGGTTTACAATGATGGCAATCTTCGCGGGGTCTACCATCAAGCCTTGTCTGCAAACAATGTGACCCAACAAAATACCAAATGGTGCACAAAATATACATTTCTTCAAATTCAGAGAAATCTGGTACTGCCTACATTTCTCTAACATCAGTCTTAAGTCTCTTATATGCTTGTCAATTAGTCCAAATATAGTCCAATCATCAAAATATACTTCTAAGAATTTATGACTGTATTCTTTAAATACAGCAACGACTACTCTAGAAAATATAGCTGGTGCATTCTTAAGACCAAAGGGCATTACCGTATACTGGAACGAGCCCCATTCTGTTGCAAAGATGGTCTTGGACCGATCTTCTAGATGTATTCTGATCTGATGGTAGCCTGAAAACCCATCAGTGAAGGAGTAGACCTCCTGTCCTCCCACGTTGTCTAATACCTCATCAGTGAACGGTGTCGAAAATGGATCGTGAAGCGATGCATCGTTGAGCTTGCGCAGATCGACACAGGATCCTTTTGTTTTCTTTTCTTGTACGACCATGGGGCTAACCCATTCGCTTTCTTCTACCGGCTCAATGATTCCTGCTGCTAACATCTTATCGATTTCGTCCTTTACTTTTTCTTTGTAGCGCGGATTCAATCTATATGGGCGTTGCTTAACTGGTCTAGCATCCTCCTTCAATGGTATCCTCATAACTCCCAGGTCTCCAACTATTCCCTTCATCTCTGTGAACTTGGTGGGAAATAGGTCCTGATAGTCATGTAACAAGTCAGCAATCTGTCCGACTGTTTCATCATTCCAATAGTCTCCAATAGAGGCAAACTTGGGTTCTGCGTCTGTGCCAATATTGATCTTTTTAATCTTGATAGGTTCGGTGATTGCTGGAATCTCTAACTGCGGTCCCCCAACATCGCGAGTTCCTTCTGACTCCGGAATGTTGGTGTTGTGAGGATCCTCATCCTCATCCTTATCTTCATTGTCTGGCTTTGCTGCGAAGTTATAGCACTCAAGCGCGTCTTGCAACTGAATGGTCCACTCAGGTTGAGCCTGCACTGAGATGGTACAGTCCTCGAATATCTTGATCTTGATTATGTCTAGGGCCTGGGCAACACTTGGATGTTTTGATTCAAACGCGAAGGTAAGTAGGAAACTGTCTGTCATAAGTGACCATGTGGTCGTCCCCTTGCGCAACTCGGTCTATGTGTACCAGTTCCTTGGAACTGTGTCCAATGTGTGAATGAATCTGTGAACCCATTCATCCTCTGGAATGTCTGACCAGTTCTGTTCACATGTCTGAATGTGTGCTCTGGGGTTAGTTTCTCCTGTGTACTTCGGCAGGACATACTCTTTGTCGACCGAAAATCTGATCGCCATCAATCTTTTAATATCATCCCATGATGCGATATTTTCTTTATGCGCGTACCACCATCTTGCAGGTGTGGATCGTACTGCAAGGTCCATAGCTGCGATTCTCTGCTCGTAAGGAATATGTTGCTCAAACTGCTCAAGGAATTCCTGAATATCTGTCAGACCATGATATGATGGAATCTCAGTGATCTCTGCGCCAATCTATCGCAGTGATTTACTCATAAACGCACTTCTACGCGCTGAGACTTCGTAAAGTCTGTTCTGCCAGTTCTCTAGACCAATATCAGAATCCAATGTGCATGAGCTGTCGCATTGCCAACTAATGTTCCCTTCTACGGTTGGATTGATGTAGTCGCTCTGGTTCGTAGTCATCTGGTAGAGACTATCCATGTTATGTGCCTCCTCCTCGGCTCGGATAGGTTCGATATATCTACGACCTTGGTAAGGATCCAGCGGTGCGATGACCCGGATCTGCGCATCCTCAAAGGTCATTTGTCTTCTCTTTAGGTCGATGACAGCCTTGCTACCAATCGCCCAATCGATACTTAATAGTGCTGGATACGGTCGACTGTCGCCAATGATTTCTATAACTTCGAAGTTCGCAAAAGTACGAACTCCGTCAATGTCAACTGGCACTTGCGGAAGTCGACCCAATGGTGATACTCGCTGCTGATTAGCTAATCTCAGGTGGATAGGCGATATGGCTAAATGAGGGCTACCCATCTGTTCCCATGTCTGCTTAGTTAGAACGTTCACCTCTGATCCCAGATCTAAGACGACTTCGTCCATTTCGAACTCTCCAATCTGTGATGTGAGTTTCATCTTCCTTCCGGTCCTTGTATGTCCTGTAATATTATGAACAGCGCGGTGTGCACTGCCCGAGAGAGAAGGTTGCTGACACTTATCTATGATGCGTTGTAGCTCGCCGATAGCTTTTTCATTTCTCAAGAGCTTCAAACAACTGCGCAGGAAGGATTGTATACTTCCTGTCGATTCATCCTCATCGCATCTTCCCGATGTGGTAGCCTTCGGTATCCGTTCTGGGCTATCGCCACAAGGTGCTTGCTGCGGTACGCCCCTAGACGGCGGTACCTGCGATCCTGATTGTGTAGGTTCATCAAAGGAAGCCTTGGCTTCATGAAATGTCTCTTTATTCTTCTGTAGGTCGAGTGTTGTTGCTTTACCAGGAGCTCTGCGCACCCATTCCTGACTTATGTTCTTTCCAGTCTCCTGCGATGTCCCACTGGTTGAAGCACCGCTACGAGTCACAATATTGACTCTTGGTTCTGGCTCTGCCTACTCAGCAACAATAAGCTGGATGTTCTGGTGTACCGCTGGCTTAGTATCTTTGATCTTAGCTATCAAGGTAGGACACTCCTCTATGGTATGATCATAAGATTTGCAGTAATTACAAGTAGTAGTGGGGCTCTGACAGTCCCTAGCATAGTGTCCTACAACTCCGCAGTTATAACAAGTAATTGGTCCGCGACCACAGCCAAAACCCTCTCCTCTGCCGAAGCCTTCTCCTCTTGCAAAGCCTCCTCCACGACCTCGTCCTCTGAATCCTCCTCCCCGGCCACCATAAGTCGGATCAGGTTGTGGTCCTGCTGCTAGACCCTGTGTTTCTAACTGGACTCTGTATACGTCAAGTTTTCTATCTAACATGAGATCATAGGCTCGGCAATTCTATTCATCATGTCTGACAGAGCTACAGAAGACACAGTATAGGTTCTTAGGTGTCTGTACATACTTCTGAAGCAAAGGGCATTGCTGAGGTGGGTGTCCTTGTGTTTTGCATATTTCACACCATGGCCCTTGCGTTCGTGGTAAGGGGTTAGGAGCCCCTGACGCTAGATATTCTGCAAAGACTGGACATTTGTCTTTGGTATGACCCTGTGCTCTACATCGTAAGCACCATATGTCTTGCATAACCTCTTTTCCTTTCTTAAGTTCGTGTATCTGTAACGTGAGATTGGCCAACTGGTTCTGTAGAGTTGTCATGCCTGCACTGGTTTCTGCTAAAGGTGAAGCTTCTAGCTTCATCGCCATCTCCAACGCGTCATCCTGCGTCTGGAGTTTCTGCTGCATTAATGGCACTCTGATGTGAGGGAGCAGCGCTGCGATAAACCATTCCTTATGCTACTCCGGGGCAAACTCAAAACTTACTTGGTCTATAAGAGCTTTGAATTTCTGGTCAAAGTCCCATACTGATTCTGATGGTAGCTGCTTAATATCCTTGAGCTCTGTAATGCACTGAGATTCACACTTAGGTTTCTTGAACTCTTTAATCATGGTGTTCTTGACTTGGGCAAGTGTCTTGGGTACTGTGGTATACTTTATGTACCATGTTAAAGCTCAATCTCTGAGTGTAGTGACCAACTGTACAAGTTTAAGGTTATCGTCGTTGATTGTTTTAATGGTCCACATAGCTTCACATAGAAACCAATGTTGTTCCGGGTCCTTTGCTCCTGTACCCTTAAAGGTAGGTAGCTTCATATCATCTCCCATTCTATTTCTCTGCGGTGGGTTCTGATTGACTGGATTACTACCACTCAGCAGTGTAGGTGAAGGTGATGTAGCGGCAGTAGGTACTGTCTGTGAGCTACTGGATGGAGTACCTACGGGATTACTCCGAGTCCCGGTCTGTTTCTATGGGGTGTAGGGCTGGTAAGGGATACCCCCCTCTGGTTCTTCTGTGGTACTAGGACTCGGTTGCCTAATATTGTCTGAACTATCTCCAAATACAGGAGAGCCGAAGGTTACTTTATATTTCTTGCCACTACGTGTGTGTCCAATGTCATCAAAATCACTTTCAAACTCTTGTGACATTACTATCTTTACTTATTCATCTGAAACCATGTCCATTACTCCTTTTTCATGTAGCAGCATCTTAATAGACAAGTTTAGAGACTTTAGGTACTTACCACGATATCCTTTGAAGAAGTACCGCTCAGCCTCGCTGAAGCTTTTTCTCTGGTCAACTGCAAATTCTGTAACAAAGCCTCCTAGCACACTCGCAAGCTAGAAGTCTACTGCTCTCGTAATGGGATTGTCGAGGTTCTGCACGGTCTGAATCAGCTCCGATGTCCAGACAATGTTTCTTTTCTTCTTGAATGTGTTCCTATCTGTCAACTTGGATAACCAGTCGAAAAGCTCATTTCCATAGGTTGCAAAAAATATAGCGTGTATATCTGAAGCGATATGCTTTTCTAACCAGTCCTCTGTGCTCAGTTTAGGGCTCCGATTTTCTTTCTGGGCAAACTCCCTTAGGTTTGAATCCAGCCACTGGTGAAACTCTTCTCTGGTGGGATGCCAACAAAACATTAGCGCTCAGTTGTTCAAAACTGGCAACGAAACCATTTGTTGGCTGCTATGGGCAGACCCGGGTTTACTATAATCAACCAACAACACCCCTAGATCACTGGCCCTTTCGGCGACAGACCGCAAAGCGGCCTAAAGTCTCACCCAAAGTGACTCTAATGGGTTGGCCAAGGACTCAAGTGTCTTGGACCGGGTTCTGTGGCGATTCCACTGGTGGCTCGCAGCTCTCCCAGTTGCGGTCTCTCCTCTGCGCGTCGCGCGATCTCCTGCTCGCGTCGCGCGATTTCCTCGCCTCGCAGCTCTTCTAGCCGCAAGATATTCCTTTATACCGCAGCGCGATCCCTTCCTGCGGCGCGCACTTTCTCAGGCCCGCGATATCTCCAACCTTATCGCATCGCCGCGCACGGTGCGACACGCAGTTCCTGCCCAACGCTAAGTCCTTCACCTGCGGTATCGCACACCACAACTCCTCTGCCAGTGCGGTATCACCTCTCTGTGATATCCTACCTCCGCGGTTTAGCGCACTTAGCGTTGCTCGTGTCGACGTGCAAGACTTAACATACAAGGCTATTCGATACTGCAATAGAGACTATTTTACGCATAGCATAAATGAACCATAAACAGCGTGCCAAAGACGTTAACCTATATTTATCCTTCTCTATTGCTGTGAACTGATTAACACATTCATTCATTAAACTGTAAACAAAGTCCATAAACTGACTGAGAAATGCATAAATAAACATAACACATAAACCAGTCGCATAACACTGATTTTAACGTGGTTCACCTCCAGGATGGAAGTTACGTCCACAGAACTGTGTTTTTATTATATCTCAAGGGAAGGTAAAACACAGTTCTGTTGCACCGCATATGCAGCTTAAGATCTTCTCTCTTAGATCTCTTTTCTCTTCTATATTGCTCTCCTACAATATACTCTTCCCTCTCTGTCAATCCCTGCAGATCTTTACATACATATTCTATAAGCCAGCTACTGGTTACCGTAAGATTGCTACCGCTAATAACAGAACCAGAGCTAGGCTTTACAACAGTCTAATAGTCTGCAAGACACTACTAACTAAAAAAATGACTAGCTAGCTCTTCAACCCGCCAACCAAAACAACAACCCTTTTACAATACAAAATATATTCTTATATAGGCATTCCGAAGGTCTTGCCATTACAACACTGTGGGCCTGTCCCAACAGTAACCTCAAACCTAACTAGTGACATTCGGCCATATCTGTACTTGAGGTAGCCGCTTTCCGTCACACCACAGCTCTCTGCAGTCTTCCATGCTTCCCGGCACTGATCATGGGTACTATGCACCACTTCGCTTTTCTGTCCTTCGCCTTCAATGCTTCATCCTCGTTGCTCCTTCTCCTTTATGAGTGTCGCTGAGCCCTCCTGTCTTCCACCGCTGCCTTCAATGCAGTGGTTGAGCTCTCTCTTCTCGGCCACTCAGGTACCGTTGCCTTCTTGACTTTTCTATCTTAAAAGTCATGGTTTCCGGCTCTGCTCTCCAGCTGGAAACGTGCTACGGCGTCGTAGCTCTGTCTTAACTTCTTTCCGCCAAAACTAGCAGCTTCTTCTGTAGCTGCGGGACCCTGCTCCAACAACACTCTCTCCAATACCTCATCTGTAAACAGAGTCGGAAATGGGTCGTGCAAGTAGGCATCATTCAATTTCCTTAGGTCGACACAGATACACACTTCACCAACAGTCTTCTTAACTTGCACTAACATCAGATTAATCCACTCAAATTATTCGACAGGTTCTGTGATACCTGCATCCAGCATTTGATCTAACTTTGTATTAATTTTTTCTTTGTACTATGGATTGAGTCGATACTGTTGCTTCTTAACAGGTTTTTCATCGGGTTTCAACGGGATTTTCATTTCTCCAAGATCTCTGACAATGCCTTTTATCTCTGAAAAATTCGTGGGGAATAGATCCTAAAATTCATGCAGTAAATCTATGATCTTCCCAACAGTCTTATCGTCCCAATAATCTCCAATATTGGTGAACTTTGATTTTCTGGGGACCCAATATTTACTTTCTTGATTTTTAACGGATTCATAAATTTGTCGTTCAACACACCCGATCCTTCCACCACATGAGTTCCTCAGACTCATGAATGTTTATGTGGTGGAGATCATCATCATCTGGTTCACCTGTTACATTATAGCACTCCATTTAGTGTTGGATTTTTGCACTGTTCTGAGAAGAATTTGTCATTGACACATAATATCTTGAAATATCTTGTTGTTGATTGCTTGTAGAGCAGCATCAATCAATGGATGATCATCAACAAATTCAAACGTTTGGGTGAAACTTGCAGCTAATTCTTCCCATTCTATTGTTCCTCGTTGCAGCTCGACTGATGTATACCAGTTCCTTGGTATCATATCCAATGTATGTACAAAGTGATGAGCCCATTCATGTCGCGGACATGCCTCACATGTCGCACAATAATTCTCAATGTGCTCGATAGAACTAGTCAATTATGTGTATTCCTGGCCAGTGTACATCACCTTCTCTCCAAATCGGACTTCTATTAATCTTCGGCATTGGGGCCATTATGAGATAGATTCTTTATGTGTGACCCACCATCTAGTAGGTGTGGCATTCAATGCAAAGTCGAAAGATGACAATCGTTGAAGTTTTGTTACTTTATATTCAAATTCTGACATAAAAAAAATCCAAGTTAGGAAATCCCTCGTAAGTAGGTAGATCACATATCTCAATTCCCACCCGTCGCATGGATTGTGTGATTCTTGTGCATCTTCATTAGAGAGAATTTGAGGTCAAAAATGGGCCTCAAAATGACCAAAATGTACTATAAAAATCAACCAATTACATTCTAGTAGATGACATCATCCCCCAT
>LPNX010078075.1:5867-16585 GCA_001517045.1 Pseudotsuga menziesii | reverse complement strand
AATGTGCATAATTATATTCATTAATGCATGTACAAAATCCTTTCCTTCTTTATTATTAGCTTTTGCTCACTCTCTTCAATACTACTTTGAGATTTTCATTTTGTTCCACTGATGATTGGTGGAGTGTCCACTTGAAACATAGGGACGTTTCAATACACACAATTTAATTCCATAAACTCTCTTTGTCATTATGATTAACTATAGAAATCTTCATCCTGAAGCTGTACTTGATATGCTTGAGAAAATATAAGGAGATTAGGTGGAGATGATTCATGAATGTAATTTTTCTTTTTGAATGACTAATTAATATACATGAAGAAAAAGTTGTCAATTTTTGTAGTATATCAAATATTCTCTTCAAGCTACCTTTTGAGGAATTTTATATTATTTGCTACGTATATGAAAATTTTGGTTCAACTTCAATGTTAATTCATGTGATGATACTTTATGCGAATGCACCTTAAAATATCTTATAGAATTGCTTTGTGAATAAATGTAAGGCACTTGAAATAAGGTTTGAAGTGAGTTTTTCCTATTATTCGTTATTATAGTTGATATAAATTTAAATGTACTACTATGTTGCATTCAAATTCATAATTATATTTTCTTGTGTAGACTTTAAAGTGGTGACAACTTTGTACTAGTGTATTAACTTATACTCAATAAATACAGTACTAACATTTTGAGCGTGCAGGTTTTATTAGTTTGTCATCATTGTGATTGATTTTCTGGATTAAACTGTGTGAACGTTTTGAGTGGACACTCCAACCATGTTTGTTACGGGAACCATAAAAAATTCATTATGGACTGAAAATATTTCACATAACTTAATCCAGAAAATCAATCATTAAGTGATAACATCATGTTAGCTTTAATTCATGTTAGACATTATCATCAAATACATTGCATCATAAAGACAATTTAATCCATGTGAGATTTAATGCTGATCATAATGCACTGCATGTAATATAAGTATTATGGATGGAGAATTTGATAATGTGACGGATGAACTGGTATATGTTGGACCCAGGTGCAACAAGCTAAAGCCAAGATTCAATCATATGATTGAATTTGAGAAAGTAAAGGTGTTGGTAGTTAGATCATGAACTAAGGATGAAGGAGAGACGATTTGGATGGAAAAAACCACCTCATATATTTTCCAGAATGATGAAAGTGAGACTCTTCATGTAAAGGTTGATTGATGGAAGCCTAGTTCAGGGAAATACAAAGGAAAATTTTAGAACAATATTGGGGACCAAACCTTGATGACACATGACTTAGATCTATTCCAGTTAATACCATGGTTTTTGCATGGATGCAAAAGAAAGAAGATTGCAGGAAGACCACAATAAATAAATGTGGTGTACAAGTTGTAATTGATTTGCTTGACTAAATATAAGGAGATTATGTGGAGATGATTCATGAATGCAATTTTCTCTTTGAACTAGTTATTAATATACAAGAAGAAACACTTTTAAATGTTTGTTGTATATCAAATATTCTCTTCAAGCCTTTTTTTGAGGAATTTTATATTATTTACTAATATGAAAATTTTGGTTCAACTTCTATGTTAATTCATGTGATGGTACTTTATGTGAATTAGATAACACCATTAAATTTTTAACTTTCAATTTGTTTTTTACATAAACTCAACATGTCACTATATCAAATGTGCATAATCATATTCAATAATGAACTTTAAAACATCTTCTAGACTTCCTCTCTGAATAAAACATCATTTTTCTTTGTCACAGAGGATTAGAAATGTGTAATGTAGGTTTTAACACAGTCCCTCTCCCCTCATGTTGTAAAGGGTGCTAGCTCAATGGAATAACACCTGCATTCCAAGCAGGACGATGGTGGTTCGATTCCTCCGTGCCCTAACATAAATTAAGACATGATTTAAATCTTATTGATAATATAAATATTGTAAGATATCTATATTTTCAATAAAAATATGCTCTTTTCAATTAAACACATTGTTCAAATAGTTCATAAATAAATAATGAACACTTGCAATAATTAGTTAAGTTGGCTTCCCCCCTTTCCTCTTGTATATTAAAAAAATCAAACTCTACTGCACTAATACTATTCTAGTTCATAACTAATTTTGATTGTTAAAATAAATAATATTAATAAATAAGGGAGGCTTTACTAACATCAATATCATTAAATAAATTTATAGGTAAGAAATTTCTCACGTTAATCTATAATTCATAAAGTAAACATTCATCAACTTAGTTTGTAATACACTACCACTACCACTACCAACAACAATAATAATAAATTATGTTGCTATTTGAATTCATAATTTATTTTAATCATTACAAGGTTAAAACTTAGACTTTAAAGTCATAAAATATTTTCCTGTATTGATTATAAGTGGTGCGAACTTCCAAAAATAAAACAACATACTCAACAAAGACACAAATAATTACTACGACAATATTTCTAATTGTTGTAGTAACAAATACAATGTTGGTATTATGTCATAAAATAATTTAATCAACTTAACATTAAATACAAACTATAAATAATATTACTAGACATTATGTAAGGATTCAAAGTCTATGACTTTCCTCATCTTGAAAGAACTCAATCTAGCGGAAGTTCTAAATTCTAGAGACACTAAATAATTACAAATTTAATGAAATATGTGTTCTCTCTCTCTATTCTAATCCTTGTGGGAATATAATAAACCCACTTCATAACTTAGGATAAAATACTTTAGTCATTTTTTATTAAATTCCTACCCAATATCCTAGATAGTTGGCATCCACTTGCATCACATGGTCACCACTTTCCATATATACCCTAGGAGCGCTTTAATCATAATTCTTGTTTGATCTTGTCCACTTTATTGACTGTCATATTTAGTAACTGCGCCTTCCGGCAAATTCTTCCTTTATCCTGCTTTATTCTAGCTTTTCAGTGGATAATGTAAAGCTAGTCTACTAGGAAACTGCTATCTTTTGTTTCCAACCCATCCTCCATTATTTTATCTCCATATTATAGGATTAGCATGTTTTTCCATCATACTTGACAACTCACTCATTCTTTAGCTAAGTCTTGAGGTCCTTGACTGATTAGGAAAGTGCTTTAGCCACCTATGGGGGTTTATCATATTTAGTAAGACTATCTTTCTAAGCTTGATGAGTTGTCTCCAATACAACTCGAAATTACCTATGAGGGATGTAATATTTATGTACACTATTATTCATCATTATTCAATGAAAGGACACACTCCAATATTCATCTATTCATTCATGTGATTCAGTCTCTATTCTTCTCTCTATTTTTCCTATGTATGCTTGAGAGAGTTATCTTAGTATCAAGATCTACTTTCAATGCTTCTTCTTAGCATCAAGGATCTATTTACTCATAGCATTAGAGATGTTATTTCTACATGGTATCATAGCCATAAGGTACACGACCTATCAAGATCTACATGGTATCATACAATAAGGTTTTTCAAGCTCAACAGAGTTGAGGAGCTATATGTTCTCTCCATCAGAGTGCATCTAGTCTCCTATCCCTCTCTGAAGAAGAGCTTGTTTTAAGGTTACAAGATTTTCTCCTAGTTTTATTTGTGCAAGTTGCAGAGAGTTTCTTCTTTAGCGCATCAACATCTCAGACTGCATTCTTCTTCAACTATAATCTTGACTCCCTTCAACTATCATGAATGGAAATCCAAAATTGGCATTCTATTGCGCAATAAGGGATTATACATAGTTACTCTAGATTTGGAGAATGATCCCAATGCTATTGTTGAGAAGCTAAGTGGCATAATAGGTTGGATGAAGCCTATGAATTGCTTTGCCTCTCTGTTTCCCCTGACCTACTATTTCATATAGATGGTTTGACCACTCCAAACTAGGTATGGAACAAACTTGAGTCTCTCTTTGGAGTTCAAGATGAGTTAAGAGTGCATTAGTTGGAGATTGAGTTACTCTCATTGAGTCCAAGTAGTTTTGATTCCAATGAAGGTTTCTTCACCAAATTCAAGTCACTTATTCTAATGCTCAAGCATTGTGGGATTGAGAATTAATATGATCAATTAATCCTTTCCATTCTATCAAAATTGGGATAGAGACATGCAAAGAACCAAGTAGCATTGAGGACAGGTTACCTGATGTATATTTGTTTAAAGTCTTAATGGTTGATGACCATTACGAACAAATTGTTCAATTTTTGGTGACAGGAAAAGCCCTTGAGAAGTTCACCACTAATCAAAAGATACAACTAGTCATCAGATTTGTTGACTTCCAATTGATTGCAGGACAACTATATAAGATTGGGTTGGATGAAATTTTGCGTCGATATTTTCTTCTGCATGAGCAGGAAAGAGTGTTGATAGAGGCAGATGGTGGGATTGCAGGAGGACATTTTGGAGGACATGTAACCGCCAAAAAAAATACTCAAAGTTGGATTATGGTGACCGATAGTATATGAAAACACCCAACCTTGATGGAAATTGATAGTGGAACAAAGAAAATTAGAATTTAGTGTCATCATAGGATGGACTAAAGATGATATTATGACTACAATCAATGATGTAGGATTCAATGGATATTATATCCGAGCTACTTCTAAAAACATGGGATTTTACTCACATCAATGCATTATTGGGTAAATAGTATCACTCATACAAAGAAGAAAGGGACACTTATAGTGATGACTATGGAAGAGGAGGAAGAAGTGGTTGTTTGGTGCAGGGAGATAGATGGAATGAGCCATATGTTGGAATTGATACAACTAAAATCCAATATTGCTCAGATCTATCAAGGTATACCAAATCCTTTCAGAGATAGCTTCCCTAGGAAAGCATGGTAGGTCGAGTCTTCAATTCAAAGGTTGCATCATGGATGGAAAAGAACCCACGGAGAGAGGTCAAGAGGCTTGAACAAACTGAACTTGCAAGGAAATATTTTAAAAGGTCTCTCGCACCCTCAAATATCAAGGCTAAATTTAGGTGAACTGTAATCTAGCCAATTAATCCCAATTCTCTTGTCCATGATACTACATGTAGACAAGGATTTGATGTACATGGAAATGAATATTTAGATGCTACAAACAAAAAATTATCCCTCTCTCATGGACAAATGCCAGCCATTGGGTGACAATGATGAACATCTCAGTGCAACTCAATATGACCATGAACAAGTTCTTGGAAACAATGAAGTTTTTGTATCAAATGAAACACATACAGGTTCTACAAAACATGTCCATGCAACAAAAGTGGAGAACTATGAGGCTGTTGGATTATATAAAACACATGCAGATTCTGCAGAGAAAAATCATAATGGCACTACCAATCTGAATGTGGTTGATGGTGGTGAATCACTAGCAAGCAACAATGAACAACCCATAGTTCCCACCCTAGTTTCACATCTTGAGTCATCGACACCAATGAAGCAATCCTTAACATGAATTTTCTTCCATCAATGTCATATCCCCACATTTTGATCGCCAGAAGTGTTGACATTGCCTAGCACCAAGGGGGTCAAAAGATGCATTAAATAAATTAGCCTAGGATATTTTATTTAAATGTCACTTAGGAGGCATGTACTTGCTATATTAATTGTCATTAAATATTATTATGAAATTAATTAGGTGGAAAATAAGTTTCCATTAACAGGAGGGCCACTTGGGCAAGCCAACTTGCCAAGGGAAAATTAGAAACTGTATGACAAAATCAACCAGACAAGAAAAGGGAAAGTGCCAAAATATATGACAAAAGCAGTCAAATACAAAAGAGGCAACAATTGACAAAGGAGGGTGCAGTTTCCTTTTTGGAGTTCAATCATAAAAATAGGAAAGCCAAGAAAAGCTGTCATAGGGAAAATTAGCAACTATGGTTCAAGGAAAGAAAAGTTTCCAAATTGGATGAATATGGATGAAAGGGAAACATATTTATTGTCTTAAACATGCTAATTTACTCAAGGAGGGCGAATTTGTGGCTAGGGTTAGGGTTTAGCAAGTGGTAACTTGCTTAACAAGTGATTGACTTGCTCAACAAGTCACCCAGGTTTATTTAAAGGCAATTGGAGCTCCATTTCTCAGTTTGGATGTTTATTATGTTGATTTTTATGAAGCTAAGGCTTCCTTGCTGAGTTTTGTGCCTCAGGTTGTTGGGAGATGCGCCCCAAGGTTCTCATTCCCTCTCTCCTCTTCCCCTCTTCTCCCCTTCTCATTGCAGGTTACATTGGAGCTATGGAGCAGCCTCTCTGAGTTGATTCAGGATTTTTTAGAAGCCTAAAGCTATCCATTACTGTACCTCATATTTCATTAACAGGTCCAATATTTTTCAATATCTAAGGGTTCAAACCTCCATGCCCTTCCTTGTATTATGTCAATAAAATGCATTGTAATGATGCACAAAGTTGAAGAGAGTTTTATAGTTAATGGATGAGAGAATTTTCGATTTTATTGGCTTTAATATGATATCACAAACATTCTATACAATTTTTATTCAAATCTGGTTTGAAATGGTTGAGATTTACTAATTTTAAGTCAACCTAGTCTAGATTTGCATTGGAAAATAACTAGTTTTACTGTAACTTCCATATTTCGACTTGTATGAATCCACATAACCCCATTCTTTTTCTGATGAGTCATTAACAGACATATATAAGTCCCCCAAGTCTAAAAAAGAGAATCTAAACCCCCCTTACCCTATTTGTAAAGGCTTGAATATGGAGATAGTGAGCTGCCCGGCGAGCTAGTCTCACCTTTACAACTTGCAGAATATTTTCCTTCACCTATGATCTGTTATTTACCTACATAAACATTTGTATACTGTAATATAACTTTACATCAGAGCCATAATCAATTTACCCAAGCCCCTGGTTGAAAAAGGCTGAACTACTCTTCCTAGTTTCACGGTTTGGCTGCCCAAAAGCGTGGAAGTAGGTTTCCGCATAGCGAATTCTAAAACATAAATGGCACCAGATCTAAATGTGTTAGGGAAGAGGAAATTCTATGTCTAAAATATCTTTGGTTGCTTCCTGCTGATCACTCCTCTTGCCTACAAAATTTCCTAGAAAAAACCCCTGACTTTCCTTGTCCGAAGAGGCTCTGAGTGGTTTGATTCAAAGTTCAGAATCTATAATTTAAATTACAGAATTAGATAGTGTTCAGGTCTGTACACCAGAATTGGTACATTACAGTGGTATCAGAGCACTTTCCTCCACTCCTGTGGAATGAAGGCTCTCCGTTGACTAATTTTGCAGATCACCAATTAAAGTTGCAACCATGAGGGTTGTGCCAGTAGTTGAAGATGATGAATTTGATCAGTTTGTTGAAGAAGAAGAGGTTATCTATGTTAATGATGGGTTGCAAATGTCAAAAGACAAGTATGGTTACTTTTATGACCATATGGAGTATGAAGAAATAAATTTGGAACTACCCATGGCTAATCCTAAGAAGGATTTAGCAAAGATGATAGATGCAGCTGAAAACTTACCCCACCACTACAAAGAGTATCTTTCCTTGGGGGAAGTGATTTGTAAATCCATTCCTTTCAAAGATTATTTTCATTGCAGATTTGGATTTGAGCCTAAGAATGTAGATGATTACTCTTTCAATAGAAACAAATCATCCATAGAGGAACAAAGTTGTTCCACCTCTCTGAGCAATGAGGAGGAAGACGAAAGCAAAAATGAAGAGTCATCAAATCCATCTGCATGCTCAAGCATTCTGAGATGCTTTGGATTTTCTTCAAGAATATTATCTACAAGTAATGATCATAGTACCATTCAAGAAGGAAGAACCTCAAGTTGTTTGAAAGAAGATGCTCCAGAAGATCTTGCTTGTTTCCCATTACTCGAAGAGGAGAATGAAATGGAATGCACTTCAAGCTTCTTGGTGGGTGATCTTCAAATCACTGCTAAATTTGTTGGATTATTTATGGATGAAGATACATCTTTTGGATTAGATCCAAAAGATGATTACAAATCAGAGTTATAGTCACCTCGAGAGCCACATATGCAAGAAGAAAGTAAGACCACACTGCTTGGGTGTGAAGCAGATATTTTGGTGGAAGAACAGGCCACCATAGTGTCTGTACAAGAAGAGGATAAGGTGAATAACATGTGTGATGAAGGTTCTTATTTTTTCAGCAGTAATGTTCATTTACATCCCTCTGATCCATGGAAAGACAAAAATTCTCCACTTGCATCTCAGGACTGCAAGAGGAAGGCCAATTGTGAGGGAGATAAATTCACTCCTAGTTTCTTTGTTGTGGATCAAACAATCAATGCAAATAAGGGTGAGGTCATCAATGGAGATAATATGGTGAAGGAATATTTTGGATCAGATATAGAGGAAGAAGAAATTTCATATATGAATTCATCCTTTGAATTTCCCAATGAAGTGGAAGACAAGCCCCCACTAGTTAGGTGTGAACTAGGAAATCTGAAGGAGAAAAATCTGGTGCAAAGGGATGCACATGGTTCTAAATTTTGGACTCTCTTGCAGCATGATGAATTTGCATCCACATCAGAGGAGAGGATTGAACTCATTGAGAATCCCAAACCCACTATCACCATTGTGGAGAGCTATGAGCCATCTAGTATTGCAGGTGGGAAAGAAAAAATAAAGATTCCAAAAGAGAAGTGCAAGTCACATCAAGAAAATTGCAGGAAAGAAGAAGGGGGTGATTTTCTTCAAGAACCCCAATCATTTCCTTGGCCTTTGAAAATGGATGAAAAGAAGATTCAAAAGGCTTTACACCTTCTCCAAGACACACATTCTTCAGTGGCACACCAGTGTTGGATAGTTGCTTCATCGGAAGATCAATCTTCTCTTGAATCCAAGGAGGAGATGCGGAAGGCATTGTATACAATACAAGGGGAATTCCTACAATTGCTTTCTGATAGAGATGATTTGATTGATCTTGCTGATGTGTTGCATGGAGCATCCTTGAAGGATGGAGAAGAAATTTGCAAGCTCTCACAAGATTTGTTGACCACCCAAGATTCCTTGAAGAGCACTCAATGTGCACTCCAAGAATCCAAGATGGAGATAGAGAAACTTCATGAGAAGTTGCAAAGGTATTACCTACCCTCCTACACACCATTCATCCATAGTCACAAGGCTGATTGCATTCTTGAACAAAGGGAGGAATCTCACGAGATGGTGGATCATGAGATGCACTTAGAATTGCAGGTGCTTATGAAAAGCTATGATGAAGAGAATATTGGACAAGCACTCATTGAGGTTGAGGGGAAGGATGAAGTGTTCTTCTCTACCAGAAAGATGGATGATAACATTCCATATGGATTAGAAAATAAAAGTGCTTATTCATCCATTGATTGGGTGGATAGAGACATATTTGGAATGAAGACCTTGGGAGGTAAATTTTTTTATTTCTGTAATAATTTTTTTGTTGTGACTGACATTGTCTTGACATGTGAACAGCAACAAAGACTTATTTTGCAGCTATTATATACCTCCCTTACACATGCACATGAGGTGCATTCTGATTTGCATGTGCTTGAGGAGTTTGAGGTCAAGCAATATGAAGATCAAGCACTTGCATGGTTCCTAAGAGATTATGAGTTTCCTCTAGGAAAATGTTGTACAATTTTGGAGGAGGCACATGATCACACTGTCACTCAGAAAACTAATGGAGGAATTTGTTGATCCATTATCTTGATTGATGAGCATTGTAGGGATTTGGCTCACAATTCTTCACCCCACACTTCTATTTCAGCCACATCATGTGAGGATGAAAATTGGGTGAAAGGATTTTTTCTGTTGATGCCACAAGAGGAGCATGATACTTCCACTCTTCCAGTTGAGGTATTGATGGTCAAACCATGTGGTTTGACAAGTGAATTAGTAGTAGCTGAATTATTCCCACCTGAATCATTTAGCATGAAAGTTTTTCTGTCCATTGATTGGGTGGCTAGACACATAATTGAGATGTGTGCACTAGAGGGTAAACATCTTGCTTGTATCAATGGAGAGACATTGGACACATCAAAAAAATTGTATGAGAAATGGAATGAGAATATATGGCTGCTATATGAAGCTTTCAGTATACATGGAGGAGCATGGGATAACCTCCTGTGTATTCATAACAACAGTGACATGAGTTCCAGTGCTAGCTTGCACATGGATTTTCATACTTTAGAGAGGCTCAAGATGATTTGGTCCCACATTAAGGAATTCCATGTCTGGTGGGAGAGTATAAAATTTTTTCAGTTTGGCATGGGGAGAGATGAGCTTCCAGTATGGTGGTATGATTTTCATAACCTCATTTTCATCCTCTACAATGATAAAATTTTGTTGTTTATACTGATGGGTGGAAGGAGGTGGATAAAACCATGGGATCCTGGCATTCTTAGGAATGACATAGTTCAAAAGGTGGCAGCAAAATTTGGGTCCTTACAGAGGAGGCAGTGGGATCTAGGAATTCTACTCATCTACCTTAACTGGGTTAGAAATTTTTCTGAAGGAAGTGGTATAAGGGAAATGACTATGATCAGAGTGGTGCAGCAGAAACATGGTGGAAAAATTTGCAGCATTGTGTGGTGCTTTTGCTTGAGGACAAGCAGACTTGGGAGGGGAGGACTGTCATATCCCCACATTTTGATCGCCAGAAGTGTTGACCTTGCCTAGCACCAAGGGGGTCAAAAGATGCATTAAATAAATTATCCTAGGATATTTTATTTAAATGTCACTTAGGAGGCATGTAATTGCTATATTAATCG
>LPNX010078003.1:1821-15404 GCA_001517045.1 Pseudotsuga menziesii | reverse complement strand
GTAAGAATAAACAAAATACTAGTTTGAAACATACAATTATATGTCATGTTTAGAAATGAACATAACATTGGTTAATCAAAGAATTGAAAACATCTTGTCCGATGATATGCCATGTATTTACGAATGAATAGAACATTCATTGAGTCAAAGCTGATTTTAAATATATAATTCCATACCAAGAAGAAATTATATTTCATATACCAAAATTTCATACCATTAGTCATTGGTTAAGTAATGGATATGTTCCCATAGTAAAGCACTGTGGAAAATCATTGTAAATAAATGATGGCCACCCATTAATCACATAGGGTATATCAATGGAAATTTGTTAAGTGGTGGAAAATTTTAAATGATTAGGAATTATATATCCATGCTATAAATAAAAAAATACAAACAAATTTCTAATATGACACTGGGATAGTTTGATCAAATGAAAACAACCTCCTATTTTTTATGGAGATAGTTTGACAAAATCAAACATATAACGGTATTACAACATACATACATGTTTTATATGTCGTAATCTCATTTGAGTCATTTCTAAAAGGTAATTCAAGTTTTTTCATGCAAATAACTTCATAAGTGAAATTTGCTAAAACAACCTCTTGATTTTATGAAAATAGCTTCAACCAATAGAATATATCATGATTTTACACCTCCACCTCCTCCTCCCTCCTCCTCCTAGACCCACCAAACCCTCCTCTTCCTGTCTCCCTCCTCCACCCCCTCCCTTCTCCTCGTCCTCCCTCCATTCATCTCTTGTATCTTAATTGTATATTTCCTCTCATCTCTTCGATATTATGTGTGTTGGAAATTCATTCCCCGACGTGAAATGGCAGTGGAAGTCATCAAAACTAGTAGAACCAACATTGCATGTGTATTGTAACAATTTATGGGAATGGAAGTATGTGAGAAATTACCATATAATTTCTGATTGAATTAAAATTCATGAAGAAAAGGAAAAGTCAAATAGGGTGCCAGAAGAAGCAACCAAAAATATTGAAGAAGAGATCGAAAAGAAAAAGAAATTAAGATGAATAAGTTAATGATGAGGATTTAGTAAATTTTCTTAAGGTCCCAATGAAAACATCAACCAAGGTTGTTTCACCAGCTCATGTACCTCCTTTTCCTATTCAAACGATTGATGGGAACTTTCCACTGGGGGGATTTGTTTGTAAAAATTACCCCAAGCAAAGAGAAAGCAATGTAATCAATGTATTTATTTGTGTTCAACAACAATATAAAGAAAATAGCGAAGATAATATGAAAGAAGATTAATATCTTAAAGAATCTCAGTCACATTGCGGTGAAGGTGATCACTAAGGTGCGCTTAATATCTCTTATCTCATAAGATGAAATGATAAACTTTTTAAATTATGGATTAAACTTTAGTTGATTTATATGTAATTATTTTGTTATTAGTATACATTTTGTGGGATTGTCATATTTTTATATGTTTAATTGTCATTGAAATATTTGAATGAATGGGTACTTGAATTGATTTCAATATGCTAAGAATATGGATTTTCAAAACTAATTTATGAATTTTTGAAATTAAATTTCGTTAAGTAAGAATAAACAAAATACTATTTTGAAACATACAATTATATGTCATGTTTAGAAATGAACATAACATTGGTTAATCAAAGAATTGGAAGCATATTGTCGTATGATATGCAATGTATTTATGAATGAATAGAATATTGTTTGAGTTAAAGTTGATTTTAAATATATAATTCCATACCAAGAAGAAATTCTATTTCATATACCAAAATTTCATACCAATAGTCATTGGTTAAGCAATGGATATGTTCCCATGGTACAAGCACTATGGAAAATCATTGTAAATAAATGATGGCCACCCATCAATCGCATAAGGTGATATCAATGGAAATTGGTTAAGCAGTGGAAAAGTTCAATTTCAATTTGTTGCAGTATGTTTTTGAGTGTGCCAGTATTTCCAGTTTTCAATAAGGAGCAGAAGTGATCTACATGCATGAAAATGGGGTACAGTTTGCGAGAATGAAATGAAAAAAAGCATAGTGGTGAATGGTACTTCTACTTTAATCTTTTACTTGTAGGAAAGCTTTGTTTGTATTAGGTGGTTGGTTTCATCATGAAGAGTGTTTTTCTCTGTATGACCAAAATGAGTTATAGGGAGAGAGGTTTCACATATGGTAAAGAAAGGAACTTGGTTTGTAGGTTCTCATAGCATCACAGGGAGGGATCGATCCCCAGTCATAGCTAGATGTTTGTATTAGATTTTGCTTCATAAAAAAATTTAGCGTCAAGCAACAAAATCAATGGATTTTCAAAAAGTGTTCACCATAAGAAATTCTGGAAGCAAAAATTTGTACACTTGTAATAGACCTGCTACTTGAATCTTGACATCTGACATTCTAATTTTTCATTGGATTTGATTTTTTATAGGATTTGGTTATCTTCCCATCAAATCCAAATTAAATCCATTGATTTTGTTGACCTTTCGTCAGGTTCGTGCCAATTTCGCTGAATTTTTTCCAAGACTCAAATCCTTGCTCAAAGTTTGTCAAATCCTGTCACTACCAAATCTTATCCTGGTAAGTCCCATTATCTATTTATTTTTCAAAATTCAAAGTATCACTTATTTTTCTCCTCTCCATTTAAATTTTCAATAGTTGCCTTTTTAAATTTTACCTAATCTCACTTAAATTAAAGAATAGATTATGTAATTTTAAATATAATTTTTCTTTTAAAGATTGCTATTATGATTTTATATTTATTATAAAACAAGTTAGTGGCAATATTTTACCCAACCGAAACTCCAAAGTATAAGTTAAATATCTAATTCATATGTCACGATATTAGTACAAAATAAATGGGTTTTTATTACTATTTTTTAATTTGCATCTGCCATCATTTATTTTATTATTTGTTCTTTGAAATGTTTGGTAAAAAGTAAATTAGGCCAGGTTTCACTTATGAGTCAAAAAAAGGTATTTCAAACCAAAAATATATGGTTTGAACATCATTCTTCACAGTTTGTTTATTTCTCCACAAGTCGAATAAAAAATTCCACTCCATATGTCAAACCCCAGATTTATTTTAAATCCATAATTTCATCTTTATTTTTGTCATTCTTGTAAAACTTCATTTGGGTGTTGATCTCGAAGCCCATAACTCGAAGCCAAAATCTGAGCTAAAGAGTCCTCCCTCCATTTCTCAAAGCACTCACACTAAATTCCAAGGGGGGAATTCCATGAATTTGGTATGGTCAATGTGTTGGTTAAATAAACATATACCTATGTTTAAAACTCCATGCATGTGGGATAATTCCCATGATGTAAAAAAAATGCATCATGCATTCAAAGACCAATGGTGACAAGTATGTTGGGTAAATGTATTATTCATGGCACTAAAGGAGTTAACATGTGCCATGGAACTTAGCGCAACTATAAAAGTTCTCCCAAGTGTTATATAAGCACTAAACAAACAAAGTTTTATAGCTTAATTCTAGTGAAAGGAGACGAGAAAAGTATTTGAGATGTATAAACACTCACAACACCTAAGGAAGATCCTACTAAATTATTATGTGCTACCTATCATATGTCATATAGTGCAGTGACCAACTGTGAAGGTGAAAACTAAGATGTAAGTCAAGTGCCAAAGGAATATACTTAGACCTGTCAACTGTCAAGCTGAAGCTCCCAAGTGCAGATGTTAAAAGTATCCTTATACCTTATCGAGTGTCATGAATAAATATTACATCGGAACTAATTTTGAGATGAAGTAATGAGTAGAAGTTGCACTTGTTTATTATGAAGATCGGTTGGATGCTAAATTGGATAACTTATGATGAAGGAATGGTTATATTGGAATGACCTTAGAGAAGAAGTGAGTTGGAGATCTTGCAAATTGATTATCAAGGAAATTGATTGAGAACTTACTGGACTTGAATATTGGTGATCATTTGAAGGTCACCTTATGCCAGGGATAATTTTAGGGGCGAATTTTAGCCCAGTGGGCTATTTTTCCATATTTTTCTACCAAAAAATATTTGCCATTTTGCATTTTTTGAAGCCCTATTTTGCCCAATTTTGATGGGGTAAAAATTTTTCACCCTAAAAATCGCCAAATTATTATATAAATGATATAAAATCCTTGGAAATTAAAATATTTTTTGAAACATATCACCAATCATTTTATAATTGTCGTTTTAAGAATTGGTAATATTCACCAACATTTATCCACTTTTAAATAAGTATGGTTCCTTAAAATCATCCTTGCCTTATGCACTAGCGTAAAAGTTCAAAAAATATCTCTAGAAACCTTTTCTTGACCATCATGCTATGTTTACACAGTGGAAACCATAGAGGGGATGTTGACATATTAATCACCAGAACAGGAACTGGAGTAACAATTATGGGTCTTAGTTGATATTTGAAAGGAAAAATTTAGACAAGAACATTAGTGGCATGGAGCTAACCAAGAATAACATAGTGTCGAGAGGAAGGCTAGACCCTCTCAAAATTCAAGACATTGGTGCATGTTTTGTTCCATATAATTTTGATGAAGACATACTTGATGAAGTCATATGGATTTCTAGTGATGAAGTTATTGATATGGTAAAGAAATTGTAATTCTAAAAAGGATTTATGGTTGAAATTTCTTAAGGATATTCAGAAAGTATGGATGTAGTTAAAGGCAAAGTCATGCACATGAGAATTTAACATGGAATTAATGGAAAATCTAGGCTAGGGTTATGACATTCACACATAGATAATGCAAATAAATAATCCATGATTTCTAATGACAATAGGAAACCACTTACAAATATAAGTAATAGAAATGTATATACTAATAAGGGTTGTGAGCAGCAAAGTCCCTACCCTTGGAAAATTATTAAAATGGGAATTTTGCTGAAGATAAATAACACAATTATTGAAATGAACATTTTGCAAAAAAAAAACTCTTCTAAAAGTATCTGTTGTATTTTATGAATATTTTGTCTAGAATTTAATATATTTATAGAGATTATTTGTAATCTAAATAAACTAAGGAAACAAAATATAAATGAAGTTTCTTCTCAATGGGTCTTCTTGTCTTTCATTATCAACCAGTCCAATGATAGTGTCATCATAATCATTTCATTCAAAACCAAAACCAATTTGAAAATCAATGTTTAAATTTTCTTACATTTTCATTTGATATAGTAGCAGGTAGTGCCTTGTAGGTGAGTGTCTCACCTCATTAAATCAATGAATCCTGATACTGGAATTTTATATAATAGGATGCCAGAGATAAGTGTTTCTCACATGAATAGAAATGGAAGTTAGTTGGAGAATGAAATATTTTTTGTTCATTGGTATAGGTATATATGTTAATGACTTTTTCTTCAAGAGCATGGGGCTTACTACTTTTAAAATATGTGTTGGGACTGGAACTAGAAATTGAATCATCATGGAGAATGACTATGCACTACCAGTCGATATCACCTGTCAATTTCCCTTTTGTATATTTCTTTATTTTATTTTTATTATCATCGATATTATATTATATTTTATATGTTGGAGTAACTAAATGATATATTGATACCCGATCAGCCAAAATATTCTAGAATAATGCATGTTGTGTTGAAAATCAAGATCACGGGGTACAATATGTGGAGATACTATTGAAAACAATTCCCTTATTTGAAACTAAATTACGTTGTAATTTTCTCACAAATATGTTTCAACAAGTAACTTCCAATGTGTTAGAATTAAAATGGATAATAAATGTGTCATTCTAGGGACTTGAATCCCTTGGAATCCTTTGCAGACATCATTACCTTGTTTAGTTTATTATTGAGCGATGTGTTGTTCTTTTTTGGCATTTATAGCTGCGCACGTAACATGATTTCCAAAGGAATTTCTATAAAATAAAATCATATATGCCTCACAAGCCTTCCTTGCACTGTTGAATAGCATTGATGCAATGGGATATTTATCTAAAGTCAAAATCATACTCTATCATCAATATTTTTTATTAAAAAATTATCATATAGTGATCTATTTTATTACAATCACATGCTAAAAAGCCTATGAGAGTAATCAAATTCTCTATTTTGTGAAAATCACATGCTAATAAGTCTTTCTAGGTAATTAATTTATCTATTTTGTGTTGAGAAGCTTGTGTATGTTTTTATCAAGCAATTCCATGAATCTACTTTTGTGGAAAATTATTGTACTTTCCACTCTTTGATTTGGAATATTTTGGAATTGGTTATCAAATATTTATTATATAATAACATAACATCTTCTTGTTATCTTTTTAAAAATATGTGCGAAATATTTGTACATGGATAACTTTTACTTGATGTTGATCTATTAACGCTCTGTTATGTAGTGTCATGTTATCTGAGGTTTCCTCTGGATCATTTATAGGTGCTTCAGTCGACTCTCTTTGTGTTTGTTTCATGCATGAAAGGTTAGGAAATGTATATCACAACATGAAGAGTATGTATCCTCTAGGTTATTGCATTGATGTTATTATGAAAACACGAACTCTTCAATTGCAATGCAAGAAAGTTGAGCTTCCCATTCCACCTAAAAAAACCTATTTGACAAGTGAAAGCATTGATTATGTGTTCAATCAATGCACATAATCTCAAGGAAGAGACTTGTTGTGGGATCCCAGTATAGGTTATCTAGCCTTCCGATCAATTTTGATCACTCTTAACCGTTCATCTATTATGCCTAATAAAATACATTTAGACTTGCAATATGGATATGTACAGTAAATATCTCAATAATATTTGTGGGTGCAATGACATATATAAGAGCGTGGAGCACAGAAACACTGTCATATTCACCTTCAACTTCAATTGGAAGAAACATCATCATCTTCAGCTTCAATTGGTCGCCCACAAATACAATTCATTGCTCCATCGTTAACTGTTCAACTCCACAAGGGTAATAATTAGATCAATGAAATTCATATTCGAGTTTAAGTTATTTTTGTTTCTCCTTCGATATGAAACAAAGTACTAGGATATATATTTTTTGTATTAGGTAAACATCTATTCTACTGTGTTCAAATATTAGGTCAAACAATGCCTATTGTACCATGTTCGAATATGAATTTTGTGGTGTTTGAATGCAATTTGGATTTCAGGGCCAAAAAAGCAAGCATCGTGTTCAGTGAATGACCTATGATTAGATTCATGTATGGTGATAACATATTTCATGGTGGTAGAATTCACGAACAACTGTGAATGTTAGCATAGTCGTGGATTGCTCGCTAGTGAGAATTGGGTGGTTGGAAAGAAATGTGCCTAGCCACCCAATTACATTTTTGTTTCTAATGAAAAAGGGAGGTTTTGGTACATCAAGAAATCAACACCCCTCAACATCTTATCCTTAAATATTGTGACTGATTCTACTTCGAGTAGATCTCAGGGATTAACAATAAATTATGTCCCAAATAATTTTATATCACAAAGTTTTGTCACGGCTTTCAAATTCCAAATTATATCACAAATATCTTTTAATTAAAAATAATGTGAAATGGGCATTATGTTATATTATTTATTTATAGTGTTGTTTTTCCAATATTATTAGTTTTGTTTTTTAATTTAATATATGTAAATATGTAATTTAATCATTCTTTAAATTAAATTTAAATTAAATTAAATTATGTAAATAAAATTTAAAATTATAATTAAAATTAAATTTAGAATTAAATTTAAATTTAAAATTATAATTTAAATTTAAATTTATAATTAAATTTGAATTTATAATTAAATTTCAATTTGGAATTAAATTTCAATTTAGAATTTAAATTTATAATTAAATTTCAATTCATAATTAAATTTAAATTTATAATTTAACAATTTGTGTGTTAAATTTAAATTAATTTCAACTTAAATAAGTTCAAAACAAATAGGAATTATGATTTTATATATTATAATTAATCATATTAAATTTGAATTTAATAAAATTAGTACTATATAAATTTAATAACATTACTTAATTAATTTACTTTAGTAATATTAGGTAATAAATAACATTAATTAATTAATATCAATATTTAATAACTTTATTTATTTTAACTCAAATTTTGACTTTATATATTTAATTACGGTTAAAACCAAAAGATTATGTATTGTCCATGTATTATATCATAAAATTATTATTTAATTACATTTGCATTGACCACATTTCAATTTTCTTAAATGCTAATTAAGCTTTTTTAAATTTAAATTAATTGCAATATTATCAAAAAATTTGTTGATTACATCCATATATCTATGAACAAAAATATATGATGGATGCATTCTACTAGTGACACCAATGTTTGTATGCTCACCCTCTCTAGACATTGGTGAAGTCTTATTGTAACCCCCCTATCCATAAATTTTTTGGTCTAGGCTCTTGTTTAGGTTTTGGATACTATGTCTAGTGGGCAGATGCATCATTTTTCTTTGTTACTATGGTGATAGCTTTAGTAATTCATTTTTTTCATATTTCCTTCCATACTCTTCCATCTTGTTGCATTCTATGAATTACAAGTTTTTTATCTCATGTACTTGTACCTCCACTACCCTTGTAGATGACTATCTCAGATCAGATGTCCTCAGTACTTCTAGAACATATCTTAGCGAATTTTTATTGGCTCTCTATCTATGGCCTCATGCTTTCATATTTAGGTAGAATTAAAATCAAGGGATCTCTTTTAAAAATATTCTTCTAGATAGCATTGATGGAAGCATGGCCAATTTAGGCCTTGTTGCTTGAAATGGTCAAAATCCATTTTCAACAGATTGTAGAGTTGAAAAGCACTAGAATTTAATTTGTGGAAGTAAATTTTGTTGGCTTCTACCACTATTGACAAAAAATATTTTATAGTATAAATTGTAATAGTGATGTACTTGTTTAATTTGTAATTATCTCCAAATTTGGCCATCTGATAAGCTGCCCCCATTAGAACTAATATATCCATAATGTGCTTAGGAAAGATATGAGGAGCTGAAGTTTTCACATAGACAATATCTAATTTCAGACATATATTGGTTACTAGTCTTTGATTATTTTTAGCACCTCCACATATTTCTCAAAGAATACCGGGCAAAGTTTCTCAAAGACAAGTTCACAAAGAGGAGCTAAGAAAACCACATGGATATATTCATAATGATCTGAATACTTTATCTTCACAACTCACTATAGTGAATAGAAATAGGTGGAAGAGAAGGATTCTACATATCACCCATATATCTGAAGGAATGTATGGCGCAGACCACATCCAATAAAAATTCTTCCAAGTGAGATTCAAGGGATTTTGAATTTGGGTTCTCCAAAATTTTTTAGGCATACAAGTTCAAATTTATTGACAATATTTCATTTCTTGCTAGTTAAATGCATCCCCCCTTGTTCAACACTTAATGTGCCAAGGGAATACAAATAGCGTGTAGCTAAGAATAGTCCTTTCTTCCATATAAAATGATTTCCAACGTGACCACATTCCCCACAAGCTCTTGCAAGTTAGAGGTTGGGTAGTGAGAGGTTGAAAAAAAAATTCATGGGTGTTTTCAAAATATTCCCTTTTCCCACCAGCTCTTTATTACTTTCACTGGGTCATGCTTATAGGAAAATCCCTACAAAAATTATGTGTCCAACATTATCTTAGGGGATGGAATATTGTAAATGGTCTTGAGAGTGTGCAGGGCATATTACTCAATCCTTGTCGAATTATCCAAATATATGTTCATTTTCTTGGTGTTTTCCATTTTAATGAACCACTACACCACATCTGAATAGGGGAGAACAACCTATGGTCACGTTTCAATTATGCATAGCCGAGTCAGTTGTACCTTGTAGCTCATACGGATAGAATCAATTGTTTCCTTCAAAAGTGTGTCAAAAGGAAATTCTAGTGTTGGATGTTCTCGCTGATATGTTTTGAAAACATTGTCAAATGTCTAATAAAATGGAATGCCAATGTTGGGAGATGTGTGATTGAAAGCTTGATTAGTTTGATGTGTGAAAGGTTTTTTAGCTTCTTTCTTTTAGACATGCTTCCCTTCTTTGGGGTCATTTTTCCAAATTTGTGCTTCCACAAACACTGTACAAGAAATTTGTAATCATTATTCAAGAGCTAATCATACATTTAAAGTAGGTTAAAAATACAAGTTCAAAGGATTATTTCAATATCAAAATACACATTTCAACTCAAAATATTATTGTTTTCAATGAAAGGAAAACTAATCCAAGATATTGTTCATGCTTGTTGTTGTGATCTTGTATTCTCTTCCACCATTTAGTAAGATAAATTAAGGAACACAATGCCAGTTGCAACCAACGAGCACCAAGCCAAGAAGCGTAGACTTCATGATACTGTAATATTGAGAAAAGTGGGGGAAGCCAATGCTTCCTTGTATTCATTTTGTTATAAAGATGTTATTCAATGATCTTGGCTCTCACCCAGTGATCGATATTTAGCTTCCTCAGAAAATAATGACTTGAATTAAGAGATCCCGACTGCCAACTTTGGAACTAAAGATCTCCATGCAACCCTATACGAGTGGAATTTTTTTTCTCACCAAATGAAATTGGTTTTATGGATTAATATAGGGCCTAATATTTCAAAGACTCTACCATTACAGAGAGAAACAATTTCTCAATGAATGGGTAGGGCATGGGTAGGGGCCCGCCCAAGATAGTAAAGTGTCCAATAACGTAAAAGTAGTACAGAATCAAAAAAAAACTTCGAGAGGATGAACGCAACGCAAGCATTCTTGACTGATCAGATGAGGTAAAATATTAGGTTTAAGAGTGGAAAGGGAGAGCTAACACTGAAAATTAACTCAAAGAGGGACATAGTACAGTTTTAGAGAGGAAAAGGTGGTGGCCAATAAAAACAGGCTTTGTAGGTTTTCCAAACTTTTATGCAAACAAAAGAGGATGACAATGAGAGGGAAAGCCACCAAATTCATTAGGAATTTAATATCTTACCTTGTAGGTTATTAGAGTAATTCAGTTAGGGTTTCGATCATGTTTTACTAACAAATTAAATCGGAGGTAAAATAGCTAACTAACTAAGGTTAATTAACCAATAATTCCTTTAATGAGCTAGAAACCCTTGGTCTAGAAAAGAAAGAGAGCTATAAACCCTTGTGATAGAAATAAAAAGGGAATAAGGAAGAGAACTAACTTTGACTTCACTGTTTTAGATGGTGAATCTCCTTGGGTTCAAGTAGAGAGTTGAAATCCTCCAAGAGTGATGCATGGAACATAACTACACATTGATCATCTCCAAATTCATGCAAGATAAGTCTTATGCATTTGTTTAGGAATACCTAAAAAATGGCCTTAATGAAAAAAATGAATAGAGAAAACCCTCTTCAATTGATTAAAAATGATTTGATATCCTTTCTAAACAATAAACATAAGAACCAATTTTAGTTCAATTCTGATATACTTTAGAAGATAAAATGGATCAAACCACTTTTTGGGTGTTTGTTAAGGAAGTTAAATAAATTTATTTATTTATTCCTCAAGGAGTGAAAAGTGGGTATTTTCACCTTGCATTGTAGTTATTGTTTTAATCATTCTTTTATTAAATGGCTAGAAATTAGTTAGAAGCCGAGCTACAACATATATAAAGGTTAGTTTTCTCACTCATTCATCATGGTTGAATAATAAGAATGTGCCTATTGTATTTTCAACATTTTCTTTAGATATGTAGCAAACAAGATACCCCATTCTCTATTATCAGAATTACATTTGCATGCTTCACTAGTAAATTTTGGGCCAGCCTAAATAATAAAAAATAAATAAGAGCTTTCCCAAAGTCATTCTCAATGCTCTAGCTTTCATACTAGTCATATAAATAGGATTTTTAAGTAAACTTGCTTTTGGGTAAATGAAAAGATGTAGGATGAATAGTGTGATGAACCAAGGCAACACTAAACAATTGTATAAGGTCAACATTGAGCTTAGTGGCTAGGCTACCAAATTGTTGACATCGATAGCTTACTTGGTGTTAATCAATATTCAGGTCATGATCGCATGGTTCTATTTGCTAGCATCACATCTCTTTAATTAGTTTTATGGAGCTATGAGCAAGTCCTCCCAAGTTTTCAAGAGAATTTGGAGCTCCAATTCGATCAAGGAAATGTCTACACATGTTGGCACATGTTGGATAAAGGACACACATTATGCCTAATAAAAAACATTCATACTTTCTCTTAATATGGATCTATACAGTAAATATCTCAATAATCTTTGTGGGTGCAACGACATCTACAAGAGCGTGGAGCACTGAAACACTATCAGCTTCACCTTCAAATTCAATTGGAAAAAAGTCATCATCTTCACCTTCAATTGGCATCCCACAGATACAATTCACTGCTCTATCTTTAACTGCTCAACTCCACAAGGGTAAGAATAAGATCAATGAAATTCATATTCGAGTTAAAGTTATTTTAGTTTCTCTTCGACTATGAAACAAAGTACTAGGATATAGTTTTTTTTGTATTAGGTCAACATATATTCTACTGTTTTGGAATATTAGGTCAAACAACACCTATTGTACTGTGTTTGAATATGAATTTTGTAGTGTTTGAATGCAATTCAGTTTTCAGGGCCAAATGAGAAAGCATCGTGTTCGGTGAATGATCTGTGTTTAGATTCATGTATTGTGAGAATAGATTTCATGGTGGCGGAAGTCACAAACAATTGCAAAAAAATAATACTTGAACCCAAGACCTATTATTTAATAAAGCAACTTTCAACCAAGTGAGATAATACAAAAGATATGTAAAAGTTGGATGGAAGGAAGTGTGATTTTCCCTTCTTTTTATTTTTACTCTTCAGCCTTGGAGTGTGTGCTTACACCAAAACCCTACCTTTTATCTTGAAAAAAAATACACAACCACACACAAAAAAAAAAATTGAAATGGAAATTTATCTGATCTAGGGTTAGCCATTTGTTAGTGTACCCAGAAAATGTAATCTTCCCCACTATTTTTGGTTTAACAAGTTCACACAAAGCGCATGCCAAATATCATATTCAGTAAAAAGAAACCTTTCCACTTTGTTTCAAACATTCTAAGTTTTCATAGATTGAGTGGCAAAGAGAATACACAAATTGAAAAGGTAACAAACCAGAAATAAAATAAAAAACATTCTAAAATGTGAAAGGATGTGAGAATTTTTTTTAATGTGTAATCGTAAATAGTATATATTTGGATATTGTAAAATGGTCGTATCTTATGAAATTAAAAAACTTTTTCAACAAAATAAAAACATGTTTCTAACTGAAATCATTTCTCTAGATGCAAGGGAACACATATTTCATAGAATCCATAGAAAAATAAAAAACCATAAATCCTTTCATGCATATAGAAACACCATTTCAAGATTTCAATCACTAATTGAAGAACTTTAGAATAACTCTGATATTGTGCTTTACAAATACAAGATATTTCCAAAAAATTAAAAACCTTGAAAATTGATTCACACAAATGTATTATAGATCAATACACCAATGTTTTTACATGGTTGAAACCCTAAAAATTGGAAACAGTCCACAACCCCATCCAAATAGCTAGTTGAGTCAATATT
>LPNX010077982.1:258480-345128 GCA_001517045.1 Pseudotsuga menziesii | reverse complement strand
ACTCTGCATCCAGGACCCTGCCTGGTTTTCTTAGACCCTGCTAAGAAGGGTTTGAGGTATCCTAACCTCAAAAGCAAGTCAAGCTTGCATTTATAATTAAGGTTCACTGTCATCATACACAAGACATCTCTGTCACATCATCAACACTGCTCATCACATCAGTTCTGCTGTAACACTGCTTATCATTACAACTGCTGGCCATCTACTGCTGCAAATTATCCTCTGGTCAGTACTTCTTAATCTTTGATCATCACTCTTCACTGCTGCTCATGGATCTCTGGTCAATCTCTGCTGGTCATTCTCTGGAAACTACCTGGTCAATTTCTTCATCAATGTTAGTCATCATGTCTGCTGATCATCTGTTTATCACTGCTGCTCAGCATCTCTGTTGGTCATCAATCTGTCCTCAACCTTGCCTTCAACACTATCTATCAACGCAGAAATTGTTCTCTGTCATTAACTTCTGCTTGAAGCCATTCACTTGTCTCTGTCAAATGTCTTATCTTCAATCTGCTGAAGGTTAACATCCTCAGTTGTTCCCAGATTTCAAGTATATATATCAGTCATCAAAAAACACTAATGTTAGCATCATAGTGCATGAGAATACATCAACTCATAGATTGCTCATAGAGTATAGATCACAACCCCACTGTACTATGAAATCTACTTGTGCACTTCAACACATACACACACTTCACTTAGTGTACATCTTTGTGCCTGCTCTTGTCACACACTTATCACTTTCATCAATATCACTGAAGTCACTGTATATCACATACTTCTGCATACATCCCACTTCATAAACCACACTTGTATACTTTTACACACTTCATTGATCACTCATTATACATCCACTGCATATCACTTACACATACTACTGTTCATAAACTTGTGCATCATTGTTTATCACTGTACATATACTCATACCACACTACTCGCTCATTTTACATTCATACATATGTCACTTGTCATTGGAAAGAAAACATACCTTTATCTGAGCATATCAAACTGTTGTAGTGGATGATTTCTGCATGTATGTTGTAGAAGACCTTAACATAAACCTTTGGAGTGCTGAAACAATTTTGGGACCGTTTGCACACGTGTAGAAGACTTGGGTCTGTCAAAAGAAGGCAGCAGCAAAACTGTAGATGATTTCCAATCTCAGACTAGTCAGCAGTCAATTTCACACAACCTTGAACTGTATATTGTATGTGCTGTAGATTACTTAGAAAATTCTGAACTTGACCTTTCATACAAACTGTTCTTAACCACTGTATACAAAACTCAGCAATACTGGAAGATACTGGAAGATACTGAAACAATTTTACCATTCACTTCTTTCTCCACAAGTCCTTGCAAAACTCTGGTTACCATGAAAATTGTCTCATGAATTCAAGACTGTTCATCTGAATTTATTTTTTTTACCTCAGTAAATGGTCTCGGTCCTCCAAAACAGCGAGCTTCTACCTCAATCCATCATCATATTCGTTGGCTGATTGCTGAAATCTTCCCCCAAACTTGGCAGTTAAACTCTATTGCAGTAACAATACTATATAGGTAGCCCTGTGATGAATGCCATGATTAAAAGAAAACTCGGTGCCTCTTTATTCAAATGTTGTCTTCTTCGAAACTTCAGGATATACTGTTACTACAAAAAAATGGAAAGGATATGCTAAAGATCCTTTTTCATGTGATATGAATGAATATGCGTTTAGGTTCAAGGAACAATTCCAAGATTTCAATTGACTAATTTATTCCTTTCCTATGCAGAGGAACATAACATCTGATAGATTTGCCATTCTTTGCCTTATCAATTTCACCAATTATCATTTATGTTTCAAACTTCCTCGTCTAAATCACCCGGTTCATGGGAAAATTATCCACTGACCGAGACTTCAGCTGATCCTCGGTAATATTCCCAAAATGCAGAATGTTTGCAATGCATAACTCCAGCCCAAAATGAACAGTAAAAACTGCCTCGCTTATTATTTCTGAAAATTAGAATATGAAAAATACATCTTGTTTGGCAAGCTAAACATTGTCTCCTTGTGCTGAAGCCCTCACAACTGAGGGGATAAATCTTCTGCTGTAGGTGTCACTACATGTTAATTGGTTCACTGTGTAAACCAAGGACTAAGCATATGCTGATAAAACATAAGTCAAACTGGGACTTATTCAAGCATGAAGAACTTGTAGAGATTTGGACTGTAAATACCTTCTTTGGATAACTTCAAAAACAGCATAAAACTAGGGCTGTATGCATATCATCATCTTCATTTGCCTTTACTTCACTGGTCCATGTTTATCATAGTAGCTTTCAAGCTTGACTACGTACTGCTAAAAGGAATGTCAGAACTATATGCTAAGGAGGTCAACTTCAAGACTGAGTAAACTTCAGTGACTGTGGCTGAGTTAGAGCTATGTATGATGACCTCAAACACCTCGGTCTGTGTGTGCTGAGAAGGGGCCCCAAACCAAACAAACTCGTGACTGTCTTCTTAAGATGTATGCTGGTAGACTGTTAACAACTTGGACCGTTTGGGTTTATGGAAACCCTTCAACCTTGGATCACTTCACAATACTGGAAAAATTCGTGACTGAGGCAACCCTAAACAAGAGTAATTCTGTGGAGTATCTAGGATTTGCTCAGGACTGGTGTATACTTTAAAAATGGACCCCAACTATGGAAGAATTAGGGCATGCTGCCACTAAGTTTTACTGCTCCTCAATTTGCCCTACCCGAGCTCAGCCTGCTCCACCGAATTTTCTACAGATGTTGCTCCCACGAAGTTATCTTCCTCAGCCAGGCTGCGAATTTCCTCAGAGCTGCCCCAAAATTTCCACAGTCTGCTGCTAGCTGCTGCAAATTTCCTAAGAGCTCCACCAAAAATTTCCACATCAAAAATGAGGATTTGATGGGGTATAAATACTAAATTTTCACCCATATTTTGCTGAGCCGACATATAATATATTTTAATTTTTAGTGGGGCCGACATACAAAAAAACCCTAATCTCCGCGGCCGACCTTAGACCTTCTAACCAGCTCCAGTATTTAACTTTGTTCTCACTCTCTCCACATTCGACTTGTCCTGATGATGGATCCTGATATGGATTCGAAACGTCGACTTGGTCATTTCGATACTGTGGTTTCTCCGATTACATCTCCAATAACCTATCACCACAGAAATTTGGCAACAGAAAAAATATTTTATTTTTTAATAAAACTTTGACTGAGCCGACTTAAAAAATATTTTATTTCTGGGCCGACATTCTATTTCTGGGCCGACATAAAAAATATTTTATTTCTGGGCCGACATTCTATTTCTGGGCCGACATACTAAAAAAAATATTCTTCAGTTAATAAGTGTGCAATCTGTGTCCATTTGTACACAACTTGAGCAGCCATTTTGCAATTGCAGGCAGCAAATATCTTCCATGAATGAAGGAGACTGGAACACACAGCTTGATCCTGATAGGACTTTTACATCACCCCTAAAAGAGTGGCCACTGCAAGTCCTTGTTGGCATCAATGACAATTTCATCAACAATCTCCCCCTTTGTCATTGATGACAACAACTTATGCTCCCCCTGTGAGCATGCTCCCCTTTTGTCTGCATCTCTCCCTTTGTCTTCATCTCTCCCCCTTTGGCATCAATGGCAAAGGGTGTCCACATACCTGTCTCTGAAATCTCTAATCACTGCTAACTGCTCCCCCTATCAATATGCACGATCCTAGGACCTGTCTCTATGCCTGGAGTAACCATCCTTTCTCCTTTGAGTTCATTCTCCAGCCTCATGAACTCAAGGTGTGCTAGGGTCTTTGAGAGACCTTACACTTGGCTTGCTGTATGGCAGCCATCCTCCCTTCTCTGATCAACCTCTCCTATCTGCAACTGCTCTGTCTTCCTCATCCATACTTGCTTCTTGACATCTGTCCTTTGAGCATTTGTTCCTTCATTTGTACTGGCTTTCCTTGATGAGTTGTCTAGGTAACTTCTCAAGGATTGTTTCCGTGAACTCCTACAATCTTGAGCTTTGTGCCCAAGGCTACTGCAGCTATAACACCTCATCGTACGACAATGTGCAGCAATGTGACCGACATTGTTGCATGACCAACATCTGACTGAGCTATTGGAGCTTCCAACACTTCTTTGATCAACTTCATTTCTCCATGCCTGAGAGTGTCCTTGATTGTAGACATTTGTCTTCTGATCTTCAAATCTTCTTGCTGATGTGTATGGAGTACTCCTTCTTGCTTGACTTCTTTGACTGGCACATTCATGGGCTTTGTGTCCAAACCCACTGCAGGAGTAGCATCTCAATGTGCGACATGTGGCAGCAACATGTCCGACTTGATTGCATGTCCAACATCTAACTGAGACATTGGGGCTTCCAGCCCTTCTTCTTCCATAGAACCTACAATCCATAGCCTTATGACCAAAGTTAGAACACAAATAATAATAACCATTGAAGCCATTTTCATACCTGGATCTTGTAGTTGTTTCCTTTATGAAGTTGCTTTGATGAACAGACCTAAATCCTTGTTTCATCTTTGAACTTCCAAAATCCTTGCTGTCATGTGCAGGTGCCTGGGGAGCAGCTTTGGACGTTGATGGACCTGCTACTGGAGTCTTCAGAGACCAAGTGTCATCTTCAGATTTTTCTTTGTTCTTCTTGTAACCAATACCAGTTTTGTCGAGTGGAGATCTTTGGCAATCTAAGATCTTATCTAGGACAATTGAACTGTCCTGGAGCTTGACAGAGCTGCTGTTGAACTTCTCATGATGCTTTGATTTTTCAATCTTCTTTCTGAGATTGACAATCTCAAACTCATGCTTCTGATTTGTCACTTCTTTTTCTTCCAATTGATATCTTAATGCTTCTTCTATTCTCTTGGCTTCTTCTAGCTGAGTTTTCAGATCAACATTTGCCTCTCTTGCTTCTTCAAGTATTTTTGAATCTTTATCATGGTTCTTTTGTTCTAGGGTTAGATCGATCAAATCAATCTTTAGCTTTTCTTTTTCTTCTTCCTTTTCCTTCAGCAATTTCAGCCAACCTACTCCTTCATGCTTAAGTTTCTTAAGCAACTCATTTAGTTCAACATTCTGCTTTTGGAGATTATCCATATAATCAAAGGTTGTCGTCCTAAACACCTTGTAATCAGATTGATTAAGATCAACTTTGTTCAAGAACCAATCAGCTCTGAGATCTATGTTGCATACATAGTTTATAATTATTTGTTTAGCTTTCAACATTGCTTCATCATCATCTGCAAGAACCTTCTCAATTTCATCACACAAGCTATCATAATCACAAGAGTTTATACCTTTACTGGAGTCCTCTTCTTGTTTGAGCTCTTCTGGGGGCTTGTCTTCTGATTCCTGATTTGTCTTTTCGGGTTCTGGTCTCGCCTTCTGATACTCCCTTTCCAACTTGAACCATAGGTCTTTTGCTAAAGTGTTCTCTCCTACACTTTCCTTCACTGAGCTGGGAAGTCCATCCAAGAGGAACTTCAAGGCTGTAGTGTTGTCCTTCTTTGCTTCCTTCTGTGCAGCTGTTTTTCCTTTCTTGTTTGATGGAGCGGGTGGATTGATAACAATTTCCCAAACACCAAACTTCTTCAGATAAGCCTTCATTTTGCTCCTCCAACTGAAATAATCTGCAATATCCAGTACAGGCACGTCATTGCTTGATGACTCTTTCTTTTCCTCCATTGTGTCTAAGGATCTCCTTCAAGCTTGCTAGGCTCGTTACGAAGGCCAGCTCTGATACCAATTGTAGACACTGAGAGGGGGGGTGAATCAATGTAAAGCAATTTTACAACTTTTCTTGACCTGACATACTTAACTACCAATTCATCATTTCATTATTCTACCAATCTCATAATCATTTCATAAACTTCATCAATACATATCATAGCATTTAACTCATCAAGAACCATAACACAGAAGAACACCACACCATATAAATTTGTAATCTTTTTTATATTAGTTTGGTTCGGCTACAACCGTTAGGCGAAATCAGCACCTACTGATAACACAGAGCACCTACTCTGCATCCAGGACCCTGCCTGGTTTTCTTGGACCCTGCTAAGAAGGGTTTGAGGTATCCTAACCTCAAAAGCAAGTCAAGCTTGCATTTATAATTAAGGTTCACTATCATCATACACAAGACATCTCTGTCACATCATCAACACTGCTCATCACATCAGCTCTGCTGTAACACTGCTTATCATTACAACTGCTGGCCATCTACTGCTGCAAATTATCCTCTGGTCAGTACTTCTTAATCTTTGATCATCACTCTTCACTGCTGCTCATGGATCTCTAGTCAATCTCTGTTGGTCATTCTCTAGAAACTACCTGGTCAATTTCTTCATCAATGTTAGTCATCATGTCTGCTGATCATATGTTTATCACTGCTGCTCAGCATCTCTGTTGGTCATCAATCTGTCCTCAACCTTGCCTTCAACACTATCTGTCAACGCAGAAATTGTTCTCTGTCATTAACTCCTGCTTGAAGCCATTCACTTGTCTCCGTCAAATGTCTTATCTTCAATCTGCTGAAGGTTAACATCCTCAGTTGTTCCCAGATTTCAAGTATATATATCAGTCATCAAAAACCACTAATGCTAGCATCATAGTGCATGAGAATACATCAACTCATAGATTGCTCATAGAGTATAGATCAAAACCCCACTGTACTATGAAATCTACATGTGCACTTCAACACATACACACACTTCACTTAGTGTACATCTTTGTGCCTGCTCTGTTCACACACTTATCACTTTCATCAATATCACTGAAGTCACTGTATATCACATACTTCTGCATACATCCCACTTCATAAACCACACTTGTATACTTTTACACACTTCATTGATCACTCATTATACATCCACTGCATATCACTTACACATACTGCTGTTCATAAACTTGTGCATCATTGTTTATCACTGTACATATACTCATACCACACTACTCGCTCATTTTACATTCATACATATGTCACTTGTCATTGGAAAGAAAACATACCTTTATCTGAGCATATCAAACTGTTGTAGTGGATGATTTCTGCATGTATGCTGTAAAAGACCTTAACACAAACCTTTGGACTGCTGAAACAATTTTGGGACTGTTTGCACATGTGTAGAAGACTTGGGTCTGTCAAAAGAAGGCAGCAGCAAAACTATAGATGATTTCCAATCTCAGACTAGTCAGCAGTCAATTTCACACAACCTTGAACTGTATATTGTATGTGCTGTAGATTACTTAGAAAATTCTGAACTTGACCTTTCATACAAACTGTTCTTAACCACTGTATACAAAACTCAGCAATACTGGAAGATACTGGAAGATACTGAAACAGTTTTACCATTCACTTCTTTCTCCACAAGTCCTTGCAAAACTCTGGTTACCATGAAAACTGTCTCATGAATTCAGGACTGTGCATCTGAATTTTTTTTTTTACCTCAGTAAATGGTCTCGGTCCTCCAAAACAGCGAGCTTCTACCTCAGTCCATCATCATATTCGTTGGCTGATTGCTGAAATCTTCCCCCAAACTTGGCAGTTAAACTCTATTGCAGTAACAATACTATATAGGTAGCCCTATGATGAATGCCATGATTAAAAGAAAACTCGGTGCCTCTTTATTCAAATGCTGTCTTCTTCGAAACTTCAGGATATACTGTTACTACAAAAAAATGGAAAGGATATGCTAAAGATCCTTTTTCATGTGATATGAATGAATATGCGTTTAGGTTCAAGGAATAATTCCAAGATTTCAATTGACTCATTTATTCCTTTCCTGTGTGCAGAGGAACATAACATCTGATAGATTTGCCATTCTTCGCCTTATCAATTTCACCAATTATCATTTATGTTTCAAACTTCCTCGTCTAAATCACCCGGTTCATGGGAAAATTATCCACTGGCCGAGAGTTCAGCTGATCCTCGATAATATTCCCAAAATGCAGAATGTTTGCAATGCATAACTCCAGCCCAAAATGAACAGTAAAAACTGCCTCGCTTATTATTTCTGAAAATTAGAATATGAAAAATACATCTTGTTTGGCAGGCTAAAAATTGTCTCCTTGTGCTGAAGCCCTCACAACTGAGGGGATAAATCTTCTGCTGTAGGTGTCACTACATGTTAATTGGTTCACTGTGTAAACCAAGGACTGAGCATATGCTGATAAAACATAAGTCAAACTGGGACTTATTCAAGCATGAAGAACTTGTGGAGATTTGGACTGTAAATACCTTCTTTGGATAACTTCAAAAACAGCATAAAACTAGGGCTGTATGCATATCATCATCTTCATTTGCCTTTACTTCACTGGTCCATGTTTATCATAGTAGCTTTCAAGCTTGACTACGTACTGCTAAAAGGAATGTCAAAACTGTATGCTAAGGAGGTCAACTTCAAGACTGAGTAAATTTCAGTGACTGTGGCTGAGTTAGAGCTATGTATGATGACCTCAAACACCTCGGTCTGTGTGTGCTGAGAAGGGGCCCCAAACCAAACAAACTCGTGACTGTCTTCTTAAGATGTATGCTGGTAAACTGTTAACAACTTGGACCGTTTGGGTTTATGGAAACCCTTCAACCTTGGATCACTTCACAATACTGGAAAAATTCGTGACTGAGGCAACCCTAAACAAGAGTAATTCTGTGGAGTATTTAGGATTTGCTCAGGACTGGTGTATACTTTAAAAATGGACCCCAACTATGGAAGAATTAGGGCATGCTGCCACTGAGTTTTACTGCTCCTCAGTTTGCCCTACCCGAGCTCAGCCTGCTCCACCGAATTTTCTACAGATGCTGCTCCCACGAAGTTATCTTCCTCAGCCAGGCTGCGAATTTCCTCAGAGCTGCCCCAAAATTTCCAGAGTCTGCTGCTAACTGCTGCAAATTTCCTCAGAGCTCCACCAAAAATTTCCACATCAAAAATGAGGATTTGATGGGGTATAAATACTAAATTTTCACCCATATTTTGCTGAGCCGACATATAATATATTTTAATTTTTAATGGGGCCGACATACAAAAAATATTTTATTTTTTAATAAAACTTTGACTGAGCCGACTTTGTGTTTGACTGAGCCGACTTAAAAAATATTTTATTTCTGGGCCGACATTCTATTTCTGGGCCGACATAAAAAATATTTTATTTCTGGGCCGACATACTAAAAAACATATTCTTCAGTTAATAAGTGTGCAATCTGTGTCCATTTGTCCACAACTTGAGCAGCCATTTTGCAATTGCAGGCAGCAAATATCTTCCATGAATGAAGGAGACTGGAACACACAGCTTGATCCTGATAGGACTTTTACATCACCCCTAAAAGAGTGGCCACTGCAAGTCCTTGTTGGCATCAATGACAATTTCATCAACAGCTTTAAATGGCTCATGTCGCTGAAATGATCCATGTTGTATCTGTTATCACCCGCGTTATAGTTGCCTGTGTGAGGTGGATCCAGGATGGATGGTAGAGGGGCAAGCAACTAAGGGGTGGAACCACGACTGCCTAGACTCCAAAATGGATGGTTGTCACGCCAATCAAGGCAGCCTTCACTTTATGTTATCCTAGTCCAAGACAACAATGAGGGAGACCCAGATCTGCTCCCGACAGGAGAGATCAGACCTAGACACCAGAATAGATCAAATGGGGCTTTAAGGTATGTAAGGTGCAAGGTAAATGGAAACCCTAGCTCTAGGGTTTAGGTACTAGCAACTGATGGAGATAACCACTGTCTTGGGAAACGTAACTGTGACAGGGTTAGCAAGGACAGAGTTGGGACTGTCTAGTACCAAGGAGACAGACTCAATGAAAGATAGGTGACTTGAGTTATCAATGAGTGTTGGCAAAGGGAATGGGAGTGAGGTCAAGTTAGGGCTAGCGCTAGCTAGGAGATCAGTGCCTTATGTGCCTTGGGCAATGGAGTTAGCATCAACCCAACGTTTCAGTGAACCCACCTGGGATATACCTTGATCTATGAACCCAGAAAGGAGTTAGCCCAGAAAAGTCAGGTTACAGCAAAACCAGCTCAATGGAAGGCTAGCGCTAGGGCTTGGAGAAGCAGGTCTGCAATTCTAGGGTCACCTGAAGGCTACAAACTCAGCGTCGAAGGAGAAATGAGGTCAGGGTGACCTGATCTACAAACCCAAATCAGAAAATCAACAGAAAAATCAGATCTAGAAAAGTCAAAATCTGATGAGGGGGCTAGGGGGGTTGAAAACCAATTTTTCAAATCTAGGGCAAACCGGAAAGAACTAGCTCAGCGTTGGGGGTGTTTTGGAGTGCTTAAGCCCTGATCTATAAGCCTATGTTGTCAAATTTCAGAAAAAGTCAAATCCGGAAAAGTCCAGTTTTCAGTGAGGGCGCTAGGGCTGTTTCAGTCAAAAACTCAGATCAAGGTCAAACTGCCAAGAATTTGGACAGCGCTGGGGTTGATTTAGACTATGTGGGACCCGATCTATCTCTTTGTGAAGTCAGAATTCAAAAAAAGTCAACCCTAGCAGGTCAAATTTTCAGTGGGGGGGTTATGCAGTTTTCTGGCTAAAAATCAGATCTAGGTCAAACCAGCAGGAGTTTGGCTAGCGTTGCAGCAGATTTAGTGATGGGGAGGCCCGATCTATGAAACCCAGAAATGGTTTGGTCAAAGATCGGACTATTCCCAGATTTAGTGCTTTTTAGGGTTTTTAGTATTTAGGAGTTTTCAAAAAATTTGAAGTAAAGTAAGGTACAATGGAATAAGATCTAAAGAGAAGAGAGTCACCTGTTAGATCTTACCTGGAAATGCTTGTAGAAGTCTTTAACAGTGATGATCTTTGCTATCCCGATCAATTCTAGAAGATCCCAATGATTTCTATGAATGATGTAAGCCACAAGCCACCAAAGCGCCCCTATCCTGCATGAGCAAACGTCAACAATATCAGATTTGTCAATACGAGATAAAGAAACCAAATGCTACAAGAAAATAAAACGAAGTTATCATAGATCACAATGAAACTAATGAAAACCCCCTAATCCAAGACGAAGAAAACCAAGCGAGTTGAGGTCCCCCCTGCAAAAACGCTCCAGCCAAAACGCCCTCCTGTAGGCAAAACAATGATAGCAAAAAAATATAGATCTCACAAGAATTTCCACAATGCTAGGAAGTTGAGGATTTTCCAATCACCATTTGAGAACATCAGATGCAAAGCAGATCCAGAAAATTTCCACAAAAAAAGTCTTTCTATTATTCAGATCCAAGAGCCAAAGACCCCTTACAAATGAGAAGCTCTCTCATTTAAATAGAAATGAGAGAACCTCAATCATAACTGAATCCTAACCACTTTCAAAACGAGTGGCTAAGATTAAAAGATGAAATGTTCTAATCAATGGTTGAGATGAGCTCAACATACAACACATGGATCAATGTAACCATAATTTACCAAAGTGGTCTAACCCACCCATAAAAAGGTAACCCACTCAACAAGAAATAAATGAAAGCAAACGGTGGGTCTAAGGTGTGTTTGACTAACTCTCTCTGGGTGTCCCCATGGCACAATAAAATAATATAATAATTTAATTCTTTGACTTTATGCCTTCTTGAGTAAATCATGAGCCTTCCAAAAGCTCCAGAAAATAATATAAAAATGCCCAAAAATAGGTGTGGGCCCAATCAGGTGCTGCAACTACTGGAGAAGGTGTGGAAGACACTAGGCATTAGAGGAAATTTGGGGTCTAAAATGGGCCTTATAAGAAAACGTGCCAAAATAAGTTTTTGTGAGTTTGAATTCAAGAACCAATAGAATTTCAATAAAATAAGTCAACCATAATGGTTGAATTGACATATTTGTCATTAAAAAAAACTGCTTTTTTTGTTCGTATTTTCGACATATCTCATTGTGTTTTTACTCAAATTTCGATCGGGAGAGCTCGTTGGATGCGGAATTTGATTCCGCATCCAACGAGTACCCACACTGCATACTTTTGACAGACCCCGCTACCCCAAAAACAAGAAATACCTGAAAAAACGTGATGATGATGTCATCATCACGTTTTTTCAGGTATTTCTTGTTTTTGGGGTAGCGAGGTCCGTCAAAAGTTCACGTTTTTTCAGGTATTTCTTGTTTTTGGGGTAGCGGGGTCCGTCAAAAGTATGCAGTGTGGGTATCATCATCACGTTTTTTCAGGTATTTCTTGTTTTTGGGGTAGCGGGGTCCGTCAAAAGTATGCAGTGTGGGTACTCATTGGATGCGGAATCAAATTCCGCATCCAACGAGCTCTCCCGATCGAAATTTGAGTAAAAACACAGGGAGATATGTCGAAAATACGAACACAAAATGTAGTTTTTTTCTTTCTTCCTCCAAAATTAATCAATATTATTTTATTATTTTAACTATTATTTTATTATTTTCCTTAGGAGGCCCATTTTAGACCCCAAAATTCCTCTAATGAGAGCCCTGTCAAGTTAGAACCAACAAATCTCACCAAAGTACAAAAACAAGAATGTACCTAAGATGAAATGAGAATGTCCAGGAATCCTTCTTGAATGAGGTTCTTTTGATTGGAGTCGCTAGATAAGATCTGTAAGGTTAGTCCTTAATAATAATATATCTCAAAAAATTAAATGAAGGACTCACCTCGATTTCTTACCGAATGTCATTCTTGCCAAGGGTATGAAGAATATGACCAAGAGTAAACCACCTCAATTGTCTTGCAATGTCCCTGGCAACAACGCCAAAAATGTTACCATTCAAACTAGCAATCTAGGGTTTGTATCCCAATGTGATGCAACAAGTTAGAGAATGGTAAGTATGGGAGAGATCTAAACCCAAAGTCACCTTAGCTTAGTCTCTCAACTACTTCAGGTAACTCCTAAATTCTGGGGAGACCCCTTTCAAGATACCTGCAATCACCAACAAACATATACATTTCTACAACCTTTATGACAAAGATCAATGCCTTTATATGGAGTCAAATAATGAGATAAGAAGACTACTAGATCTACTGAGGAGTTAATTCGACCTATTACTTATCCAGCACAATAGATAACAAAGATCTGCAACACAATCTCGCATTTCCCAATGAATTTAATACAAGCCCAAGGACACCTTAGAAAAGTGTGCCCTTCACGGGAGAAGGTTAAGGAGGTCACGGCAAGGTCACAGACAGCCTTAGATACAAAACAATAGCTAGGGTTTTAAAGATATGAAAATGTCATGTTTCCCAATGCAAGTGCTCAAATGATGGGTGGATTAGATTTAGCAAATTTCAAATATTTGTAGATTTTTTAATTTATGTAAATGTTTAGGGCTTTTTTGACAATATATGATTTTTAGGGTTTTTTATACATAAAATGAGGACACCCTTCAAGATCCATAAATAAATACACTAGGGAGAATTTATAGGGAGGAGCAGAATTACAAATTCATAGCTAATTTTGGAGTTATAATTTTCTAATTTCTAGGGTTTTGGGAATTTTTTAGATTTTAAAGTCCTTTTATGCATAAAATGCAACAATAAAAATAGTACAATATGTTGATTTTCTGAGCAACATCAAGAGCCCTTCTCTTCGGAGAATGGGACCACCTGGTCCGGGACCACAGTGAAGACTCAACCCAGTGTTGAGTGACCATTCTGCTGAATGGTAGATATCTGGTCTGGGACCATGATATAAACCCAGATCTGCCCTAGGTAGACTCAACCTTGTGTTGAGTAGACATCTGGTCCGGGACCACGATGTAGACCAGTCTGGGACTAGTAGACTCAGCTTAGTTCTGAGTAGCCATTCTCTGGGAGAATGAAGACACTATAAGCCCTAAACTGGGTCTGGGCATGTGTGTGGCACTTTGACCCTTGATCTATGGGCTTGGTGTGCTTCTCCAAGGATTAGCTACCCTTGGTTAAGTTACCCTAGTACCAGATCTAAGTGTCACACAATGTGTAAGATAAAAGCAATAATAACTCTCTTGGTTTATGATGATATACTTTTGAAATAAAAAAGTACCACAGGGGCACTTGGTAAAAGGCCAAAGTCAAAAGTCAAAGAAAAACATAAAAGTACATTTTTTGGTAAAAGTGAAAGTGAAATTAGGAAAAGAATAAAAATATTATTATTTTTATCTTTCCTAATCTTGTCCACCTAAAAGGACCACAGGTAGAAAACAAAATTAAAAGACTTCTTATAAAAGTCAAAGGAAAAAATAAAAGTACCTTTTTGGTAAAAGTGAAAGTGAAATTAGGAAAAGAATAAAAATATTATTATTTTTATTTTTCCTAATTAAAGAAGGACTTCTTATAAAAGTCAAAGGAAAAATAAAAATACATTTTTGGTAAAAGTGAAAATGAAATTAGGAAATGAATAAAAATATTATTAATTTTATTTTTCCTAATCTTGTCCACTTACAGGTGAACAAAGGCTATAAAAGAAGATCAAGCCTTCTCATTTGTTACACACACTTTTGCTCTCACAGGTGAAGAAGACTATCTTATGTTCAAACCCTCAGCTAGGGTTTTATCAACAAAGTCCATCTTCAGCATTTTTGCACAACAATCTTCGGCATTCCATTTTTTGGGCAATTTTCAGCAGTCTGTTATTTTCGCGCAGTTTTCAGCAGTCTGATATTTTCAGGTAGTTTTCAACAGTCTGATATTTTTGGGCAGTTTTCAGACAGTCTGATATTTTCGGGCAGTTTTCAGTAGTCTAATATTTTCGGGCAGTTTTCAGCAATCTGATATTTTTGGGCAGTTTTCAAACAGTCTGATATTTTCAGGCATTTTTCAGCAGTCTGATATTTTTGGGCAGTTTTCAAATAGTCTGATATTTTCGGGCAGTTTTCAGCAGGCTGATATTTTTGGGCAGTTTTCAGCAGTCTGATATTTTTGGGCAGATTTCAGACAGTCTGATATTTTCGGGCATTTTTCAGCAATCTGATATTTTCAGGCAGTTTTCAGCAGTCTGATATTTTCGGGCAGGAGAGAGAAAATATCAGTTTTTCTGAGAAAGCCCTAAATTGGTAATTTTCTGTAATTCTGGAAATTGTGGGTAAAATTATCAGTCTAATTTTTACTGATGAATTTTACAGTTACTATGGTCAAAATCCAGATCTGGATTTGAGGAACTTTTTGAAGAATTTATTAAGCCATCTCATTTACGATATGAGCTATTAATGCTTTTGGGGTTTTTGTCCTTTGAAGGTTTCCCTAGTGAAAAATATTGTGTCCATGTGTGCTGATGTGATGAATGTGTTTTTACTGCACTGCTGATCTATTTATGTTTATCTGCAAATTTTTAAAGTTTATGCTAATGCTGAAAATTCAACACAATAAATGTTGAAAATATAGTAAAAATGCCAAGGAGATGTGATAATTGTTCTCAATCCCTAGGCTAGTGTCCCTCTCTGAAAATGTCATTCTAGCACTTGCAAGCTAGGGCATCACCTAGCAACCTCTAGGGTTCAATAGGTGAACCTAACTAAGGTAAATGGAGAAGTCCAAGGCCCCCAAAAGTTAAAACAATAGTAAACCCTTATGCAAGATGTTTCCTTCACACAAAGTTGATAGAATATTAGTAAAAAGGTTTAGTAAAAAGGTCAATTCAAGGAAAATCGAGCATAAAACTACCATTCAATCCACATAGTAACATTATTCATCAACATTCAACAAGATATGAGCAAAGAAGAAACCTTTAGGTCACACTTGTGCATGTGTTAGTACAACAAATCTAGCATCAATCATAGCATGTGCAAGAAAAAAGCCCTAGATCATTCATCCATCCACCATCAAGCAAAGAAAATCATCCCAAGAGAAGTGCACATTACCAAGTAGACTTAGAGTAGGAGAAAAAGAAATAATTTCATATTAGAACCCCTGTCTTATGATTTTACAATGTGGAGAGGAGGTTTATTTATATCTTTCTATCTTAAATATTTTAATTTGAGCCTACAAGTCTAAAACATAAAATAATATTTTTTAAGGGTAAATTCTACATAACAAAGGAATTTTACCCCAAAAAGTACAAAAATGATAAAAATAAGCTAAGAGATGGCTTCACTTGATGAAATAGTGAGCCAAGGGGGACGTCATGCCCCATCTAACCCGAAAATGCTGAAAGCCCCTCAACGCCCCTCCTCCAAGGCATTGTAGGCTCAGTTGGTGTGCAATAGCAGGAAATGCGGTGCACTGGGGTAGGAAGGCTAGAGCAGAGGTTTCTAGATGCTGCAAAAAGGTCCAAGTGGGTGCAAAAGGTGTGCTAATAGAAGACAATGGTCTTTTACAAAGCGCAATCACCTTTGCAAGTCAAATAACCAAGATCAGCATGTGCCCCAGTGGGTCACCCCCAGAAGTCCCGAAGCACCAACCCATGAGCATAAAGCCCTGCATGGGGAAGATATCATCACACCGAAAGGGCAGTTAGCAAAGCCACTAAGCCAGGTACTTTTGCTAGAGATATCGTCACATCAAAGGGGCAGTCAGCAAAGCCACTAAGCCAGGTACTTCTGAGAGTGAAACCAAGGGGGTCGGCCATGACCAATCCAGGGAGTAAATAGCCCCCAAACCAAATATTCATACAATAAATCCCACTTTGGCCTGTACAATCAAAAAATTTGACCACTTGCTCTAGCCTTAGCCTCGTTGGAACACTGATCCAGCTCTAGTGCATCACAAGTTGTATGCCACAAAGAGTTATATGATCATATTTGTATCATATTGTGGACAATTTATGGGCACAAATGTCAGGATACATGTGGACTATTTATACAAATGCTTGGCTTTTGTGTCTTTGCTATGCTTGGCTTTTGTGTCTTTGCTACCAATATGCATTATTTTTTCAGTTGAACTCTTCATCTGTACATTGTAGATGTCTTGGATAGGTCTCTTGTACAGGGTATAAAGTATATATGCCCCCTTAGCATATGCAATATATTTTCAGTTTAAATTCTTCATCTGTTTACTGTGCACCTCTTGGATAGGTCCCTTGTACAAAGTATAAAGTATATGTATCCCCTTATCATTGTTAATGATCCATGTATTCTTAATGGATCCATATAGCTTTTATCAAATGTTATATTGATTGTATCGATCCGTATAAGCTAAAAGGATCTATAGATCTTGTACCCTTATATCTTCTATCAAATGTTATATTGACCCGTATATCTTTTATCCACTGGTTTTTTAGCAGAGATTGGCCTTTTCTAGTTTTTGGGCAACAATCAGGCAAATATAGAATTAGGTTCCCTTTCAAATCCTCAGGAGTCCACTGAAATTGTAAAAAACTGTATCTTTCTTTGTTGAAACATACATTTTTTTAATGCTATTATCATTCTTGCTTATTTATTAGTAAGTGACAAAAGGGAACAAACATTCAAGAATGAAAATGCGTCTTATTCACCTGCTTTTCAAAAACAAACAACTGACCTTTTTTCGATGGATCTTATGTTTCTATTTTACATGTACATGAAGGGAAGAGGATGTGACACATTCAACAGTTCATTGTACAGTACATAGTCAATGAAAATTAATCAAATTTATTTATTAAAGAAAAATGGTATGCAAATGCAAATACCCTAAAAAGCATCTCGTTAGAATAAGAATCAAGGAATAAAAGTTGAAACAATGGATTGAAGCCTTACCAGCATGCCGTATAATTTGAAAAATTATTGCTAGTCACCATAACAACAATTGAAGCTGCAGCAAACATAAACTGTCCTATCCGAAGCACAAGGCCACTACCTGTACCTGGCATTCCTGGCAGGTTCTTCATTGCAACCCTGAATGAAGATTTCTTTACAATTGAAAAATCTCCTATAACTACACCGGATGTTCAGGATCACTAGTGTCGAGAGTTGTGCCAATATCATCTAAAATGAAGATTCATCTGACAAGGCCAAAGTATTTTAAGTGCAAAATTTTCTAGAATATTTTCTTCAAGTGACCTATTGCGGCCATCGCAACAAAATACCCAACAAAAATAATACAAGAACTTCAACAACCTCAGAAATACCCTGAAAATCACACCGTAGATCGCAAACATCATTCCATAACAACCCAAAGAGCCATTTGAGATGACGACAGGCCTCTTTCTCAAGACTGCAAACGCTGCTCAGTGCTGATCCTCTGCAAATTACCTAATAGTATGGTCAAACGACGGCCTTCTGCATCAAAAGTCTCAGTACACCTGGATATCATAGAACTTCCTGCTTCATTTGATAATTTCTCAACTCTGCATCATAATTACTCCAATTCTGCCAATTTCCTGGTCATAAATTTGCACATAAGCAGTCACACAGGCCTGCAACACTCGGAGTCTAACATCCTCCAGAAATCCTAGATTAAATACAAATGTTCCACCCCGACCTACTTTCCACTGAAAGTTTAAGAATATAGACTCATTTAAAATAGGATGTAACGCTATGCACTGTATTCACATCAAATTTCACAAAATGTACCAGTTTTGCCCAGATTATTCGAAATTATATAAATCGCACAAAACCGGGCACTTTGACCTATTTTTCACGGGATGTTAAGAATGTAGATTTCTTTAACATCAAAAGTAACGCTGTGGAATGTTTTCGCCCTCAAATTTCATAAGCTGCAACATTTTTGAACGAGATAATTCGAAAAAATACTTTAAATTGCACAAGTCCGGGCATTCTAACCTATTTTTCACTGAGATTTAAGGACATAGACTTGCTGTGGACTGTCTTCACCTCAAATTCCACAAAGTATACCAGTTTTCACCCAAATTGTGCGAAAGAATACTTTAAATTGAAGAAGGCTCAGCAATCTAAACAACTCTGAAACCTCTGACAATATACTCCCATTCTCTCCGATCAAGACAAAACTCAACCTTAAATCGAGGCCAATATCGCCGACAGATACCGGCAATACAACGAATCGGCGGCCATTCTAGGATCTGGACCCTTTCAACAGAGTTAAAATGCACATAATTTAACCATGGAAAAGAAATAGACAGGCCGAGTCTCAACAACAACGATTCTTAGCACAAATTTTACCTAGCAAAGTCCACCGAAAACCTTGAAATGCAGCAAATCCAGTGACGGAACAGGGTTCGATGTCCTCCGATTTGCCGAATTCCCATTGAAGTCCTTATCGACAACGTCGCTTTCATCGCCGACATCTGATAAAATAACATCCTCGAAACCCTCAAAAATTCATGTTCGATAGCATGTGACGGCAAAATAATATTATTATTATGCAAACTAATAGGAAAGTGACAAAAATAACGGAGCTGTTCAAGACGGAATCCACGTCACCGCATCTAAGTATCCTCGCGCATTATCTATACGAAGATAGATTACGGTCGTTATTGATGTATTTACATGTCACATATAGTTAGAATTCTTTTCTGGTGTGGACAATGTTGATATCATATTTTATTTAGCTTAATTAAAATAAAACTCTATTACGTACGACAAAACGTACAAAACATATGTTTTTCTTCACGTTTAACATTATGTGTTTGTGATTTTTTAAATAAAAATGTATCTCTGTAATTGATAATTATTAGATAGTGGATAATTATTTTAAATTCAGATTCTTCATTTATATGAAGATTAAATTTATATTTAAAAAATTTATTATTTTTAAAAGTTTAATAAATTAAGTTTATTATATATTTATGTTAAATTTTATATTTTAAAAAATTGATAATTTATGTAAATTTTAAAAATAAACGGATATCTAATAGTTTGTTTGTTTTATTCACATTATATTACATGAAAACATTTCCCCGTATTAATATGAATGAGATTACAAACTGCTACAATAAAATGTGGACAATGTTAGTTAAAATTTCTTTTTGGTGTGGACAATGTTGACATTTAAGGTTTGACATATTTTTTGCTGTTCGATATGGTTTTTCTCCTCCTCAATTTGTATCTGTTTGGTTCAGCAATATCCTGATCTCTGCTCACTTCAAATATCTACCGATTTTCATTTTTTTGTGTATTTGGAATCTCAGAAACCGATGCATTTTTTACAATAAAACGCCCTCTGTCCATGCTCTTATCATTCAGATTGATAACCTTATGCACTTGTATCCAGTACCTCAAAAAAAGCAAAGAATTAGGAATATTGGTCCGAGTCCCATGATCAAATACCCTTGTGGCTTTTTTGATGGGGCTGCTGCAGGGAATATTGGTGGTGTTGGCTTTGTGATTCATCTCAATGTTGATTATTGCATTAGTTTCTCCCTGGGCTATGGAAGCAACTCAAACACCAGAGCTGAATTACTGGCACTATGGGCTATTCTGAGAGTGAGTAAGTTGATGGGTTTACCCATGCACTCAATTTTTGGTGACTCGCTTGTCATTATCTCTTGGCTTAACAGACTCGCAACTCTTAATGTCCCTTCTCTGAATTATTGGTGTGATGACATTCGTTCTATGTTGTTATCTGCCCCTCATGTGATCTTCAAACATATATATCGTGAGCATAACACGCAGGCTGATGGTCTCTCCAAGCAGGCTTTGAAGATGGATATGGGTTTTGGTTTCTTTTCTGAATCTCTGGATGGCATGATCATAGATCATGGTCAATTTATGATTTTCTAGCATGTGCAGAGCTATATGCTCTTATACTTTTGGCACTTTGTGATTGATATGTATTTGTTCTTAGTCCGCTTTGCAGTGACTTTCAGCCGGCATGCTTTGCTCAAGACTTGTTTGTTTTTTTATCACTCTCGATATCACTATCAGCATATTCTAACCTATTTATCAGGAATGATGAGAAAGTCTACAATTGTCAGACTTTGTGCTGCTCCTATATGGGTTGTTTGTATGATTGCTTAGATCTTTACTGTCTTTGTTTTGATGGGGTACCATTTGTGCTTTCTTTGCCATGACTGAGAGGCCATCTGCTGGCCATATGTATAAGATGTCTTTTGATTCATGAATGAATAACAAAGGCTGGTATTTTTTCCTTTGAAAAAAAAGGTTTGACATATTTTATTTAGCTTAATTAAAAAAAAAAGTCTATTATATACGATAAAACGTACAAAACATAAGTTTGTCTTCACGTTTAGCATTATGTGTTTGTGGTTTTTTTATAAAAATGTATCATTTTAATTGATAATTATTAGATAATAGATAATTATTTTAAATTTAGATTTATCCTTTATAGATTAAATTTATATTTTAAGAAATTTATTATTTTTAAAAGTTGAATAGATTAGGTTTACCATATATCATAGATATATGTTAGATTTTATATTTTAAGAAATTTGATAATAAAAAAAATTATGTAAAATTTAAAAGTAAGTGGAGATTCAATAGTTTTTTTTTTGTTCACATCATATTATATGACAACATTTCCCTATATTAATTTGTAAAACATAATAAAAGTACATCTTAAAAGTAAATTCTATGAGTTAGATTGCAACTACTACAATAAAAGGTGTAGGATGAGACTACGAAGAGGAACGTGCTAAAGGAGTCTTTAGGAAGATATGTCATGACAAACCACCACCACTACCAGGGATTCATTTGCACATATGTAGCTAATAGTGAGGGCCCATGACACATAAATGTAAGACTAGGAGTCTGGCATACCCTTGGTTGCAACCACAGAACAACTGCAAACCTTCATGCTGACCACAACAAACAATTGCACCTACATAAATAGCGAGAATAGAAGATTTGGGTATTGCAAGCATAAGTGTATGACATCAACGAGCGAGGCAAGGAAACAAAGGGGGGCTACAGGTAGATAGTCCTAGACCATTTAACTTTATTGAGTTAAGTGGAGCAATTACAAATCTTCATTTCAATGTTTTTTTTTTATATCAAAATTAATTTTAATGTTTCTTTAATGTTTTATTGGTCAATATCTCACATTTTAGATGGTTCACACCATACTCCTACTCCATGGCACTAATAATAATAATAATAGATAGCAATACAAATGTCTTCACAAAACTACATGACAAGTTAATGTGTTTGACATTTACTCGGTTTCATTGAACTATAAGTGAATGAGCCCTGGTGGGTTACTTTGTCAATAGAGTCCTTCATAAACACATTATTAGAGATCATAGTTAGGTTGAAAACATGTAGTATCCTCGAAGGTGGTATGTATATTGTGATTGAAACATAACCATAGGCTTTTTTCTTTCTCTAATTCAAAACCTTGCAAATTGCACAAATGTCATTAGTCGGGCCCTAAGTGTTCAAAAGTACTTTGCTTTTGTTTTCTAAATGGATTTAAGATTTATGAATTGATGAAACATTTGCATTGCATTGTCTTGTTTAGAATGAGTTTTCGAGCCTCCACATCCCATTATGGGTATTTTGAGAAAGGCTTCTAAATCCATTGGCATTTTTGTCTTCAATATGCCTCACCAAGTTTTTAACCCTAGACCTAACATATGTGTTGGTGTTAAAGTAGAGTTGGCTCATGAATTAAATAGTTCATTGTAATATATGTGGGATAGATTAATATATTGAATACTTGTTTATTCTAAAGCTAGAGTTGGTGAACAAAATTAAAGGTTATTACTCTCTGTAAAAAATGTTGAGGTTCAAGTCACACCTCCTAAAGTAGAATGCACCATATTGGTTAGAACATAGTTGTTGCCATCAAGTCATACCTAGACCCCACGACATCAAAGTTTTAACAATAAGAGGAAAAAGGTAGTGGAAAAACAAATCGCAAACTTCAATTGGGCCATGAGAAGGAGGTGGCCATCAACTCTCAAGTTCTAATCACTTGGTGTGCACGATCACCACCTATTCTTTGGAACTCATGTGGGGATTATGGTAAACAAAATCCAAGTAAATGAAATGTACGATTATGGCTTTGCAAGCATGGGAGAAAGCAAATAACTCTCTCAAAACATCGATCAATTATTTTATTGAAAAGTTATGCACTCCAAGTTCGTAATACACCTACATATCATGTCCCACTTAAAAGTTGACATTATGTATAGAACATCAAAAGAGTTAGAAATTTTATCCTCAAGCTTGAGGGGGATGCCTTGATGAGCTTAACAAGTGGGATGAGGCCAGTGCAAGGACAACCTTATTTATTCAATGTTATGGGGAGAAAATTTCAACCATTACATGATGTCATGTTGAATTATTAGATGCGGAAGATCAAGTAGATAAGACACAAAATATTTGGCAAACAAAACTTGCCTTTATTAATGGATAAACATGTATTTCTAATAAAATACAAGAGCCACGAGGTGGCAACGTACCCAACACTGGGATTAGTTGAAGCTTTTAGAAAAAAAGGATATTCTAAGCAACTTTTAGGAAGGAGACATTTCTTTGTGGGAAGGCTTGATATGTGTGGTAGTAGTAAAACAATTTAGCAAAGTGAAATTGCAGCAATGCAAAAAGAATATCTTCTAGCAAGGAGTTAATGATATATTCAAACAATGTTATATTTTGTTTTAAAACATTAGTATCTCCTTAAGCAAGGACTTTATGATATATTTTAAGAATGTTCACTTAAAGTGATATTCAGAAAATATTAGGAGTTCCATCGTTTTAAAACATTAGTATATTGAGTGTTAAACTAAAACTAGGTTTGTTTAAAAAGATAGATTGCAGAAAGCTTTAAAAAGAAAGCATTTATACGTCAAGACAAAGTTGAAAAAGAGGCATAAACTCATCTATTGTTTTTCAAACCACACCACCCAATGACAAGGAAAGAATAAAAGCATAAGTATAGCATAGTTGTATGTTAACAAATTGAAACAAACCATGGTTATATGTTAATAACTTGAAATAGTTTGTAAACTGGAATAATATCGCAACTAATAAAAAACAATGTGCATGTAGGCTTCTTTTTTTTCAAATTTAGAAACAGTAATGTCCCCTCAGGGTTATCAAAGGGTCTCAGGTACATATCATTACCTCTCTAAGGTTAATTAGATAATTTTAGCCCAATGGATTAGTCAAACAAATATTTAATTTCAACAAAATCCCTTTAATTACCAATAAAGTAAGATAAATTCAATAACTATTCTAACAAATGATCCAAGGGTTGGGAAAGTTCTTGTTATCACAGATATTGTAGTTTCCTCGATAGATTAATCAAATACAAGATTGGCAGAGGGGACAGGAAACCAAAGTCGTGACCTACAAAAATCCTAACCCCCAAAAGATGGATGATTGTCACGTCGGTTAGGACTTCCTTCACTTTATGCCATTGAATGCCCAAGTATAATGGGGGAGACCCAATCATATCCTGAATGGATATATATTTAACTAATGACTATGTCAAGCCAATAAATGTGAATACGTAAGGTGAGAGCTAAAAACCCTAGATTTAAGGGATAAGCCACAAGTTAAGTAGTATTCGAGTATGGGTGCTTAAGTATTATAGAAATGTTACTTGAATGAAATGGATCAGTGACTTAAAGAGTTTAAATCAGATCTAGGGTCGGTGTGTTTGTTCCAATGATCACACTCGGGACCCTGGGGGGATTTAAGCAAGAATATTGAAAATACCCAGAACGAGATTGATAGGAATAAATTAGGCTTTCAACACACCTACTTGGATGCAAGATTAAGCAGTATAAAAATCCAAGCAAAACTAGAAAAACAAACAAGGGGAAACCAGTTGGTAAGGCATAGAGGGTGTTTTCTCCTCTAATGATCAGTGCCTAGAAATGGGAAGATGGAGTCCAATTATGATGCCTAGGAGAGAGAAGTGGTTTTGGGGGATGGCCAAAAAAACCCATATTGTTATTCCAAGTGCAAATTGATCCGATTATTTTTCCTAATTATAATGAAGCTTTTTTTCAATCAAAGTAGTGATGGGCAATGCATGAGAAGATCAAAAGGTGAAGAAATTACTTGAGAGACGTACCTGAATCATGTTGATGACTTCTTGGATGATGAAGAGTGTCGTCCTTATGATCAAATGAGAGTTTCCAAGCAAGATCTTGATGGAGTTTTGCTTCCTTCAGTGACCCTAGTGCCCCTCTTCAACCTGTCAAACCAAATAAATCAATTAGCAAGATAATCGAACGGGGTCGACAGCATAAATAAAGTACGAGAAATGAAAAATCATAAAGAAAGAATCACTCCCTGACCAAACCCGAGAGTCAGCACATAGTCAGTACCCCCCACTAGTGTGCCTTCCTCAAGTGCACCTCCTTCAACCTCCATATGGAAGGGTGCAAGAAAATATACAAGATCTATCTCGACATAAACTCAATGCAGAAGAATAACAATGCTAATCATCAAATCTTTCATTCAACAACAATACCCGAGTGTGTAATCCCAAAAAATTCTCTTTATTCAATATTTCGGTGGCAAAGCTTGTGGCTTACAATGGGGGCAGGTCACCCCTCTTAAATAGTTTGAGAGTGTGCCCACATTTTAACTAAATATCATCCGACGGTTGAGATTAAGACATCATCAACTGTGGAGATCAACAATACAAAGATCATCACATGGATCAAGTGACCACATCGCCAAGGGGGGCACACTTTGCTCAAGGACGCCGATCTAAAGTGAAAGTCACAATATAACATAAGGTGTGACATGATAATACATGAGAGGGGTTCATTGGGGGATTAATTCACCCTAGGCCCCTTTATAAATTCATAACATATGATATAACAATGAAATACATCATTAGCCAAGTTGAGGGGGCGCCCCTTAGTGGGATTTCCTCACTGACTGAGCCAAAATACAATAATCCGAACAAATCCTGACAGAAAACTACTGAAGGAATGTTCAAGATGCTGAGACACATCAACTGCCAAAATTCCAAGCCATTTCCTTGACCCAATTGGCCAAATCGAATTTTTTTCAGTGAAATTCCTAGTTCATTTTTTGTGGTGCATCCTTTGGAAAATTATAAAACCACCGTAATTATGTCGAGGATGAGAAATGGGACAAACTCATTGCTCTAGATGATGTGGAGACATAGAAGAATAGTATAAGTGACTACTCATACCCCCTGGAACACTGTACTGCTCTAGGAGAACCAAAAACACTATCATCTGTAAAAAAAATTGATCATTTGGCCAATAATAAAGTGATAATAATCATTGGGGTCAGAATACCAAAAGTGAAACCGCGGTATTGGTCTTGGGCATGTCTAGAACAAATATAGACCATGCCATTTTTTGAGGCACTACCTTGCGAACCATGCTTGACTTGGTCAACTAGGTTGACCAGGTCAAAGAACCCAAACTGAAGGTGAGATACTGCATCAATATGATCATGTAAGCATCTAGGGTAAGAAATGCTCCAATGGTGTATATCAAAACCAAACTTAAATCAATGTTATTCATAATCATGGTGACAATAATAATAATAACAAAATATATACCTGTGCTTTTGAATAATTCAGAACTTCCTAGAAGTCTGCTTGTCCATGCCATACTTACAAAGTGTAATCAATGTGCTATTGTTAGGTGAGGATGGAAAACCAGGCTAAGGCAAAGGGGAATGACTTTTGACTGAATTTGACTAAGTTATCTCTCCTACTCTACCAAAGTGACATATGCATGGCATATAACAATAGGGGATGGATGTGTCTCACAAGTGGATAAAGTACTTGGGCTTGTTTCCTTCAGACTCTAGCAACTTTTCCTTTGCACTAATTTGTAATGTAGGTCAACCTTCAAAGGCAGGTTCCCTAGAAGCCTTCTAGGCTCTAGTACTGACAAAGACACAACAACCTTTGCAGGCTAGTCTCACCATGTTGCCTTGTGGGGGAAAATGAGTCGAACATTATAAAAAGAGTGAGTGATCATCCTTTGGCCATTAACCTTTTCAATACATTTCACATTTCACATAAGATAGTAGCCAGTATACAAGAGCAAGTGCCTTGGGAAGCCTTTTAGGCTCCAGTAAATGTTTAAGGTCTAAACCTGCTGTCAGCGAGCAGTCCATATGTCACATGCCCCAATTTGCAAAAACAATTTTACATTATTTGAGGAACATTATGTTAAATTTTATGCTAAGTTGTAATTGATGACCAGTGGGGTCAAGAATATTTAATGTCAATTCAAAATATTTTATTTATAAATAAATAAATGAGGAGACAACAGCTTAGGAGAGCTGTTAAAAGAGTGTTTACTGGTCAAATTGGTGACGAAGACTGGGTGGAGAGAAAACTGACATGTGGCAGCATCCTCAAACCACTTCCAACTATTGCAAGTGGCAACCTCCCTATATTTGTGGTCATGATTCCCCAAGAAAGTGGAATCAGAGCAGGTGGCTCAATTAATGAAAACTGACCCAGAAGACCTAGGCATCTCTATAAAATTTCCCATTGAAGACAACTGAAGCTACTCATTCTAGAGAAGTGATCATTCAGGGTGAATGAATTTACTTAAGAGAAATTCAATGGAGGGGAATCTGGAAAGTGTTTGAGGGGATAACTGTTGAGATTGATCTAGTTGCAGCTTTTAAGCTGAAGATCATACGGCTGAGAGCGGAGTGTTTTAATGAGGTATTTGAACCAGTCAGGTGACAGAGGTTTCTACAGTTGCATTCTCCACCCAGTTCTCAGCCAAGAAGACTAGGAACAGGTTCGGGGGTCATGAGGAAGCATTGTTTGAGCGCTCTCCAGGAGATTGGTAGGGAGGAACGACCTCCTTAAGCTGTTGTCGTCTTATCCTCAACAGGTTCTATTTTATTTTTACTGTCTTAGTTAAATAAATCCTAGTTTATCTACTACATGTATGTTAAAAGTTCAGGGTTTTGAGAAATGTTAGATTCAGTAAATTTTTATATTATTTATAGAAATAAAAATGGTTAGGAAATTAGTGAAACAAAAAGAAATTAAATTTCTAAGCTGTGTTTTTCCACACCTGGAAACCAGGTCGTACTCTAGCACAGTTAGATTGTTTTAAGTAAATGAAATAATTCTTTTAGTAGAATGAAAATAGTAGATATAATTCTTGTATCTGTAGGTAAACATAATAGATTTTATTTCAATGTTTAAAGAATGCAATGAAAAAGCAGTGTTATGGTTTGTTATACTTATTGTTTTACTTAGACTAACTAAACGAAAATACAGATAAAAGAAATAGTAATTTACACTAGTACCATAGTATTAGCATACTGATAGGAAATAAAAGTCTTATACGAGATAATAACTAATAATCGAGAAAGTATATAAATAAGTTAATAACCAAACAATATTAAAATACTAACTTAATCTTAATTATTAACTTAATAAAATCAGATTAGGGTTTCATATATAAACCCTTCATTTTTGTAAAATAAACAAAGTTCTAGAGTTAACATTGTTTTATTTACAGAGCTCAAAATAATATAACTCACAAAGTAGTAAGTCAAATAAATGTATATGTAAATAATAAATAAAATAACTAAGAATTAAATATATATATGCATTATAAAAATTTTAAATCTAGAAAGGCTTATAGCATGTGAGAACCCAAGGGTCTAAACCCTTTCTACTATTCGATCTAAATACATAATAATCCTGTAATGAAATGCAACCAGTTACACTGCTAACTGTGAAATAAAATTAAAAAGAAAACTACAAACTATGTAATTAGACTAACCACGGTCTTATTCCTTAAAATAAAATATATTTTAATAAATCTTTTAACAACAAATTAAATACATTATTGACAGGTTAACGAAAACACAGTCCACATGTAAAGGTGAAACTGGAGCAAATGAGATAGAACTCACATAAAACTTAAAGCTTAACAGAATTCTTATTTTCTTAACCCAACTGTATTACATTATCAAGCCGCAAGGCTAGTTTGTTAACCAAAAACCAAATACATCACGGCTCAAGAGCCGGTGCTACCCAGAGAGTACCGTAAGGGTTCTAAACCTAAAACTGGAGTATTAACAAACTAAACATTTAACCATTGAAGAAACCGAAGCCATGCTTCCAAACACTGTAAACTTCCTTCCAACAACCCTCATCGTAAGTAGGGAAAAACCCACATTGAAACCAGGGCTTACCGGTTGGAGGCCACAAGTTCACGAAGCTTGAGGTTGTTTTTCTTTTTCCACTTAAGGCTTGGAGCCATTGCAGGTTCCTGCAAAGAGCACAGTTCCGAGCATTAAAACAAGACTCAGCTCATAAGTATAAACCCTAGCTTAACAATACTTTTGATAAAAGAAATTTTCATTTTAAAAAATTAAATATTACCTGCAAGTAAGAAGAGAATCGAGCCGAGAAGGGATAGTCCAGCGTAAGTGAAATGCACAGAGGAGCAAGCAGACCCTCATGCCGACACTGTGATGGAGGCAGAATAAACAAACTCAAAAACTCCACAAAGCCATAGCAAGGAACAAGTATTGACAGAGCTAAAACCATGTACAGGCCTCGAGCCAAGCGATTAAGCAAAGATCACTCGCACAGTATTGCTTACACCCAAGAGAGTTCGAGACTACAAGACTGGGTATCGAGACCACTCAGTATCAAATACAAGCTACGAAGCAAGCAAAGAGAAGGAACAACCTCTCATGGCCGCAAGGAAACTACACAGTGCGGTCACAGGCCGACGAAACCCTCGGAGCCAAATGCCAAAGGAATAGGGTTTACACTCTTTTTAAGTCGCCAATGCATGGAGGAGATCAAACCATGTGCCCTCCCAAATTATTTATCCATGCGAGGGTCATGTCTATAGTCAACCTTGCACTATCATTTCATAAACTTATCATTGCCCATAATAAAAAACTATACAATCGACTTTTGTATAAAGAACTATATCATTTGCAAATCGATTGCATTAAGGCTCTCCATCATTGCTAATATTGAATCTATGTCATCGACTATAGATTAAAGGTGTATAAACCTTGTTAATAATACAATCACGAAGTTCAACCATAGTATAAACAATTACAAATGATGATTCGCATGTCTACTTTGCCAACAACCTTTTGGATGGTTCATATTTTGTTTACAAAGACAATTATATTACTGCTTATGCTTGGTTGGATTTAGCATAATATAGGAACATCATTTATAATGTTTTTACTTTGATGTCTATCTTATGATAGAAGTTTTAGGTAGTAAACTTATGATAGTAGTTATTATAAACTACAACTCATTATAGTGTGGTAACATTACAATAGTAATCTTACCATTATGTAAACCATGCATTAGATTTAGTAAACTATAAGGATAAAACTGATAATGTGTTTTACCTTAGTTTCGACTTTATGGAAGTGGTGGTTAGGTAGTATTCCACCTTGAGATAATTTATCTAGTTACATAAGGTCAACCATACTTTGGAGCTAGCAACCTTGTTTTTATAAAGAACCAAACTTATAATATATCATGGAAATTTACAGGAAGTAAAACTACCTAAGGCTATAAGTAAAAATTATTTTGGTACATTATAAAAATGATGTGGTATTGTATTTTTACAATAATACTTGTAGTATGGTGATAACTTAGGAATCGAAGATTATAACTTGATGTTTAGCAGCACAAAAGGATTAGCATAATTGCATACAATCAACATGTTGATAATCTTCATGACTAGTAAAGAAGAGACAAAGTAGAAATATGTAATCTATTGGTAAACTTTACCTTTGAGAACTATAGGAGTATATTCATGCATAAAAAGCAGTACATTTGAGGATTAAACATAACAATAGCAATATGATCATGTTACAATAAAAGTAATTGTATGTCAAGAGTTTGAGCTCTAAGCTCACAGGAAGAATCTATTTGTTTTACTAAGTATGTTAAGGATAACAATCTTTATGGATAAACTATGAATACTGTATTAGAACCAAAACTATTGAAAGAAAAAATACTTTACCTCATCAGAGCCTTGATTTTAAATAATTTATTTATTTACTAGCATCTTAACATGCTACATAAATACTTCTCGCTATCATACAAAATAACTCATACTTGATCTTTCGTTACCCGCTAAACCTGTAAGAACCAGCAGTCCATCTGCGTTAGCATAATGCTAAGTAAGCCCTGAATTTCAAAGATAGTTTTTCACCTACTTGCCAAAAGTAAATTATTAGTACAGCTAGAAGCAATCTAGATGCAAGTTATTCTTATATAACTTATAAAAATTAAATTTGCATTAATTATAGTATTTTGAAACTAATTAATACCAATTGTTAAACTGTTTCTTTTTCCGCTAACCGCTAGCAGTTATTAAACTACGTATTCAGACATTTTATGTTACCTTAAATATTTTAATTTTTTATGAAATTTTGGGGTTATGACACCATAGCCCTGATAAGTTTTCCTCTCCTTATTGCCCCTGTGGAGGTTAGATGAGCCTTACATTATACAAAGAATGAGTGCTCAACCCCTTGGCCACTGACTACCTTTTTAACAACAATTATACTTTTGCATCCCTTAGATATAGCTTTTATGCATTCCAATCCTTTAGTGTTTAGCAACATTGTTTGGTGGAGCACTTGTTTTGAGGACTAAAGGAGAATTTCCCAATGAACCTAGCCACACTGGCCAAGTCACATACTTCATAGCCAAAGACACATAACAACATGGAGTCTAACATGCACATGGGTCAAGAGGGGGAAAATATCTTCAATCTCACAAGTCTCAATCATTCTAAATCATGGGATAAATTGGATGGATGGGGGAAAATGACACATGGAACCAACCTAGCACTAAGGTTTACTATTTGTACAAGCATGGCATGGGCAACAGTATTCTAATTAAGTCCCATTGATTAAGCATAACACAAGTTCAATCATTAGTACATATAAGCATAGGTCACCATAACCATCCTAACATGACAAGCATAGGTGTTTGACATACATCATAGAGCAAAATCAAACCGAAGAAGCATATACCTGATCTCACCATATGTATACATCTCTCCAACTGATAATGACCCCTTTGTAACTGTGTGTACCATATATGATTTGCGACTCTGCTGAAATGAACTAGGTCATCACTGAAATCATCTCAATGGACCAATGAATCTCAGTCCTAGCAAGGAAAATCTATTGAACAAGGATCTGGAATGGTTGAAGCTGTAATGTTCCATGCAAAAACCTCATGTGAAAAGTAGCTCGAAAAAGAAAAAGAGATAAGTCTGTACATTGCATCATGGTATCCCAGATGCAAATGTATATGTGATAACAGTTTCTTAACATCATCTAACATCATTAAACCTTCAATCCAAGCCATATTAGATATGATAACCACTTATAAAGGCTAATTATTTGTATTCACAGACAACTAGTAATTAAGGTGTCAATTACGACACTTAACAACATAATGCGCAAATGATGACACTTATCACAAATCCAATTGTTTAAGAAATAACCATGAATTATCAATCACAATGGCTTAATAACATCTAATTACATGTAAATAAGGCCTAATTACCAAAACTACAATAATTAATCATGGTAATTACGAAAGAGGGTCCACAATACCAATTAACTAGTTTTCCAATATAAGCAGCTAGCCTTGCACAAAATCGACTTGTAACCATGCCATTAACCCAAAAGAAATCCTACATCCATCAATAACATATTTAAGCATACACTTACAACTAATTAAAGGTTTATTTGCATATCATTCCAATAGCACATAATATGATCTTTTCCATCAATTCCAATGAAACTAGTTAGCATTCACCGCAAGGAATTGAGTTTGCATAACTTAACCAAAATGCAATGTTATTTTTCTTTCTTTCCCATCGACCTAGGATCAGATCCTTAGCAGGCAAGAAAATCCCAAGATATCTTTCGGGAAAAGAGGACCTCATCAACAACACCTGCGATGTAGATGCAGTCTCACCCAAGATATCTTATTAGGAACTGTCAAACCCACGTTTCTACAGTTATGTGGCGATCTCTACTTGCGTAGTACTTTATCAAATTACGTGACCGAAGCTAGGGATTATACTTAATACCTTGGCTATTCGTTCGAGATAACATTTTGTTTACCAATCGACACATATTGCAATATTCAATATAACAACCTTATTACATATTCATTCAATAAGCAATGTGACACATACATCTATGAGTTTATTCATAAGCAGATACAGTGCAACATAGTTATCTATACTTATTCAAAACATACATGCAATTGACACAAAAACATTAATCAATGACACACAGAGACAACAGTTAATGTGAAAACCCATACGGGAAAAACCACAAAGCCGCTCTTCATTTGGCATGACAAATATGTTAGCAACTTTTGTCTATGCACTCAGCTTACAGAATCCTCTCTAGGTATTCTTTACAACTCATACATACTTCTCTCCTCTCATGCTCTCAGGTTTAGGGACTATGTATTTCTCCTCTCCTTCACTCCTCTATTGATCCACACACATCCTGGATCGATCCTCTAGATAAACAGTTCTCCCTTCTCTTCTCTACCTACCCATAGACTTAACCAACTAATATTCGACTAACATCAACTACATCGACCAATGTCGAACCAAAAACCAACCAACCAACCTTGCACACAGCTTGGGCCTACCCTGTTATAGGCTTATACATGTCTAAATCAACTAACTCTTTTCTGTTAGTCGACAGGCTGTCATTTCTATTTTTGTACATCCATTTACAACTAACAGTAGGCACTATCGGCCCAAAAATACAATTATGCTTTATTACCAAAAACAAGCTTTATTCTAATTGACTCCTTACCCGCAAATAGTTGAACTGTCCTTTTCAACTGTTATGCTCCTCTTCTTTCGTGGTTCCTTTGTCTTGGTTTCTCTCATCTCCGGTCTTTCTGTCTCAGCTTCTCTTCAGTCACAAACTCTTCTTCTGCGACAACTTTCTTTAGGTCTTGTGATCGGTATCTTTACCTTTTTGAACATCATTCTGGATGAATTTTGCTTAACTCTTCCTAGGTCCAGCAAGCCCCCAACACTCACCTGTGGCTTGTCCCAAGCCACATTAGTTTGAAACCTCCATTGTGACCACCTTACCTTGACAATCTTGAAAGATTTTTACTATCCGCTCAGTCTCCTCGCGTACAAATGCTTACGTCTTCTTCAAATTTTCCACAAGTCTGGAACTAATGTGTTCTGAAGTTGTAAGTCCTCCTAATTGTGCTGCTTGTCACACTTTTTTGTGTATAGGTTGAATAATCCCTGTAACTTTTTCTACCTCTACTTGTAATTCGATGACTCGATCATTCTGCTTTTGTTGTTGCACCTGCATTATTGCGACCTACTGTTGTACGTTTTTCATGTCAACAACCATAGAAATTTTCTCTACTAATGATAGCGTCTTCGTTTCACTCTTCAGTTGCTTCACCTATGTCTCAGTAGTGTGCAGTTGTTATGTGATTTTCTCCAACTTGTCGTCGTCAATCAAATCTTCCCATGTTTGAGAAACTTGGTCAATCGCCTTGGCACAAAGTGCCTCCACCTCCTCTATCCTCTTCGCAACTTCTAAAATTGCTTTTCTTCTTTCCTCCAGTACTTTTGGTGGTGTGTGGGGTGTCACTTGTACTTCCAACTCTGTGACCTTCTTGCGGAGGTTCTCTGCAATCCCACCAAGTCGAAACACTTTGGCTTCTGCAACCATCTCATGTGTGATGCCTTCATCAGTGAAACTATCGCAAGTAAGTGTTAGGGTTGCGTCGAGAAGGTGCCCATTTTTTTTCTCTTCCCAGGTCTTAGCTTTCTACATTGTTTCATTGAATTTATTCTTATCTTATGAATAGTATTGTTTGATGCTCTAACTTGGTTGACCAATGCAGCTTCTCAGTTCTTGATTTCTATGACTATAGTTCTTCATTAGTGGAACAATCTTTCCAGTTCCCATAGCGATAAATTCAGTTAGCGGGGTGTAAAATGTAACTGCTCCAGTCTTCTAGGATTACTTCCAAAGGACCTCATAAACGAATACATACATACACACACACACACACACACATATACGTGTGTACGGTGTGTGTGTGTGTGTGCGTGTGTGTGCGTGTATGTATATGTATGTATGTATCTTTTTTCATTTTCTTTTTAAATTGTTTGAGCACCTCTGCATCATGAATTTGGTCATCCTTCATTGTCATGTACTTCTCTGCCATGACACTTAGTTCAGACTTATCTTCAAGTTCTTTAAATCCTTCGTAATTTATCCCATCGACACCACCCAAGCCCTTTGTTGTCCAATTTTTCTTTTGATGAAAAAAAAATTTCATCGACATCACCAAACGTATCTTGAGCTTCATCTAAAGTTGAGGGTGAATTCACATGATCTTACCATTATTTGTCGTTATCCGAACTCCTTCCAGAACGGTTGGTTTTACCAATGGATACTTTGCATTTTTTTAGATTATGATCTTAGGCGCATCAGTTGGTGTGGGTGGAACATAGTCTGGAAGCATCCTTGTGAAGCCTGCTTCTTCAACTTATGGTGGTGTTGTTGCTTTCCTATGGCTAGAAGACCATTTCCTCTTTGACGTGCCAGGTGGGTCTAGTCCTAACCTCACTTCAGGGATGAATGGTATGTATTTAGCTTGCTCTGCAACCACAGTCATTAGTCGAACAAATGCAATAGTATATTCCATGATGGGCGTAGGTGAAGGTGTGTACTTGATACATGATTGTCCAACGGTGGTTGCACTGGAGATAGAGATGACACTATTTTGCGAAAAATCACCTTGGCTCTTACAGTTGTAGACACAATGGCTAAGATTACTTAGTTAGATGCAAATATAATGAATGAAACTTCAACACGAAGATGATATTCATTCATCTATTCCATCAATATTTCCTTCACATGAGTGGGCAATAAATTGGAAAGGTGGCAGCGATTTATGTCACATGGAGCAATTGTTCAAATCATTGCAAGGAAACTGCCACTCTACTTTCACTTCATTGGTAGTTATTGTGCAGTAATTATGAAAAGGACAAAAAAGTACACCACCAAAATCTCCCGCATCCTCTATTTAACTACTACCAGCTTTCTTTCTACGACCACATTCCATCATATGACATCAATTTTATTTTTGCGACTGGGATTCAGTCGTCGACACCTTTCTTTCCTTTGCAATAGACGGACTGTCTTTGCAACCATTTTTTCATATTCGACAGGTAGATAGTCGATTGAAACTTTTTATTTTATTGTGAATCCCAGATAGTCCATGACCAAACACCAATATTTGTTGCAGAATTAACATGTCTTTTTTTTAGTTGACAAAGTCACGGCTATCCTGGTAATGATTTAGCCGACTTTCATTCACCAATCCTTTGAAAGGTGTTCCATCTAATTTATGTAGTTGCACTGCGCCTCCTTTAGTGATTTGAATGACAACATACGACCCCATCCAATGTGTTTTCAACTTTCTAGGGTGCTTAAAAAACTTATTGTGATACAAGGGGACAAGTCCTCCAACCAAAAATTGCTTATTCTTGATGTGTTGGCCGTGCCATACTTTCTGTCGTTCCTTCTCAACATTTTGATGATAACCTGTGGAAAAGCGTTCTTCCTCCAACTGCACTAGCTGCAACAATATTTCTTCGACAACACCAACATCAGTCATTTCAGTAATTGCAACAATCCTTAGACTGGGTACAATGTATTCCATTGGGCGCATAACAACTTCTTCTCCATATATTAGTCAGAATGGATTTCGAAATGTCAACTTCTTACAGGTTGTGAGATATGCCCACAATACTGTAGAAATATTGTGGTCACAGTCATCTCTTTGAATGTTGCAACTCTTTGTTAATGTGTTCCCGAGAATCTTGTTGAATGCCTCAATAACACCATTATCTTGTGGGTGATATGGTGTTGTCTTTCTATGTTGGATTTGGAATTCTTCATTCAATTCTTCAATCTCCTAATTGACAAATTGCGTGCCCTGATCACTGATCAAAATCTTTGGGCATTTGAATCTAGTCACGACATTTTTGAACAAAAATTTGGCAGCGCTTGCAATAGTACAATCCTTTATTAGCACTGCTTCATCCCATCTAGTCAAGTAATTCATCGCAGTAATAATGTATCTTGCACCTGTTCACTTCCTTGGTGGATGAATAGGTCTGAAAAAATCAATGACCCAATTGTGAAATGCTTACAGAGTTATCTGATGTGCTAGTGTAATTTCATCTCGCCGCAACGACTTTCCGGTTCTCTGACAGATATCACAGTTGCGATAATATTATCTATATCTGCATTGAAAGTGGGACACCACAATCTTGCTTGCAATATCTTATGCACTGTAGTTTTTCCAGCATAATGGCCTCCTGTGACACAAGCGTGCACTTCATTCAATATCATTGGTCGCTAGTGTTCCAGTACACAACGACAAATAATTTCATCTAGTAACATTTTACATAGTTGTCCAACTATCAATTGGAAGTGCACATCTTGCACCACTAATTGTTTTTTCTGCGCAGTACTAAATCCTTTTGGTGTATATCATGTACTTAATAAATGTATGATATCTTTGTAATGATCATAAAACATCGTGATCACAAATAATTGTGCGTAAGGAATACCATCATTGAGATTCATAGGTTATTTTCCACTTTCAAGCCTTGACAGGTGGTCTGGTCTTTAGTTTAGTCGACTCGGCTTAAAAATGACTTCAAAATCACATTCCTAGAAAAGGAGAAGCCACCGACAAATATCCCCCCCAACACTGGCTTGTTCACCGGGTATTTCAACATTGAATGGTCTGTGAACATCTTGACATGTCCACCTAACAAATAGTGTCGAAATTTCTGAAGCACATACAACATGGCTAAGCCTTCTCTTCCAGTTATAGTGTAATTATTCTCTGTTTTTGATAATTTCCTACTAGCAAAGTCAATAGGATGATTAATTGACCCTTCGCTAAGTTGCACAAGTACAACGCCGACTACGACAAACGACACATCGGCATGTACGTGAAATTCCTTTTTATAGTTTGGAAAAACTAGTATGGGTGTTGTGACCATCTTGTTCTTTAGAGTGTTCAGACTCTCTTGGAAATGCTCGCCCCATTGAAACTTAATATATTTATTCAACAACTTCTCCATCGGAGTAGCCATCTCTGCATATCCTCTTATAAATTTTCTATAGTATCTTGTATGTTCCAATGTCTTTCTCAGTCATTTTATTGTCGAAGGGGGTGGCAGGTAAATGACGATTACATTTTTAGTAGGTCAACCAGGATTCCATCACGACAAACTACATGTCCCAACATAATTCCAAATGGGGCACAAAAGATACATTTCTTTAGATTTAGCAAGATTTGATACTGTCGACACCGTTCCGGCATCATTTTGAGGCTCGCAATATGATCTTTTATGATCCCAAACATTATCCAATAATCGAAGTAGACCTTAATAAATTTATGAATAAAATATTTGAAAGTGGCCACTACTATCCTAGAAAAGATGGCAGGAGGATTCTTGAGTCCAAATGGCATTACAGTGTATTCGAAACAACCCCACTCCATTGCAAAGGTTGTCTTGTGTCGATCTTCCTTTGCGATTCTGACCTGATGGTATCCAGAGAACCCATCATTGAAAGAATAAATTCTTAATGCCCAACACTTTCTAATACCTCATTCGTAAATGGATTCGAGAACAGATTGTGTAAACAAGTGTCGTTGAGCTTCCTTAGGTCGACGCAAATACATACTTCACCGATAGTCTTCTTATCTTGCACTACTATAAGACTGATCCACTCGAATTCTTTAACTAGTTCTATGATACCCACATCCATCATTCAATCTAACTCCATCTTCAATTTTTCTTTATACCATGGATTCAACCAGTATGGTGGTTTCTTCATGGGATTTGCATCAGGTTTTAATGGTATCTTCATCTCTCCAAGGTCTCCGACAATCCCCTTCATTTCTGAAAAGTAGGGAACAGATCCTCAAATTCATGTAGTAAGTATGTGATCTTCCCGACAGTTTCCTTGTCCCAATAATCTCTTATATTAGTAAACTTTGGATTTTATGGAGATCCAATATTTACTTTCTTGACTTTCAATGGGTTAAAAAAATTGGTCACTATAGATACCAAATCCTTCCACCGCGTGAGTACCTTTATACTCTAGGATTTTTATGTCGAGCGTGATGTCATCATCAGGTTCTCTGGTCACATTATAGCACTCCATCCAATGTTGGATTGTCGCACTGCTTTGATTAAATTTTTCCATTGACATAAGGATATCTTCAAATATCTTCATCTTGATTACTTGCAAAGCAACATCAATCTAAGGTTGATCGTCGACAAAAACTCAAATGTGTGTGTGAAACTAGCAGTTAGTTTGTCCCATTCAACTATTCCATGTCATAGCTCAACTGAAGTGTACTAGTTCCTTGGTATCATGTATAGATTATGTATAAATTGACGGACCCATTCCTGTCATAGACATGCTTCCCATGTTGCATGACAATATTCAATGTGCTTAACAGGATCAGTCAATCATGTGTATTTCTGACCAGTATAGTTGATCTCTTCTCCAAATCATATCTCCATCAACCTCTAGTATTGAGGCCATTTTGAGATAGATTGTTTATGTGTGGCCCACCATTTGACAGGCGTAGCTTTCAATACACAGTCCAAGGTGGACATGCGTTGATGTTCTGTGACTCTTTCTTCAAATTCTGTTAGAAAAGATGTATGGTTAGGTAAACCTTCATATGCTGGTAGATCACTTACCTCTCTACCTACCTATCGCACAAACCATGTAATTGTTGTGCATTTTCTCATCTACACTTCATGCAATCGGTCCTGCCAGTTTTCTAAAGCTTCTCTAGAATCCAATGTACAGGAACTAATGTTGCACCAACTGATATTTTTGTCGGTCATCGGATTCACATAATAATCCCTTGTAGAAGTAATGTTATAAATGTGGTCCAAATACTCTCCTTGTCCTTCACTCTTCATTGGATTGGCATATCTTTGTCCTTCGAGCGGATCAATTGGTGCAACCACTCGTAGCTCTGAATCTTCAAATGTTAAGATTCTTTTCTTGAAATTGATAATAATTTGATTATCAATCGCCTAGTCGATCCCCATAAGTGCAGGATATGGATTTTCATCATCCACAATATCATTTACTTCATAGTCGATATGTTTTAAGGCCTCTTATCTTGACAGGCACCTAAGTCATTCGACTAACAGGTAGATCTTTTGACTGATTTTCTAATAGGAGATGGATGGGAGACCATATGAGTCTCGTGCTTTCACTTAGTTGTAGCTGGATAATTCTATTTTAGTGGGTGCTAGAAAAACATGAGGGTTGGTGCTCTCCACAAGAAGGATTTTGTAAAACAGAGGTTGCAACCTCATTTGAGTAGGTGCTCAAATAAAAATGAATATTTGTCTGTCTCTATCATGTGCGTGTGATTGATAATCATCATCTCTTCTGTTATACTTGTTGCATTATCATAACTATAAATCTGTAATTAGTAATAATGGTTTAAATATTGAAAAATGGTTTAAGCTTTAGAAATAACTGATTCCCCCCCCCCCCCTCCCCTCTCAGTTATTTGAGTAATTTCAACAATTGGTATCAGAGCGGGTTGCTTTTGTCTAAAGGTAGATCTGTAAGCTTAAACATGACAAGTTATGAAGGGATTTCATCCAATAAGGTTCCTATGTTTGATGGAACAAATTTTTCCTTTTGGAAGGTTAGAATGAGAACATATATAATGTCCTTGGGAGCTGATGTTTGGGATGTAGTAGAGACTGGCTATGCAAATCCAGTTGTGCTAGCCTCCAGAGATGACAAGCTAGAATTTAGTTTTAATGCAAAGGCAATGAATGCTATTCTAAGAGGTCTTGCAGAGGCTGATTTTGTTAAAGTAAAGCATCTTGAATCTACGAAAGAGATGTGGGATAAGCTTGTAAAAAGTTATGAAGGAAATGAAAACGTAAAGGATGCCAAACCACAGACATATAGACTAAAATTTGAACAACTAAAGATGAATGAGGATGAGATAGTCAATAAATATTTCCTAAGAATAAAAGAGACTATAAATGTCATGAAGGGTCTTGGTGAAAAGTTTGATGAATCATTCTTAGTTCAGAAAATTTTAAGATCTCTGCTTGAAAGATTTAATCCCAAAGTCTTAGCAATTGAAGAATTGAGTGATCTCAAAACTCTGCCTATTGACCAACTCCTAGGTATTCTGACAGCCTATGAAATGAGGATTGGTAAAGACAAATCCACCACTAGAGAAGCTTCCTTTAAAGCAGATAAGAACATTGATTCTAAAATGGACATGGCAGAGGTAAAATTTGTAAGGAGGTTGAAGAAAGGTTCAGGTAAATACAAAGGCAAGATGCCCTTTAAATGTTTTAAATGTGGTAAAATAAGTCATTTTGCATCTAAATGTCCCCACAAGCACAAGAGGCAAACTTCTGATGATGATGAAAATTATACATTCAATAAATACAATAAAGAGGCTAAACAAAAAAAAGCATCTGTGTAAATGATGGTGATTCTTCAGAAGAGACAGACATCGATTCATCTGGTGAAGATGAAGTGAATAACTTTATGCTTATGGCCATAGACGATATTGGAAATGAATATACATAAAGTGTTCTGAATGAGGAATAAGCCATGGTTGATATGGAAAACTAATCAGTGCTCTGGAGTAGATTGACAGACTCAGATTAAAGAAAAGGAAACAAAAATAGTCATTGGTCCAATATGAAAAGAATGGCAAAGAACCAAGTGAAGATACTGCCCTATTAAAATTGGAACTAGAAGATGCAAAGAAAATAGAAGATCTTCTTAAACAAAAATTAATAGAATGGAAACAGAGATGTGAATCTTTGGAAGCGGAAGTAGTGGCAGCTAGGAAAGATTTGGAGAAATTTCAAGCTCTATACCACCAAAATCTATAAAGTATCAAAGCTTCATAGGAATTGAACAACATTCTCAACAAGCAAAGGTCCCCATGGTTAAAAACAGGTCTTGGCTATGAATAAGGTTCATGCAACAATCAGTTAGAATGCAAACATATTGTGCAAACAAAAGGAAATGAAGAAAGTACCAAAATCAGAAATTCAAAACAAAATTATCAACCAAGGATAGCTCAGAAACATAGTCAACAAAAGGGAATACCTCCAAGGTTCAGGTACCAAATCTTTTTCCATGGTTATTGTTATTGTCGCTCTAATTTTGGTAACAAAGCTGCAAAATGTGCATTTAATTTTAGAAATATGCAATCAAAGAAGCGTCAATTGATGCAACATAGACCAAGACATTCAACAAGAAAACAAGAACATCATACAACTCAGTTCACAACTAAGAGAATAACTCATGATAGAAATGACAATTCTTTTGATCTACTGTATAATGAGCCAGAATGTTATGTTTATCATAACTTTGGACACAAGGCTTCAAACTGTCATCTAAAGGATTACAAAATAGACCCAAGAATGAATTACTCTACTGAAAGTGATAAAGCTTGGAGGAAGAAAGAAAATAACAAATGTGGCCTTGTCCTTTCTGTTTAAAAGAAAAAAGGCCCCTGGTATATTGACAATGGATGTTCCAAACACATGACTGGTGAAAATAAATCAGGAAATGTAACTTTTGGAAATGATGCTCCAAGGAAAATCAAAGGAAAAGGAATGGTCGAGTTGAGTAATGGAAAAGGGAAATCCCAAGATGTGATGTTTGTAGATGGACTAAAACATAACCTTATTAGTGTCAACCGGGTTTGTGACAAAGGATGTGAAGTTGTTTTCACCTCTAAAGATTGCAAGATAAAGTTTGTACCCTCAGGATAGTTGGTTGCAAAAGGTATAAGAACTGAAAACAATGTCTATGTCTTGAAAGAATAAAAAGAAGAATGTCATCTAAGCAAGTATGATGAAAGCTAGCTTTGGCATAGGAGACTTGGACATTTAAACTTTGATCATACAATTAATATTGTGAACAATGGGGTAGTAAAAGATCTTCTAAAGATATCAAAGCCATATGACTCTGTTTGTAAACCTTATCAAATGGGAAAATTGACTACCACACAGTTTAAATCCAAGAACTTCACATCAATAGACAAACCACTTCAGTTAGTACATATGGATCGGTGTGGACCATCAAGAAATTAAGGCACAAGAGGAGAAATATATTTTATGTTGGTCATTGATGATTATTATAGACTTACATGGGTTTCTTTTTTGAAAGAAAAATATGAAGCACTTGAAAAGTTCAAAATTTTTAAGGCTCTGACTGAGAATCAAACAGGAAAAATACCGAAGGCAGTAAGATCTGATAGAGGAGGAGTGTTTTGTTCAGGAGACTTCAAATATTTTTGTGATAAACATGGAATTTAAAGAGAATACACTATTCTAGCGACCCCACAATAGAATGGAGTAGTTGAGAGACATAATAGGTCAGTACAATAGATGGAAAGATCAATGATGAATGAAAGGAATATTTCTCAGACATACTGGGTAGAGTAAATTCACACAGTTGTTCATATTCTTAACAAATCTCACCTAAGGCCAAACAATAATAAGACTCCTCATGAACTATGGTTTGGAAGACCTGCTTCTATCAAACACTTTAAAGTCTTTGGAAGTAAATGTTATATTAAAAATAGTGATGAACATCTTGAGAAATATGATGAAAGGGCGGATGAAGGTATCTGCTTAGGATATGCTACAAATAGTAAAGGGTACACTTGTTATAATAAGAGGATGCATAAATTAGTTGATTGAATTGACATTAAAATCGATGAAGGAATCCCTGTAAAATATATTCAAATAAGTAGTGTTGAACCAGATACATAAGATACAACTGAATTTAAAGAAGAACAGGTCCAATAATCAGAAGAAAAAAAAAAGATTCAAAGTCAGATGATGAAAGCGCAAACACTTAGACAAATTGAAGACAACATATAGAAACAAAAGCACCTTCCCGAATCATTCAGAAGAATCATCCTGAAAGTTATATAATTGGTGACAAGAATAAAGGAGTGCATACAAGAAGAAAGTTGATCAAATCTTCAGAACAATCTTAGATTGCTTTCCTATCTATGATGGAACCTAAGAATTTTGAAGAGGCCATTGAGGATGAATATTGGATTAAAGGCATGAATGGAGAACTTGATCAAAGTGAGAAAAATAACACTTGGGAGTTCGTTCCTAGACCTACAAATAAAAATGTAATACGCTCCAAGTGGGTGTTTAAAAACAAGATGAATGGACAAGGACAAATTGTGAGGAATAAATATCAATTGGTCTGTAAAGGCTATGCCCAAGTTGAGGGACAAGATTTTGATCAAACTTTTGCACTAGTAGCAAGATTGGAAGCTATCATAATGTTTCTTTCCTATGCCACTCATAAGAAATTCAAAATGTATCAGATGCATGTTAAGTCAATTTTTCTCAATGGAGATCTAGAAGAATACGTTTATATAGAGAAATCTGAAGGCTTCCAACTGACAGACAATCCTGGTAATGTTTGCAAAATGAAGAAGGCTCTATATGGATTGAAACAAGCACCAAGAGTGTGGTACTATAGACTGGATAAATATCTACAAGACAAAGGTTTCAAGAAAGGTATTGTTGTCAGTAACTTGTATATCAAATATGAAGGTGATAATCTATTAGTAGTTTTGGTGTATGTGGATGACATTATATTTGGATGCACTAATGAGTCTTATATGTAGTGGTTTTATAATACCATGAAATGTGAGTTTAAGATGTCAATGATAGGAGAACTATCATTCTTTCTTGGTATTCTCATTATCCAAAGCCCTGAAGGCTTATTTCTCTCCCAAGAGAAGTATTTGAAGGAGATGTGAAGAAATTCCAGATGGAAGACTCATCACCTGTCGGTACACCTATGGCTGTTGGCTGTAAACTTAGCAAGGATGATCCCTCACCTGATGTTGATCAGAGAACATATCAGTAAATGATAGGAAGTCTCTTATACACCACAACATCTCGTCCTGATATAATGCAAGTTTTTGGAATGGTATAGTAGATTTCAGTCTGCTCCGAATCAAAGTCATTTGGTGGTTGTTAAGAGGATATTTAAATATTTGAAGGGCACAATGACTTATGGTCTTTAGCACCCTAGAAAACATAATCTTCAGTTAACTGCATATTCAGATGTTGATTAGGAAAATTGTTTGGATGAAAGAAAGAGCACAAGTGGAGGTGCATTCTTCTTGGGTGATTCTTTAGTTGCATGGCTGAGTAACAAGAAAGGATCGATATATTTATCCACTACAGAAGATGAGTACATTTCTGATGCCACTTGTTGTACACAAATACTCTGGATGATTCAGAAACTAGCAGACGTGGAGGTAAAATATGTTGATCCCATTCCTCTCCATTGTGATAATACTAACGCCATTAGTATGTCCAAATATCCAGTCCTTCATTCTAAGAATAAGCACATAGCTATTAAGTATCACTTCTTAAGGGAACATGTTACAAACAGAGTGGTTCAATTGAATTGTATTCCTTCTACATAACAGATTGCTGATATCTTCACTAAATCCTTACAAAGACATAGTTTGAGTACCTACGCCAGAAGCTAGGTATCATATCTTATTCCAAATAACCTGTTCAGTTTGATAGGGGGAGTTGTGCTATAAATTCTTCTTTGACATTGATGTCAAAGGGGGATAAGTTGTTTGTTACAGATGATAAACTAATTGATGATTACGTACAACATGCATCTTGAATTTGAAGGTTGTCATCAATTCCAAAGGGGGAGATTGTTGGGGGTTTGGGGATCATATGGAAACATATCGGAGTGTGATATAGTTGTCATTGATGGTAACATAGTTCTAAGCATATGATCCATATAAGCAGAGGACTAAGATGAATGCGGATCGTGTGGTGGATATTTGAAGATGTGAAGATCAACGGACAGAAGAAATTTCGCTAGTTGAAAGAGCGAGAAGGATAAAAAAGGCGTTGAGTTGCAAGATCAATAACTAATTGCCAAGAAGATCATGATAAACGGACGAGGTTGATCGTGGAAGCATATTAACGACTGACAACAATTTCTCTAGGAGAACTAGCGCGTATTAATAAAATTCTGATGTGTGTGAAATTTTTATGAAGTCCGCCATATGGTATTTTAAGTCCACCATCGATCTAGATATGGAAGTCCTCAACGATTTCATGGATTCAACTAGTAGGTGAGTTAACGATCAGATTCAGAGTGAAATTTTAATGTAATATACTCTATAACATTTGGAGTCCACCATAGATTTGCGTGGACCCAGATCCAAGGGTCATCAATCATTTCACTCGTTGAAATAGGAGGTGAGTTAACACAAAGTCTAGACGCAAAATTATTATGATGGACAGGTCCGGTGGTCAGGTATGAATCCACAAAAGAAATCAATGGTCACGAGCAAATCCGCAAAGTTTGAAAGAAAATCTGATGAACAGATCCGACGGTCAGGAGTGAACCCACATAAGAAATCGACGGTGCAGAAGCAGTTCTGTAGGTGAAATGTGGAAAACAGAAACTCTAGAAGTTGTTTAAACAAATGTTGAAAATCCGAGATCCGCATCTCGCAACAGATCTAAGATCAACGGTCAAGAAAGGGTGCACAAGAAATCAACGACGTGGAAGGATTTTTGCAAGCGGAAGATGGAAAGCAGAAAAGTATGGAAGTTGTTTAACCAAATGTTGAAAACCTGGGATCTGCATCCTGCACTGGATCTAAGATCGATGATCAGGAAATGTTGTAGAAGAAATCAACGATGCAGATTGAATTTGCAGAAAAGGATGTGTGGAAGTAGTTGTTTGATTTCAGATCAATGGTCAGTAGAGAGTCCACATGAAATTGACAGTGCGAAAGAAGTCATTCAAAAAAGGATGTGCGAAAGGAGGAAAGCGAAAATCATAGAATGATATCTAAAAAAATAACATATTCGATATCCGATTTTCTTCTCAAATCAATGGTCACAGAGAGCTCGAAGAAGATAAATGGTGCAGATTGATTGGTGCGGAACCAGTACTATGGAACCAGAACTACAGAACAAGGACCATGGAAACTTTGATTTGCGGAAAAAGAAAAAGTGTGAAAGAAGTCGAGTTGCAGAAAATGGCAATAGCGGAAGAAGCCAAATGGCGAAGATGCATTGCAGAAATTCATGATTAATTAGTGATTGGACTCCTTGTATGCCATCAGGCATTAAACGGTTTGATTAGTTATGGAAATGGACCGCCAGGCCCACGAACAGGTAAAGAAATTACAGATTGACATTTATAAAAGGATGGGAGATAAGAAGAGAAAGTTGTGCTCTCTGTAGATAGAGAGCTGGTGCATGGATCATCGTTAAAGTGGGGATTGTAGAATGACAGAGGACTCTGAGTTCTTTCAAGAATATCCAGAATAGAGACAATGAGGGGAACTTAGGTGCATAAGAAAATCCAGAAGTAGATCAGAACATAGTTGGTATGCATGGTTATATATGTTTTCCTACATATTGTGCTGAACATTTTTAAATCTGAGAAACAAGGGTGGTAGGGTGGTGCTAGGAAAAACATGTTGTATTCTTTGTACAAGTTGAAGCCTGTACAAGTGGAAGTCAGTGCTTTCACTCAGTTGTAGCTAGAGAATGTTATTTTAGTGGGTGCTAGAAAAACATGAGGGTTGGTGCTCTCCACAAGAAGGATTTTGTAAAATAGAGGTTGCAGCCTCATTTGAGTAGGTGCTCAAATAATAATGAATATTTGTCTGTCTCTATAATGTGTGTGTGATTAATAAGCATCATCTCTTATGTTATACTTGTTTCATTATCATAACTATAAATCTGTAATCAGTATTAATGGTTTAAATATTGAAAAATGGTTTAAGCTTTAGAAATAACCGATTCACCCCCCCTCAATTATTTGAGTAATTTCAACAAATATTTTGCTACATCAAAGGGATATGGATGTGTGGTAACAATGCTGCAATAAACCATTCTTTGTGTTGAACCTCCGACATTTGGAAACTTACTTTGGCCATTAGGGTCTAAAATATTTGGTCGAAGTCCGAAACAATTTTTGTAGGCAATTTCTTAATTTATTTAATCTTTGTAATACACTACGAGTCATATTTGGGCTTTCTTAACTCATCTATTAGTCCTAATCGGATTTGACGTAATGTTTTCTGTGTGATTCCTATCAACACCACAGATAATTTCATGTACCAATCCAATGCACGTCCACTAAGGGTTGTGATCATCTGATCTTTCTTGATGGCTTCATATTGGACCTGTTGCACGGTCCACACAGCTTCACATAGAAACCAATGTTGCTCAGGGTCTTCTACCCCATTTCCATGAAAAATTGACAACTTTATATCATTCCTAGCTATTATATTTTCTCTTGGTACTGATGTATTAAAGTTTTGGCTAGTTGGTGTTGAGTTTATAAATATTACCTCCGAATATGTATGCTGGGTCATGGCTATGTCGTATCCTTACTCTGGATCTTGAGCCTATTTTTCTCCTTTAATAGATATAGGCTGGTAGTCCTCGTCCTCGTCACAAGAACCTTCATTGAATGGCGATGCCAATGGGTAGTCCTCCCCTCTAGTCGTACTACAACTTCATATTCTCATCATAATCCTTCTTCTCTTTCCTGACCAAAATATCCTTGCACTAAAGCACCCGCTTTTTGGCTTAGCCGCACCATCACCAGGAAACATCTTAGCTTACTTTGCTCCATTTTGTTCACACTTTTCTTATGACATATCCCATTTCTTTATGCTCAAACCTCTATTCGCCAGATTCCATTCTCAAGATCCCATTCTCATATACAAGCATCTTGATCCAAATCTATAAAGATGTCAAGTATCGTCCTTTAGGTCCTTGGAAAAAATTTCTTTCTATCTCACTATATTAATTTATTGTGTCGACTGCAATTTATGTGATGTACCCTTCCAAAATACTCTCAACCTAGAAATCAAAAGCTCTAGATATAGGGTTTTTAACACTATTCAGTCGATGAATCAGCTTAGAGCTCCACTCTATCAATTCTTCCTCTAGAAAGTTTATTCATTGGGTTGTTAGCCTCAACAACCACTCATACAACAAAATAGGAAATCCGCATAAGAAAATCCGATGAATATCGATATCATAATGTACTGCTCCAACCACTGTGTTGGTCTCAACCAAGATCCATCACTTCTTCCCATACAAACTCTAGTGCCTTAAAATCCACCCAATCTTGAATTTATGTCTTTGTCGGGAACAACAACATATCCCCATAGAAAAGATTAATAGTCCCACTAACATAACCATTTGTTGGCCTTTATTTCCCCTCAACCCAGGTTCAGATCCTTATAAGGCAACAAAATCCCAAGATATCATCCCGACAGAGGGGGACCCGTTAGCAGCACCTACGACGTAGATGTAGTCTCACTCGATATATCTTATTGAGAACCACCAGAACCAAGTTTCTATAGTTATGTGGGGATCTCTACTTGTGTAGTACTTTATTAGATTACACAACCGAAGTTGGGGATTATATTTGGTATTCCTTTGCTATTCATTCATGATAACAATATATTTACCCATCGACACAGATTGCAGTATTCAATAAAACAACCTTAATACATATTCATTCAATAAGCAGTGCGACACATAAATCTATGAGTTTATTCATAAACAAATAGAGTGCAACATAGTCATGTCTACTTATTCACAACATACATGCAATTGACACAAACACATTAATGAATGACACACAGAGACAACATTTAACGTGGTAACCCATCCAAGAAAAACCACAAAGGCACTCTTCACCTGGCATGAGAAAAATGTTAGCAACTTTTTTCTGCGCACTCAACTTGCAAACTCCTCTCATGCTCTTAGGTTTAGGGACTATGAATTTGTCCTCTCCTTCACTCCTCTATCAATCCGCAAACAACCTAGATTGTTCCTCTAGCTAAACAACTCTCCCTTCTCTTATCTGCCTACACATAGACTTAACCAACTAATATTTGACTAACATCAACTACATTGACCGATGTGAACCAACATCCAACCAACCAACCTCGCACACAGCTTGGGTTTGCCCTTTTATAGGCTTCTACATGTATTAATCAATCGACTATTTTCGGTTAGCTGACAGGCTGTCATTTCTATTCTCGTACACTTAGTTACAACTGACAATCAACATTATCGGCCTAAAAATACAATTATGGTTTATTACCAATCGCATTCTTTATTCTGACTGACTCCTTACCCATGATAAGTCGAACTGTCCTTTTCAACTATTATGTTCTTTTTCTTTAATGGTTCCTTTTTTCGTGGCTACTCTCGTCATCGGTATTTTTGTCACAGCTGCTTCTGTCGCAGCTTCTTCTGTGACTCACATACCCTTCTTCCGTCGCAACTTCCTTTCTGTCTTGCGACCGAAATCTTTACCTTTTCGAACATAATTTTTGATTAATTCTTCTTAACTCTTCGTAGGGCCAACAAATGCATCCAGAAGTAAAGGATTACACCTGATAAGTAGCCACCTACAACACAATAACATGTTAGAAATAGAGAACATGGCTATAGCATTCTGTTTTTACGAAAACAGAGATTTCAATCCACGACCAGTTATCAATTTTCACCGCAATATACCTAGTTTCCAATTTAACTTTCCAAATGCCACTTAAAGATAAATATATGAATATTGCAACTCATGGAAATTGTACCAGAGTTCACCTATAGTCATATGGTTGTAGCTTTTCTCCCATATACAATCCATTAAATAACTCACAAAACTCGTTAATTCTACTCATATGAATTGACTAGTAATTCTAGGAATCACTCGAATAATTAAATCCACAACTCATAGAATCATTCAAATGTCATTACAACCATAAATAACATGTTTGATCAATCATGATAGAGGTATATATCATTTTAACATTTCATCAAATACTTCATATGCAAATTTACAAATCTACTCAAAACAATTCCATTGAAGGAGCTAGAAATTGGAAATTGATCTAAAATTTTAGTAGAAATTTCCTAAAAAATATCAAGAATATTTATACTCACATTCTAACACACATTTAAAGTGTATTTATCATACATAAGCACAAAACTAACATGCAGTAATTTTAAAAAACACTTCATGTGCCAAGTCTCCAAACTATGTAAAACAATCCAATTGAAGAACTAGTTTTTGAATAAAAGGTAGAAGCATCAAAGAGAAGTGCCTTGAACCATTATGAGGTTATTGTACCATCAAGATACACATTATATAATGAATAAGGACCAAAAAATCAGTTATGTAGTAGAGGTTTCAAAGAATCGTTTCCTCAAACAATTTGTGCACAAAATCCCAAAAACTAGTTTCCAATTCCTTCACAAAATTTAATTGCATAAATAGATTGAATTCCATGAGAGGTTTCTTCCACAAATAGATCAAACATTTAATGTGAATCCCTAAATAAATCAGATAAGAGCCAAGTAAATTAAATAAACATGAGACAAAGAACTTATCTTTGTTAAATACATAACCAAAATTGACCGTGCCACGTTCCACCCAGGCATAGACATAATGCAAGCCAAAAATCACTTTGCAATGGTCACCCTTGATCCAAAACCATGATACCACAAGAAAGGGCGCACTCAAACACAAATGATCTCAAGATGTCATTCTAACGATAACCCAATGACAAGTGTGGCCTCTACTTCCACTGCATGGAAACTTCAGTGGTTCCAGGACAACAATCCAACCACAACCCAATGGAAAGTAACACTTCCAATCCAGGGAAATTCCAGTGGCTCCAGGACAAATACCAGTGGCTCCAGAGCAACTCAACTTGGGCACATGCTTAATAAGGATCTCATATGAAGATCATCAAAATCAAAGCACAAGTTCCAAACACAAGCACACGAGCAAAAGCATGAAACAACCCACGAGAGTGAATTTCAACACAAGCAAATTGAATTCCTTCATGAGAAATTTGAATTGGGAGACAAAGGTACACAAGCATGAGATTTACATTCCAAAAATAGAAAATAGGAGTTACACATCAAATGGATACACCAAGAGGCACACTAATCCAACTCATGAGGGCGCACTAGGTGAGAGAGGGACTCCAATAAAAATTAATCTCAAGGTAAATAAAACCAAGGAGTAACATAACACATGAGGGCATATAACCAAGAGGGCCCATAAAGTATATAAGAAGGGTGTACAACATCAACATAGGCTCAGCACAGATAGGTAAACACTTTTCGACAACCCTAAGTTGTTCGTAACCTCATGGTTCCTCATACTCTCTTTCATGGCATCGGTCGTGTAGTTGTTTTTATTTTATTAATTATTTTATAAGTTTAACGTAATAATAATAATAATAATGTGCAAACCATAGTCCAGGAACCTTGTGCCACTATGTCCAACATAACAACAATAATAACATGTCCAAGGGATAAACTAGAGGGTATTACAGAAACGTTGACTAATTGAAACAAATGTCTATGTTTATCAACACCATAACCACAAAGAAAAAAAAATGGATCAAAGTTTGAAAAAAGAGGAAAACCATGTTCATAAAATAATGGTTAATGACATAGTCAAGTTTTATTTATATCAATTCTATAATATGTTGCAATTTTTTTAAAATGAAAATGGATAGTTTTATATTGATCTATAGAAGGCTGCAATTGACGCTGTTAATATCAAGCCACAAAATACTATTAAAGCTGAAAGGCGATGTGGAGATAACTAGTTTTCGACAACAAAATTGCATTTCAAATTATATTTTGCATTTTTGTTCAAGTTTTCTATAGAGCAATAAATATGTGCAAAGGAGGTACACAAAAAACAAAGTCATATAGAACATCAATACATAACTAAATTAGATGTGTTGATGCCCATTGCGAGAATTTTTTTTAATTTTTCAATCTTCAGTTTTTTGTGTGCATGCTTCCTATGTATATGTAGTTAAAATAACATTACTAAGAGATTTGACAAAAACTAGATACAATGTTACATTGCATCTTTAAATCTGTAGCCTTGTCAAGCATTTTGCTATGGGATGACATTCCCCTTTGCATATTTGAATGTATGTTCTATTGGGCATCTTAATTACCACATACATTATCCTTAACATACAATATTTTTGTTTAACATTGTCAAAAAGACATTAAAACCCAACAAAGTTTCTAAATTGTGCATATATGCCTAAACAATTTATTGATGGAAAACGTGAAAACACTAATAGTAAACATCAAGTTTGTGATCTTAATCATTATCAAGAGTATGCTTAACATGCAACAACTATTTCTATTTATTTGTTTTTTTTAACATTGTCAACAAGGCAATTAACAACCATGAATTTTCTAAATTTTGCACATATATCAAAATAATCTATTAAACGCAGATATGATAACACTAATAGAAAGCATAACGCAGATATGATAACACTAATAGAAAGCATAGAGGAGAAACATTTTTTTCATTGAGAAAAAGATAAAGGAAGCAATTAATTGCAATGAAACGAATCCAGAAAGAGTAATTATAACATGAATTTGAATTTTTGTTTGGCAAAGCACTAAAAAAAATATAGGTTGCAAGCATATGCAACTTCTGTATTTTGGAAAAATAAACTATCTACAATGCAAAAAGTGGAGACTATATATGGAACACAGAATTAGGGAAAAATGAATTCATATAGTATATTTGGGAGCATATGTTATAGAGAAAATAACATTGTCAATGTTTCAGCTTCTAGTAAATGCAGAAATAGGGAAAAATGAATTCATATAGTATATTTGGGAGCATATGTTATAGAGAAAATAACATTGTCAATGTTTCAGCTTCTAGTAAATGTAGAGATGACTTGAGTATTTCAAAATACAGTTATTGTTTCAAAATGGGATTGACGTCAACTCAATACATGAAATCGGGTTGTTGATAGACAATGCACATTGCCTACTTTGCAAAACGAAAAAGCAAAATATCAAGGATCACTAAAAGCGAATTTTTGTGCATTTGCAAAGCAAAAACTTCCATAGGTTTTCTCTTTTTGGCTGCTTTTTTTCCCCTTGCATAGCTACTTATTTATGCGTTTTTGTGTTTTCCCCTGCACGTTTTTGCATAGCCAAGAATCATAGCATTTGACAAATTTGAAACAATTCATTGTTGTAAGTACAATGAATCCATAACAGTAAGTGTCGATGCGGGAGCAAAAGTGTCAAGTGTTAATGCAATGTATATCAGATAGCAGAAGACTACTCAAGTTTTAGTTTGGGAGAGATGATTCTAGACAACGAATCATGTGTCTAGCAGATGTCCTGATCAATGTTGTCTTTTAAGGACGTGTTCTTTTTTTTCTTCAGGAATTTAGGATCTTTTAGTGTTTCAAAAACTCTTTAAGCGAGGAATGTCAATGTAAATGGTAGTAAATGGTCGCATGTAATGATTTTCCAGAAAAAAATGTTAAAGATACTGACAGTTTAAGTTGTTGAGAAGGAAAGGAGAATTTCGTTTAGAAAAAAACACTATGCAACAATAGGTGTTTTATTGCCACTCTATTTTCAGCTACGAAAGCACTTCAAAGCATAAAGCAGGGGAGGGAAAAGATGATGCTTGCAATATTTGTGATTTGCAGAGAGAAAAACAGTGCAAGGAAGGGAAAAAATATTGATGTATGCATGTGCAAAAGAAGCGACGTTCACAATAAAAGAAAAAGATAATGAAAAAGTTATTTACAATGCATTGTAGTAACGTGCAAGAAAAAAAGAATGTGGCTCTTTTGTAGCTACTTTGTTTTTATTGAAGCAAAAGAAAGTGTATAAAGGAAAAACTTAATAGGACTCATAAGATTTTATGCAGAAGAAACATGATTAGTTTTTATATATATATATATATTGTGTGTGTGCGCGGGGAACTCAGTTTGTTTTATTTTGTTTCAAGAAAGAAGAAAAATGGTAGATAGGAAAAAAGAGCCAAGTATCACAGCTAGGATGTGTTTGTTCTTTTCTTTGTATGGTTGAAACAAAAATTGCAATTAAATGAACCAGGAGTCAATGCTATCAATAGATAGAGGTTGCAATGAATAAATTCACTGAAATAGTCTTTAGGCAGAGATGGAAATCATGCATGGCGTTATTACAATGTTAAAGAGAAAAAAATAGTAGCAGATGCAGATGTCTTTTCGAGTTAAAGAAACGAAATCCAACATACCTTTGATTTGTTTTTTTGTTTGTTTGTTATTGTCTTTGCAAGTCCATGATTTTGTTGTCCATTGCCAAGATAAAAATCCTTCTTGGCAGAATCTCTGCAAGTTAAAAAATGTTACTGAAACACTTTTACAGTAATCTTCATAACAAATAGCTGCAATTGTTGGACAAGTTTGTGTGGGCATTGTGCCGCGTAGGGTGCATTCTATTATTCCTTCAGCTGTCTCCAGATGGTGCTCATATCTAATTTATGTTTCCTGTTTATAATATGTGAACACCAAGAAATTTTGAACCATTGGAAAATTGCAAGCATTGCAAATGGATCGAAATGGAAGGGTGAAATCACTTTTGACCTTAAGTATTCCTTGTATCTGTTACAAGAAAATTGCAAAAGACAAAGAAATGTTAACAAAAGTTTATGTTTATTGTTTTGTGTTAAAAGAATAACGGAGATTGTTTTTGTTGTTGTTGTTGCATTCATTTGTTTTTTTCCCTGTATCTACTACCGCTAAAGATTTTGTAACATGCATGTTCAAAGTCACATAGCATATGAATATACAAAATGAACAATGCTGTTAACATACCTGTCTTTTGTATTCATCAACTGGGATAAAATGTTGGATTGCATATTCATCATTCAAGGGGTCAATGAACGTGGATGTTGATATTTTTATCAGGTGCTCTCCTTTGCTTCTGTTTCTTATTATGTTTTTGAACAAGTAAAATGGTGGATCATCAACTGCAAGTTGTTCTTGTACTTGGAGGTAAAGGTATCTATATGCTTCACCTACTTGTAGCTGCAATCCCAATATTAATAAATGTTTCAGGTAGAAAAGCAAAACAAGGCAAGTTAATGTAACAACAATGTATTATTTTGTTAATTGAAGGATACTTTTTAAAAAAAGAAGAAAACAATTGCAACATGCATTTGACATTGAATAAAGAAAATAACAAAACACAAGGGTTTATAGTTGCAAGATCATTTCTTATGTCACCATATTTGATGTAGAAATCAAATTGCATGTTGTTGTATTGTGTTGCAGGAACCAAACGCGTAATTATCATTGGAGAATAAAAGTTCATAGATTGTCATATATGGAGCAAGTTTGTGCATTGTGCATACCTGATTAATTGATTCAATTGCATTATTTTTTAGCAGCACAATTGAATATTTTGCATCCTCTCGTTCACATTGGCCCTTTTTTTTTAAGGCCAAACTATTAATTCTTACACTTTTTCCAAGATGGATGAAACTACTAAATCGTTTGATCAAATTTTCATTGACACTTGTTGTGATAGTCATCTGGTTGTCTTTGTCCACTAACTCTGCATGTAAGATATTTGGTATGTCAGGAGAATTTTAATTTTTGCTTCGTGAGGGAACATACACAACCAAAATATCTCCTTCAAACACGTTGTTAGATGTTGTGGTACATAGTTGTATGATAGTATATGGTTGAAGGGTCGTTTGTTTTAATCTGCAAACAATGTGAAAAAACATAAGCAAGCTGCAAGTGACCAATGGAAAATGAAGCCAGAATTGAAATATTGGTTAATTTGATGAAGAAACATAGATTATAGAAAAAACAAGGTTTTTTTACTATAACCTCTTTGTGGAATCTGAAATTGATGTTGTGTCCGGCGTTGGGATTTTTCCTCTTCGCAGTGTATCACAGTTTTGTTTTCTTCCTCTAACATTGTCCCTGTGGTGGATACAAACAAATGGAAATTGTTTTTTGTTGTTGTATGTGAGATAGTCCAAGTATCATGCACAATAATTTTGAAAATTGCACCCATGTGCAAGCATGAACAAAAAAAATAATTTGCAAGAGAACATTGCAATGTGACAAATGCAAAATAATTTGCCAGAGAACATTGCAATGTGACAAATGCAAAAAACAGAACGGGAGGAAAAGTTGATAAAAAAGAGACGTACAAGTAAAGAAAAAAGGACATTAGTAAAATAACATTTGTTTCAATGGAGAGAATGCATGTGGAAGAGGAAGGGGATAAAGCAACTTCCCCAATCAAACATTTGTTTTTCTTTCTTTTGTTGAGAATCAAAAGATGGATGTTTTTATAGCAGCCTATTTAAATTCAACATAACCACATATCATCAATTTGTGTTGTTGTTCTTTTTCTTTTTTCCTTTTTCCTTTGGCGACGTGTCTATATTTTTCTTTTGTTTTTATTATATCATTATTGTGAAGTTTCTTATGCCTTTTTTTTAAGCTTGATGGCATTAGGGGGATATTTTTTGGTTGTTTGTTTGGTTGTTTTGCCATTTTACTTTTGAAATCAATGAATGTTTTCTATATTTTTTTATTGTTTGCATTTGTTTTTATTGTTTTCTTTTTTCTATGCAAAAATGGAACTCTAGTTGCAAATTTTATTTCCTTATATTCTTTTTTGTTTGTAAAGTGATCATTTTGTTTTGGGATAAACTGTTGCTTTGTCACGAACAATGTTGATGGCAACGTGACCCCCCATTTGGGGACTAAAGAATATATCAAAAACAAATCAAAGGGCTTTGGCAGGAATTGGTAAGAAACTATAATTATGGTCACTCCAAATAAGCATATGCAATGTTGAAAGCAATGCCATTGCTTTGCAATGTTGTCCAGAAATGGTTAAGAATTGTTCCTGAATCGGTTGTTTGTTTTGATGTTTTTAATACTAAGTGTTTCATTTGCATGAAGTTTTGCAATTTTTTTTAGGGTGTTTCTTTTAGCATGTCAATGTTAAAGTTGTCGGCTATTACAAATTGTGTGTCGCTTGTGGATTTGAGAGCAGGTGATCCAATATTTGAAGAAGACTATGAAGCATAGAGTGTGGCCTAACATAAATGTTTATTACCTTTAGCACATATTCATTGTATAGTATTTCAGAGGCAATAGCCTTATTTGACCTTCCAATGTAATTCTCCAATTTGATTATTGGAATGTTTTTTTTTATCATTGTAAGAATACCATGGACCAAAAATGTTGATAGGAAATTGTATTTGTTTATGAATCTTGTGTCAACAAGTTCCATATGTAAATGTGTCACTTGAAGACATATGATGTCTTCCTGCAAATGCAATGTCATTTTCAACATTGTCAGTGTGCAGGTGCAGCTGCAAGTGTTGAGTGTACAAATAGTTAGATATTCAATATCTAGTACTGGAATCAAACCATAATGAAATTACCAAGGGATATTCTTTTCCAATCTATTTATTCATTTCTTACTTTTGTGCAAAGAGATAAATTATTTTCTTCTAGTTTATTTAAGAGGTAAAGACAATTGATGTCTTTGACACTAGACATAACTGTGTAGACAAGGCCATGTTTTTTTACACCTTTTGGATCAAAATCTAATTTTTCCATTGTCAGGCCTTGTGCTCTATGGATTGTGCGCACACAAGCAAGTTGAACCAGGAAATGGGCTCTCATGACAACACTTTTTCTTTCATAGGTTGTTTGGGTTGTGATTCTTTTGATTGATGTCCATTCATTTTTTATATTAAGTCCGAATTAAAAACATGTTTCATTTTTATTCTTTCTTTTAAGCAAATTTTTTTGTTTGGAAATTCAGTCCATATGAAATCAGGATTTCCTTGTGTATAGTGTCTAAACAATCCTTCTGCACCATTGACCAACCCATCATCGATTGAGTAGTTCCCCCTTATTAGATCAACAAACATGTTTTTTTTCAAAGTTATTGTAGAAGGGAGTGGCTTTTCTAACATGTTTGTGACTTTGTCAAGTGAGTCAATTATGTTATCATGAGCTAAAAGGGAAACCATCTCTGAATCCATGAGGGAAAACATCTTTGCATTGTGTTCTTGTACATGTTTGTTACATAGAACAAATATGGGAAAATTGGATCAAATGGGGGGTTGTTGCAACAACATTCAAGAAGTCAATGTATTCAATCGTTTGTGAACAAGTTCTTATTCTATTTAGTACAACTATGAAGTCATACTCTTTTGTTGGACAATTGTTTTCAACTAATAGAATTTGATATTGTTGAGCCAAGAGTTGTATGGAATATTTGTTTTTGGAATTTTGGTTGTTCAAAAATCCAAAAATCATGAACATGATGGGCTTGAAAAATGTCTCCTCAAAACATTACATCAAGTCCTCCAAATGGTTTTGTTGGAGTATGCATAATTTCTCTTAGTCGCTTGTCAATGTTATACAACATTCAAGATCCTATCAAAGGCATTTCCTCAATCAACAATAGTTGCAATTGTGCATATTCTTTTGCCAGCAAGTCAAGGGTATTAGAATTTAGAGGAAGCATTTTTGAAGAACCTAATGGCAACCTTAGAGCAAAGTGGATAGTAACACCATCCATATTGTATAAATCTTTTCCTGTAAATGCAACAATACGACCATTTTTCTTTGAAGGATCACTACCAATGTATTTTCCATAGTAATGCAATAAGTCGTGATTAATTGTTTTTGTTGTATACATTTTGCCGATTCCTGCTCCTCTAGTCAAGAACAAGTAAATTGGAGTGGAAGGATAATTTTTATTTGTGGCAATTATTTCTTTTGTTATTTTGTCTTGTTCAAGCTTAAGTGTTCCTAAGAGCATGATACTGGTTAATTGATAGCATGAATGGATTTTGTGTTAAATTGCAAATGTCAATTGTATGTATTGATTTTCTATGAGCTTTGTGGATGAGAACATTTTGAATGCCATAATGTTCAAAAGAAGGTATAGTATCCATTTTATTTGCCGGTGCAGGAGACCTCGGCATGTCTTTAGTTTCTATATCAAGCATCTCGGTTGCGGTCTCAACCTTGCTCCATTTGTGAGTTGTCTTTGCAACAATTTTTTTTTCAAGAATATAAATTTTTTCTATGTGCAACGTGAATATTTCACACCATGTTTTATATTTTTGTTTTAGAGACATGCAATTGTCTCGATGTGGTAGATATAGCATCAACTTCTCTCAGAAATAGTTCTCAGTATATTTTTCTTTGCTATAATGCATGTACCATATGATACATGTTTTTTTCTTTTTACTATGGTTACATGAATAGAAGAATAAGAAGATGCATATTCGACCAATGAAATATTTTCAAGCTCTATTGGTCATGTGATGTATTTGTATAAAACAAAGAAGAGGAAATGTCTTTTGAATCATTGGTTCATTTTGCAATAGTGAAGGTCTTTTTAAGACAAACGTTTGTCTCTCTTCTTGGGCATCATTTATGAAGATTGCTTTCCTTGAAGACGAACGGAAAGGCAATAAAAGAACAACATGGGCCGCTTGTCTAGTGGAAATTCGTTGCATATTTAAAAGCGCATTTCCAAGTTTGCGTATAGTTTCAATTTTTCCATCTTTATCAACAAGACAATCCTCCTTGATTTTTTTCAATGAAGTTGTCATAGTGAGATATATTTTTTTTATGTAAGTGCTAACATATTTTGCAGCTACATATGCGTCCAACACAAACTGTGCATTTATATTTGCTTGCCACAACTCCGATATTGACTTTGAAAAAGGGTTTATCTAAATGCCAGAGGGGTTTCTTTTTTGTACTAGAGAGGGGCGATTAAGAAAAGAGCGTAGAAGCAAAATGTACTCATCTTTTGTTATTTGCATTTCTACAAGAAATGCATCAAAGTTCATTGTTTATGGGTATTGCCGATTTTAATAACGGTAAAAAGTTCTCTATATTTTTGCTTTGTACCATCTATATTATTCTCAAGTGGCTCTAATATCATTATTTTATCAATAGGAGGAAATGGGAAATTGAATCTGCAATTAGAATTTTAATGTTTTTTACAAGTTTTTGTATGATGATGTATTTCAGCTTTTACAAGATTTTCAACAAGCAAAGAAGAGTTTGTGAATATGTAGCGATATATGAAAGCAATGATTTCATCATTTGAGATATTTCCATAGATTGGTGCATCCTTGATCCAAAGCATCCCATGTTCATGTTCATTTCCTCTTTGTTGAAATTTTGTTATGAAAAAAAAGTATTAAACTTCTCCAAAGATATGGTCATTTTTTAAAATCAAAGACTTTAATTTTGTCATTCTATGCCTATAGTAACAACTAAAAATGACTGGGTGTTTTCTGATCAATGTGTTAATTATTTGGTTAGGGTAATTGTTAAGCGCAACTGATTTTTTGCTTTTGTCAATTTGTTGTAATCAATTCCATAGAGAGCTCCAAAGACGTTCTGCACTTGTAAACGTGACAAAGAAAGTAGGAAGACCAATTTGTCTAATCATTGCGAAAAGGTATTTTTCATGTTTTTATAATAATTAGGTGATGTTCTTATTGCTTTTAATGAGTGGTTTGCAATAGGAGAGGCAATATTTTTTTCAAGATTGGCATTTGATTTCACCTCTTTTGCCACTATTTTTCCTTTTAAATTGCTAATACGAATATATATCCAAGCCGTACTAGATATTTGTTTTATAATTACTTTTACTGCTTTAAAGAATATGTTTGTGCCATGTGTTTCAAAATCTATGCTTTCATGTTCCAACTCCCATTTATATACTTATTGATAGGACAAACGATCCTTAATTTCTTCTTAAATCCATAAAAAAGTGTAGGAAAATCTATCTCCTCAAAATTTTTGTCTTAGAAGATGCCCAATGGTCGAAATTTCTTTGAAGGAGCAAGTTTAATTTTTTTACTTGTCAGATCATCTAGCAAGTAGGTTTCTCCATATCCATGCACTAATGTTTCAGATATTGGCTCCATATCAATTTCATTTTCAAGTGTTTCTATTTCTTGCATACCCACTATTGTAATTAAATATGATGTAAGCACATCATTGTTTGTTTGTTGCCAAGAATTGTTAATGAAAACATCTTCATCTATTTAAAGCTTTGTTTTGCAAAGGTCGTTAAGTGCAACCATACCAACATCTGGACACACATTTCTAATACGGAAAGAATTTTTGTATTCTAGTTTTCGTCTCAGGATAACTACAACTCTGTTTGTGCCATTTAGATCCCTAAAAAATGCTTGTTGAACTTTATCAAGGTTTGATGGGACATTTAATATTATTCTAGTAAGACCAAGCTTGGACCATTTGTAGCCAAGTTGTCTTATTTTAGAAAACACTATTCTTGGTGAACCTATATGCTCTTCCAACGATGACAAGGCACTTACGGACGACAACAATGTATTGCGACAAATTTTTGAAGGTGATGCAAAAAATGGGATATTGCCATTGTTTAGTTCTTTTTGCAAAAATTGTAAAGTTTGATCTATTTTGAAACCATTATAGAATCTTTCATAGATTTAAATGATGCAAATACTGACAATGTGTGGTTTTTAATTGCACGCATGTCTTTCTTCAAATGTAACCATTGACAAACCACATATGGATTTATTGGTGTATTTTGAATAAGTTTAAGGTATCCAAATATTATTTTTCTAGCCTTTTCGGATTTTATTTGTCTTTAATGAGCAACTATTCCCTCTCTATGTAAATCACGCTTCAATGAGTGCAAATTCTTTGCAACAACACCAGTATCAAAGCGATGAATTTTGTTTTCAATTGCTAGAGAATGTGTTTGAACCTCCAAGACACTAGTATATGTATCAGAAGGAGGCTCCTTTTGTTTTTTTGTTTTTTTTGGAGTAGTTTCCATACTTTGTTGTGGTCGTAAATATGTTCCTTTTGCATGACCAACACTATAGTTCGCAATAATTTTCTTGTTCATTGAATCCATCATTTTGAACAATCTCCATGTTTTGTTTACTTTTTCCATATGATATGGAGAATGAATTTTCAATCGGCATACGGGAAATTTGTAAAGAAGTTGTTTCAGAAACTATTATTGTCAAAGATTTGAAATGTGTGTGTGTGTTTTGTTTATTGGAATTTGTAATAAATGTAGAAATCTAGTTGGATTGTTTACAAGACATAATCTAACTACTATTTTTTCTAGCTCTATGTCCCACAAGCAAATTGTAGTTTCCAGTAGCTTAGACAACCATTGAATCGCAAATTGATATGCTTCTATATGGCCAATAGAGTATGGATCTCCCAATTGCACAATATATGCTTGCCAATTAGGTATGTTTTTTTTTTGGGTAACCATATTTTTGTTGAGCAAGGTATTCACTAATTTCATCTCTTGATTGTCATTAGAAAGGACACAATTGCAAAATGTTTGTGAAATTGCTTTCCTGATGCTACAACTATCTGCAAACATTACAAATCTATAAATATATTCAAATAAGGACTCAGAACAATTGACAGAAGGTCCAAGAACAAGGTGAATATCTTGTTGCAAGAGTGCTTTTTTCAAAGAGGAAATCTCAGTTGCTTTGCTTATACATAAACTTTTGCAAATGTTCGGAGAAGCTTATTGGGGTTCATTCTCTTTTATTGTTGATAACTTGTATGAAAGAAATGCTTCAAAGTGTCCAACCGATGGTGATTGATCACAAAACAAAATATTGTATCAATATCCAAGTCTGCTAGTATTAAAATGAAGGTATTTTATTTGTTTTGTTAATGACCAGACAACCAAAGGGACTTTTAGCTAGTTGGAAAACCATTTGATGCAAAATATGTCACCCCATAGACCATGAACACATTCTTTGTTTGTTTGTGAAGCAAATTGTGACGTTCTATTCGAATATTTTTCCAAAGAAGAAGTGTCATGCAATTCTAACAAGTAGTTGGTTGTCAAGTCTGTTTGCATAGATTGCAAAGCAATATGATCTCTAGCCTCTAGCCAAGAAAAAAAATGGTTTATTGATCCTTGTCTTATTTCAATTGATGTGTATCATAAATGAAGAAAAATGAAAAATGTGTTAATAGACAGTCACCAGGACAATAATGGAAAAAAATCTAGTCAAAACAAATGAAACGTAGCCAACATATGGTCTATATCTTTCCATTTTGAGGTTTTTAGGCCAAAGCCATTCGACGCTGCAAAGTTGTATTTTGTATACATGTTTGGAACAAAGCTAATTGAAATTTTACCAGCATACAACACGATCACTTTTTGTTTTGTGCAATCTTTCTTTCTCATTGTTGGTTGACTTGTGGTAGCAACAAATGTTGGCTATATGTGTAGGCTAAACTTGTGTAGATCGAAAAAGAAAAGAGGATAGAAGACAACAAACAAAACACACACACACACCCAGAGAGAGAGAGAGAGGGTGCTATTTGAAATAGACAACGAGTCTAAAGATAGAGAACAGAAACACAATACGCTATATCCTAAAAATGAAAATTGCTAGTTTATGAATGTTGCAGGACAGAGGGAAAAAAGTTAAGAGGAGGTTGACATCGAAAATACTTCAGAGTGAAGTCTTGATGCGGAATGGAAAATGGAAAGGAAACCTATTTCAACAAACAAATTAATGAGCACGATATATATATATATATATAACCAAAACATGTTCCAACTGGCTAAAAAAAGATCACGTCATAGTTGCTTAAGTAGCACATGTTCCAATTGGCTAAAATAATACCATGGCATGGCTGCCTAAGTAGTCTCAAGACAAGAGAAGAAGGGATTAACCATGATTATTTGTTTATATTTCAAGTGTAAGTTGGATTAAAAAGGTTTGGCACAGTTTGTAAACTAGTCCCAAAACATGAGGAGAAGGGATCAACTATGATTTGTTGTTTAGATGACAATTTTAGATGTATTGCAATTTGAAACATTTAGCGAAGAGCATATTCAATTGTTTTTTTTCCTCCTATACTTGAAAGGTGCCTATGTTTTTTTTGCATTTTAATTTAACAACTGCCTAGATATGAAAAGGAACAACATTACAAAAGCCAATGACAATGCATTTAAAGCAAGAAAGATGGCTACTTTTTTTTTGCTTGTCTTGCATATATGGAAGGAGAAAATTCCAATGGCTTGGAACCAACCAATAAAAATTCGGAAGCTTGAAAATGGGAAAAAAATAGTATTTTCCTAGAGATGTAAAAACATAAGATAGGTTGCAACAAACATGTCAATGGATCGAGTTAATGTTTTCACCTATGAAGCCTAATGGCCTTAAGCAATCAACTGGGGTCTAATTTTAGATTTGTATTCTATTCAATCGAAGCAAATAAACCCAAAGCAAAGAAAAGAACACATATATTTCTATATGTTCAAAATCTAAATTTGCAACAATGACCATGTCAATGTTTTTTTGCTACCCCTGTTTTTTTTTTCACAACAATAAAGAGAAACAATAGACTAAACAAAGAAAAGAAACTTATTTGTGAACAAAGTACAAACTAATTTCACAAAGCAGATGAAGCAAGCATGGGAAAATATTATTTACTTGAATGCTTTGATGATCATATGCACATCTATTTTCTATGAATAAACATGCCAAACGAATAAAGCGCATGAGATCAATGATACAAAGAACATGTCCCAACAAACAAATATTTAAAAAGAAGATACCATAATATTGATATATTGCAGTAGATGTTTTTTGTTAACAAGATAACAAAATGTGGACTCTATTATTATCTAAAATCTTAAATAGAAGTGAACCACAACTAAAATGTGAAAGAATCTTATTTAAATGATCTAATGAACACAAACAATCTTTGTGTGTATATATATAGTTGTTGGGATGTATATAGTTATTGGGATATATATAGATATATATATCTAGATATACATATATATATATGTATACATATACATGTATATGTATACACATACATATACATATACATATATATGTATACATATGTATATACATATGTATATACATATATACATATGCATGTATACATATACATATACATATACATATATACATATCAAAATGATTCTAAGGTCACGCCTACGGTGGAATAAATCCTATCCATCTACAAAAGGACATTATCCCAAACCTAAACCCCAAGAAGCCATGGCTTCTAAATTTTCATAGGTGGGAGAAGCATGACCAGACAAGGATGAATGGCCTTAGATGACTCTACATGTAGATTGTGATGCCTAGGCAAGAAATCGTTTCTCTCGAAGAGAGGTGTTGGCCCTAGGAAAAGTTAGGTAGAATTCGGCTAGAATTCTGCTCGAAAATATCAATATTTCAATCGCAAGAAGAGCTATGAGGGAAGAAGAGCCATGAAAGAAGAAGAGTCTGTGACAAAAGAGATGCTACGATAGAAGAAGCTGCGATGGAAAATTCGACGACGAAAGGAACCATGACAGAAGAAGAGTAGAGCAGCTGAAAAGGACAATTCGACTAATCATGGGTAAAGATTTAGTTAGGATAAAGCATGCCTTTTGTAATAAATTGTATTTTTGCGTCGATAGTGCCTATTTTCAGTTGTAATTGAATGCACAAAAATACAAATGACAGCCTATCGACTAACAGGAAAAATTCAGTTGATTACAACATGTAGAAGCTTATAAAAGGGGGAATCCAAGTTGTTCACGGTGTTGGTTGGTTTCTTGTTGATCATCCATAGGGTTAATTCATTGTCTATGTTTAGAGAGGAATAAGAGGGCTACTTATCTAGAGAATCATCCAAGCTGTTTGTGGATCGACATTGAAGTGAAGGATAGAAGAAAGACATAGAACCAAAACCAGAGAGCATGAGAGGAGAGAAGCTTGTATGAGTTGTAAAGAATATCTAAAGAATATTCTACAAGCTGAGTGCACATACAAAATGTTCTAAAATATTTTTCATGCCAGATGAAGAGCGCCTTTTTGGTTTTCCCCAGATGGGTTTCCACGTTAAATGTTTCCTTTGTGTGTCTTTGATAAATATGTTTATGTCGAATGCATGCATGTTGTGAATAAGTAGACCTGAATATGTCACACTACATCAGTTTATGAATAAACCAATATGTGTGTGTGTGTGTGTGTGTATGTATCGCACCACTTATCAAATGACTGTGATAAGGATTTTATGTTGAATACTGAAATATGTGTCAACTGGTAAATAGATTGTTATTTTGAATGAATAAAAAAGGAATAAGAAGTATAATCCTCGGCTTCGGGCGAGCAATTTGATAAAGTACCTCATCAGTAGAGATCCCCACATAACTACAAAAACCTAGTTCTAGCAGTTCCCAATAATATATCTCGGGTGATATTGCATCTGCGTCGCAGGTGTTGACGATGAAGTCCTCCTTTGTCGAGATGATACCTTGAGTTTTGTTGACGACTAAGGATCTAAACTTGGGTCAACAAGAAGAACACTAACAATTAGTTCCATTACCAGGACCATGAATCTTTTTGGTCAGGATATGTTGTGGCACACAACGAAGCTGAAAATTCAAGATTGGGTGGATTTTAAGGCACTAGGGTTTGCACGGGAAGAAAGTGAAGGATCTCGGTTGAACCCAATAGAGTGGTTGAAGCGAACCTCTATATAGATATTCATGATATTTTATTTTACAAATTTCATGTTTTGTTGCATGAGTGGTTGTTGAGGCTAGCAACCGATGACGAAACTTTCAAGAGGGAGAACTGATGGAGTGGATCCCTCAGTTGATTCAATGACTGGAAAGTATTAGAAAACTTATATATAGGGTTGTTTATAAATGGGTTGAAAATATTTTGGAAGTATACATCACTGAAATTGTATTCGACACAATAAAATCGTATAGTGAGACGGAAAGAGAATTTTCCCAAGGACCTGGAGGACGGTACTTAACATCTTTATAGATTTGGATCAAGATGCTCGTATATGAGAAAGGGATCTTGAGAATGGAATCTGACGAATAAAGGTTTGTACGTAGAGACCTGGGACATGTCACAAGAAAAGTGTGAGAAAAATGGAGCAGATTAAGCTGAGATGTTTCCTGGTGATGGTGAGGTTGAGCTAGAAAGTGAGCACCTGAGGAGTGGAACAATATTTTGGTTGAGAAAGAGAAGAAGGATTGCAACAAGAAGAGGAAGTTGGAGTACAACCAGAGGATATCACTACACATTGGCGTCGCACTTAGATGAAGGTTTAAGTGACGAGGAAGAGGGATACAAACCTATTTCTATAAAATAAGAAGAAGAAGCTCCAGATCCATAGTATGGATACGAAATACCCACGACCCTGCTTACATCTCCAGAGGTAATATTTATAAACTCATCACTGAGTGGCTTTGTTAATCAAAGTAATAATAATAGTGGAAATAACAGACAAGGGGTTCCCAATAACCAAAACTTTAATACAACAGTACCAAGAACAAATCTAATGGCTAGGAATGATATAAAGTTGTGAATCTTTAATGGAAATGGGTTAGATGACCTTGAACAACATTGGTTTCTATGCAAAGTCATGTGGACCGTGCGATAGGTCCAATATGAAGCCATCGAGAAGGATTAGATGATCACAACCCTTAGGGGTCATGCATTGGATTGGTACATGAAATTCTATGTGGTTCTGATAGGAATTCCACATAAAACATTAGATCAAATTAAGGTAGGTTTAATAGATGAGTTCAGAAAGCCAAAATCTGAGTCACAGTGTATTACAGAGATAAAATAAATTAAGTAATTTCCTACAGATTCTGTTTGGGGCTTAAATCAAAGATTCAATACGTTGATGGACAAAGTAAGCTTTCAGATGTTAGACGTCAACAGAAAGAATGGTTTATTGCAGTGTTGTTACCACACATCTGGATTCCTTTGATGCAACACAAGATTGTACCTTATACTAAGGCTCTGGAATTGGCTATGAAGTTGGAATCCTCACTGGTCGGAGAAACTAGTGCAGGAATGATGCAAATCTAGTCACAACAAGCCAACCTTACATTGCAACTTAAATATATTAAGAAAGGGAAGGAAGTACAAGAAGAAATCTGGTGTACCATATGTAGAACTGAGGGATACCTCAAAGACAACTGCTCGACATATATGAATTATGTTGCATCAAGAGCATCGAGTCCAATAAATACACAAGGAATGCCTCGGTGTAGAATATTCCAGACTAGAGGCCATCGGTTGAAAGAATGGTTGTACTTACAAAAGATTGTAAGTGCGTCGACTAGTTTATACTGTAAGTTTTATTGATCGGTAGGCCATGATGAGAAAGACTCTAAAGCATATCAACTGTTGCAGGAGAAAAAAAATATACCTATTTAATGAAGAATGACAAACAAATGCAAGCTAAGCAAGCTCACGATCAATATCCACATGCTCAGTATCCTCAGGCCCAATATCCATGGAATCAGTACCCGCAACAACAATACCATTAACCCCGGGGTGGAAATTTTAGAGGCCGAGGATGAGGAGGATTTGGTCGTAGAAGAGGCCAAGTTATATGTTATAATTTTTGGAATCCTGGACATTTTTCTAGGAACTACACGAGTCCTACTATGACACGTTCATGCTGCAAGGATTTTGATCATACTGTCAAGGAATGTCCTTAGTTGATTACGAGATGGAAGAATAAGAATGTGGGAAACCATAATCCATCGCAACATCCCAATCCAAAACCCAACCAGAATATCCAAAAGATCTTTGTTGAACCAAGGGACCACATATTGCTATTATGAAAAGAGGAGGTGTTGCGACTAGGGTAGATCAAGAAGCACCATATGGAAAACCGCAGGTGCGACTGGCAGCACAAAAGAAAGCACCATTCGATGTCCAAAAAAACAAGGAATTATTCTTTAACGAGTGAGAAGAATTCATCGATATAAATCAAGCATCGACTTTTCCTACTACACCACCTAAAGAACCAATATTGGTAATGCCCGAGAGATTTTACCAGCTAATCCGAAAGAGACCAATAGGAAAGGTTAGCAAATTAAAAGAATACTTAAAAAGTTTCTCAGCACTAATATAAGATAAAGATGTTGTCACAGAATTGACAACTCTAATAGAAAAACCTTAAGAAGAGGTGCGACTAGAAAGAAAGGTTAATCATGTGGGAAAAATATTGAAGAGTGGTAGCGAACTAAGAATGACTGCCCAAATAGGAGATTATGACATGGACTATATTATTCTGGACTTGGGCTCCGATGTCAACATTCTCACTAAAAAAACATGGGAGAGTATGGGGAAACTAAGACTTGTATGGTCTCCTGTCCAGCTTCGATTAGCGAATCAATCAAAAGTTCTACCTATCGGTCGACTGACTCAGGTGCTTATCAATATAGAAGGCCTTAAAAATTATGTCGACTTCCAAGTGATTCACATTGTGGATGATACAAATTAATATCCCACACTTTTAGGGATCGACTCAGTGATTAATAATCAGACTATTATCAATTTCAAGAAAAGAATCTTAATGTTTGAATATTCAGAGCTAAGGGTGGTCACACCAATTGATCCACTAGAAGGTCAAAGATACGTCTATCCAGTGAATAGGGAAGGACAAGGAGATTATTTGGACCATATTTATAACATTACTTCTACAATGGATGATTATGTGAATCCAACAGCTAACAAAAATATCAGTTGGCAAAACATTAGTTCCTGTACATGGGATTCTGGAGAAGCTTTGGAAAACTGGTAGAACCGATTGCATGAAGTTTTGATGAGAAGATGCACAAGAATTACATGATATGTGCAACGGGTAGGTATTGAGATAAGTGATCTACCCACATAGGAAGGTTTACCTAACCTGGCATGTTTTCTAACAAAATTTGAAGAAAAATTTACAGAACATCATCTCTTGTACGCCGTAGACTTTGAACTGAAAGCTACACCTGCTAGATAGTGGGTCACGCATAAACAATCTATCTCATAATGGCCTCAATGCCAAACATCGATGGAGATACGATTTGGGGAGGATATCAACTACAGTGGTAAGAAGTACACAGGATTGACTAATCATGTCAAGCACATCAAATATTGTCGTACAACATGGGAAGCGTGTCTGCGATAGGAATGGGTCCATCAATTTATACATACTTTGGACATGATACCAAGGAACTGGTACACATAGGTTGAGTTGTGACATGGAACAGTTGAATGGGACAAACTGGATTCTAGGTTCACATGCACATTTGACTTTGACGATGATCATCCTTTAATTAATGCTGCTTTGCAAGTGATCAAGACAAATATATTTGAAGATATCCCTATGTCAATGATAAACTTTCATCAGAGAAGCGCAAAAGTCAAGCATTGGATGGAGTGTTATAATGTGACAGGAGAACCTGATGATGACAACCTGCTCGACATAAACATCCTAGAGTCTAAAGGTACTCGCGCAGTGGAAGGATTTGGTATTTCTAGTGACCAGTTTCTGAATCCCTTGAAAGTCAAGAAAGTAAATATTTGATCTCTAGAGAATCCAAAGTTCACCAATATTAGAGATTATTGGGACGATGAAGCTACCAGGAAGATTATGGACCTACTGCATGAATTTTAGGACCTATTCCCTACAAAATTTTCAGAGATAAAAGGGATTGGTGGAGACCTTTGAGTAATGAAGATATCATTAAATCCTGACAGAAATCCTATGAAGAAACGACCATACCAGCTAAATCTACAGTATAAAGAAAAAGTTAAAATAGATTTAGATCGAAAGATGGATGTAGGTATCATAGAACTAGTTGAAGAATCTGAGTGTATCGGTCTGATAATAATGCAAGATAATAAGACTACCAATGAAGTGTCTATTTGAGTCGACCTAGGAAAGATGAACGACGGTTGCTTACATGACCCATTCCTGACTCTGTTTACAGATGAGTCATTAGAAAGTCTTAGGGGGTCAAGAAGTTTATTCTTTCAGTGATGGGTTCTTTGGCTCCCATCAGATCTGAATCACGAAGGAAGATTGAAACAAGACAACCTTTGCAGTGAAGTTGGGTGTTTCCATTATACGGTAATTCCCTTTGGACTCAAGAATGCTCATGTTATATTTTCTAGGATAGTAGTGCATGCTTTCAAGACTTTATTCATAAATTTATTAGGGTACACTTCGATGACTGGGTGATATTTTGGATCATAAAAGATCATAATAAGAACCTCAGAATGATGCTAGAATGGTGTTAACAATATTAGATTTCTCTTAATCTAAAGAAATGTATATTTTGTGTCGCGTTTGAAAATTTGTTGGTCCATGTGGTTTGTCGCGGCGGAATAGTCGACCCTGCTAAAATTGCGATCATCATCGACCTGTCATCCCTTACAATAGTGAAGCAGTTGAGAAAAACATTGGGAAATACATGATACTATCGAAAATTTATCAAAGTATATGCAAAGGTGACTGTTTCGATGGAGAAGTTGTTGAAGAAGGATGTTAAGTTTCAATGTAGTGAACATTGCAAAGAGAGTCTAGACACTAAAGAGCAATATGGTCACAACGCCCACACTAGTTTTTCCAGACTGGAAGAAGTAATTTCACATACATGTCGATGTGTTGTCTGGTGCACTCGACGTTGTTCTAACATAGCTTGGTGAAGGATCGATTGATCATCCTATTTCCTTCGCTAGGAGAAAATTATCAATAGTATAGAAGAATTACACTATGATTGAAAGAGAAGGCTTAGCTATGATGCACTTCAGAAATTTCAACACTATTTGTTTTTTTTTGGGGGGGGGGAGATTTGTCGGTGGCTTATCCTTTTCTAGGAATTTGAATTTGAATTTATTGTTAAGACAGTTTGATTGAACTCAGGACCATACCATCTATCGAGGATTGAAAGTGGAGAAGAACCTGTGAATCTTGACGATAGTCTTCCTGATGTGAAATTAGTTGTGATCATGATGTTTGATGATCATTACAAAGATATTATACATTTCTTAAGTACGGGCTATGCACCAGGAGGATTTAGTACTGTGTAAGAAAAACAATCAATAATGCAAGCTATAGATTTCCAATTGATAGATGGACAAATGTATAAAATGGGACCGGATGAAATTCTTCATCGTTGTGTATTGGAACACGAGCAACCAATGATATTGATTGGAATGCATGCTGGTGTCGCAAGAGGCCATTATGCTGGAAAAGATACAATGCAAAAGATATAAGCATGATTGTGGTGGCCCACTTTGCATGTGGATACTATAGAATATTGTCGCAACTATGATATCTATAAGAGAGCCGAAAATTCATCACGACGAGATAAAATGCTGCTAGTACCTCATATAACTTTGCAGGAATTTGAAAAATGGGTTGTTGATTTTGTGGGACCTATTAATCCACCATGGAAGCGAATGGGCACAAGTTACATTATTACTACGATAAATTACTTGACCAGATGGGATGAAGCAACACTAGTAAAGGATTGTACTATTGCAAATGTTGCCAAATTTTTAATTGACGATGTTGTGACTAGATTCAGATGCCCGAAGATTTTGATAAGTGATCAAGGCACACACTTTGTCAATCACTTGATCGAAGAATTGACTGAAGAATTCCAGATCCAACATACGAAGACGATACCATATCACCCACAAGTGAATGGTGTTATTGAGGCATTCAACAAGATCCTCGAGAACGCATTAACAAAGATTTGCAACGTTCAAAGAGATGATTGGGACCAGAAAATTTCGACGATATTGTGAGTGTATCACATGACCTGTAAGAACTTGGTAGGTTGACCTCCATTTCGATTGGTGTATGGAGGTTGTTATGCCGATGGAATACATTGTACCTAGTCTAAGTATTGTTACAATGACTAATGTTGATGTTGTCGAATAAATATTGTTAAACTTGTGCAGTTGGAGGAAGAATGTTTTGCTACAGGTTATCATTAAAATGTTGAGAAGGAACGACAGAAAGAATGGAATGACTGACACACCAAGAATAAGCATTTTTTAGGTCATATGACTTGTCCTCTTGTATGACAATAAGTTTTTTAAGCACCCTGGAAAGCCGAAACACATTGGTTGGGGTTGTATGTTATCATTCAAATCACTAAAGGAGGCACAATGCAATTGCAAAAAGTAGATGGAACACCTTTCAAATGATTGGTGAATGGAAGTCGGCTAAATACTTACCAGGATAACCACAAATTGGTGGACTGAGAATTCAAAAAAAAGAAAAGACAAAAATACGCAGAATTATGAGTGTTAATTCTGTAACAAGTATGAGTGTTTGGTCGTATACTACCTATCTATGATAGAAAAATAAAAAGTGTCGACCGACTATCTACTTGTCGAAGATACAAAATGGTAGCAAATACTCTCTGTCTATCGCAAGGAAAGAAGTGTGTTGAAGACCGAATCCTAGTCACAAACAGAGAAGAGTTGTCGCATGATGAAATTGGGTCGCAAAAATACTGTTGGTTGTAGTTAATTTGAGGATGCAGGAGATTTTGACGACATACTTTTTGGTCACTTCCATCATTACTACACAATAACTACCATTGAACTGACAGGAAAAGTGACGGTTTGATTGACGATTTCCTTGTAATGATTCGAACAATTTCTCCATGCAATGGAAATCGCTGCCACCTTTCCATTTATTACCCACTTGTGTGAAGGAAAGACTAATTGAACGGGTGAATGTATATCATCTTTGCATTGAAGTTTTATTCATTCTATTTGCACCTGACTAAGTAAGCTGAGATATTGTGTCTGCAACTGTAAACTTTGACGCAATTTTTCCAGACTATGGTCATCTCTGTCTCCAGTACAAGCACTGTTGTAGAATCAGACATCGAGAAACCTTCACCTACGCCTATTATGGAATACACTAACAGATTTGTTCCATCATCGGACATGGTTGCAAAAGCTGCTGAACAAGCACCATTCATCCTTGAAGTTAGGTTACGACCACACCCACCTGGCACGTCGAAGAGGAAACGATCTGGTAGTCATAAGAAAGCAGCAACACCACCACTAGAAGCTGAAGAAGTAGGGTCTGCGACCATGTTTCCAGACTATGTCCCACCCATACCAATTGATGCGCTTAAGATAATAATCAACAAAATTGCAAGGTGCCCACTAATAACACCGACCGTACCAAAAGGAGTTTAGGTAACGACGAATATACTCCCAAATATGAAGAAGATGACCTTTGTCATCCATGACCTACAAAAATTACAAGAGTTGGAAATGGATAAATACATGGTTTCTGTCTGTGAGACAGAGGATGGCCTTATCCACATAGTTCCAATGGAATGGGTAAAAGGACTGGACAAAGATGGTTTGTTGTCACTGATTCACATGTCGCATTTTGGCCACACAGTAGAGGTGAATGCATGTGTTAAACAGTTTATGGTATCATTCCATGGTGGTTGTTTATGGCTCGACCAAAATATTTATGTGGATGTCGAGCTTATAGCAGCAATTACAGGCCTTCCACTTGCAGGCGTCGACCCAACACCATTTTTTCATGGAAAAAAACATGACACTTTATTCATGAACAAGCTCAAAAAGAAGTATGACATGACCAGATACACCAAAGGCTTTGTCATCGCCTATATCAATGACTAAGTTGTTTGGTTCGTAGCTAAAGTTCTATCTAGAAAGTTGTTGCGAAAGGTGCGACCGAACCAGTGCATAGTAGGAACGATTGTTGTGGCAGAGTTATGTGCAGTATGTTTTCAACTCATGTGATCGCGCTATCTACTAAATGAATTGTTAACAGATGAGGAGGAGGCATAGGAGAAAGTTAGTGCATTTCATTATTCATGGCTACTTATTTTGATTTCATTTGTTGCATGGGAAGAACCACCAAACTACCAGGGGGTAGATGTGATCATCCTATGTCAAGGAGCTCGATACCAGAATATCTGGTTTGATAAACAATTTTTGCGAAGGAAAAAACACAATAATATAGAGTTATTTTTACAAGGAGAGGCCTTGCAACATTTTGCGAGAAAGCATGACAGAATTAGCAGAGGCGACCATTAAGCGTTTTAGAAACATTGTCATATTTTTATTTTTATTTTTATTTTTTTTATTTTTTCCGGGATCCATCATATCTTTTTGCAACATTGACAAGACCCACAACACCAATGGCTTGTGACACAATGACTTAACATCAATGAAAAATTTCCAATAGTGAGTTTGTGAAGTTTAAATCCCAAAAAATTCTAGAATAAATCTTCTTTGATAGAATGTTTGGAGACCTAGTCACAAAATAGATACGTTAATCCTGATAGAGCAATACCATGCTATGCTTTATGGGGAGTATAGTTAGCTAGAAACATAATGTTTTTTTAAGGAAAGGAGGAACACAAGGGATGGATCTCACATCAAATAGGGATTTCATATGGTGATGGATGGAAGCCTCCAAAACATATGGGCCTAAAGAGATTACAGGATCCTTGCATTAAATTTTCAAATCCTTGGGGATTTTTCGATGGATATTTCTAAGGGTCTCCAGATTTGTGTGGAGTAGGTGGTATACTCGTTTTAAACAATTCACATTCTTTGAAATTTGGATCTGGTCAAGGATCAAATAATAGAGTATAGTTATATGCTCTTTAGATTATGTTAAAAGTAACTAGGTATAATAATGTAAACAAGTTGCAAGTTTTAGGCGATTCAAAGTTAATAATGGATTGGGAAAATGGGAAAAGTCAAATAGAAAGCATGGCCTTAAGCCCATATAATTGAACTTTGTTTTGATCCTTGAAGAAATCTTATTAATGCATGACTATAGTGATTTCAATTTCAAAGCATATTCACTCTCAAAAGAAGCCCTCAATTTGCAAGAAGGTTTACTCATCGAGTAGGAGATTAGGGATAATATCCCTATGAATGAGATTAAAAAATTAATTTTTTATGATCTAATACCTTTTGTTGTAGTAGTTGTTGGAATGATATCTATTATCTTGTGTGGATATATGGTGCAGGAGCATTGGCTCTCAAGTTCAAACTCTACATGTTTAGGTCAGACCCTAAGCTCTTGACACTAGCCAAGGAAGGGTCAATTGTAAATATTAAAAACCTCTTGTACAGTGTTTTGTTTCCTATTATAGATAGGCATCAATGTTAATGTTGAGTCACATAACAAATCCCTGAAGTAATGGGATGAATCGTGAAAGAGAAATAATGAGTAATTGAATGTATATAGCCATTAATGCAAAGAGTCATAGGAAGATAGGATTGGAGTTCTAAAAATAAGAACTTTTATAGAAATATGGGAGTTGGTTATAGTTTTTTTAGGATTTTGTTAAAGAGCTGGATAATCCAACCTTGGAAGGATCTATGGTAAGCCTATGGGCAGAACTCAGAGTGGGAAGGGTTCAGAGCGAAAATGTCCATTGAATGTGTATCAGGCCATAGACAGAGTAGGCCATGGTCTTCAAATTTTTGTACAGTTTACTTTCTTAATGAGAAGGAGATTCATCAGTGTTGGGTGTATTGTTGTCTCCTTTGTTATCTGTATGTAATATGATTGAGAAATTTTTGATTGAGCTAGTGAATAGAGTCCTTTTCTATGTGAGGAAGGACTTGAATGGTTTCAGTGTATGTATGAGCCTGAAACTAATATTGGAATTTGGTAGAATCACTGTGTGATTCCAAATGCATGGGTAAATGGTTGGGTAGAATCATTATATATGGTTCCAGTTTATACTGGTTCGAGCAGGACTTATAGGAAGTTCATTCTCTATAGAAATAAAAATAAGTCGTATTAGGCGTTCGAATGTGTGTTGATGATGCTAGTGATCGAGGGAAAGACCAAAATATCATCCATAGTTTGGGGATATAGCGACTAGAGTGTTTTTCTATACATGCAAGGTCGAAACTAATGAGAAGGCATCTGAAGAACTTCTATTGTTCTATTGTTAAGAGAAGCGAAGTGTTTTGAGTTTCGCACGCAGAGCTGGGAAAAATGGATATGGCAAATTCTGCGCAGAAAAGGTGAATCTATGAACCGACGGTAGATGAGCGTGTCGAATTGATTGAATGGATAAAGAGAAAAACCATGTCGAGGTATGCATGTATAGAAATTTCATAAATGAAAAGGACAAGTAGTTCTACCATCAAACTGTGTTGACAATTTCTGGTAAATACTAGCAATTGTACCTAGGGGTGCAATAAAAGAACGCCGTGTTGCAAGCTAAGCAAGGAGATGTGGACATATACAATAAGAAAGACAATTTGAAGTGTTGAAACACAAATTTTAGTAAATAATATCTTATGGTTGATACAATAATTTAAAACATTATATTCTTCACATAATTGGCCTTACATTATCGGAATTTAAAATGTGTTTCTGGCTAAAAAAACAGAGAAATAGTCAAATCACTTTCTTATGTAATAAACAAAGAGATCATTATTACTATCAAATTCTGAACAAGATACTTGAGAACACAAGTATAACAGGATATTTGAGAGCATTAAATCTATTTTGCAATAAAAATAGAATTTGAATGCAAAATAGAGTTTGAATATTTAGGTTTGTTACCATGGCTATGAAGTGTTTTGTAACATTGCCATTGCCATTGTATGTTGTACCTGAGCCATGATGGAAGCCAGTGAGGACGTTTCTTGCATGTTTCTTCTTTCTTGTTTTTGTCTGTACTTTCTAGTTTTGCCATCTCTGGGAAGGGTTTTGTAGCATTTCCATTGTCTGCTCTACTTGAGCCTGATGGAAGCCAGTGATGACGTTTCTTGCAAGTTTCTATTTCGTGTTTTTTTCTGTACTTTCTAATTTGTCATGGATAAGAAAGGTAGAGCCATGGTGGAAGCCAATAAGACGTCAAATCGGAGCAGAGATTTATAGAACATACATAAGTTGCTCCTGCCATGGATAAGCGTAATATTGCATTCATAATAACCAGTATGTTTAAAAGTCGGATTACAGCACTCAAAATAAGTGGTTCGATTTGAACCCTCACACATGGATTATATACCAAACAAACACGTCACACTTCCATCATGTTTTAAGCAAACTATCAAATTCTTAGCATGCAAACTCCATGGTGACTATCATGCTTTGAGGCAATGGGATGCTTTTTGCAATCATCATCTGTATGAAGTGGATTGTATATTAATGGCGACAATTGGCGTGGCAAACCTTTTGTAGGAAAAAATGTGCAGGGTCATTCACACCTCCAACTGAGTAATTGCATTTGAACTCCCGCTCAATAATACCAAGGAACAGAATGGCAGTCACTACCGTAGCCATTTGACTTGGATGCTCATTGTGCAGTATTTGTGTGGATAATATGACCTTGGCACTAGTATCCACGTGGCTATAGGCATCGTAGGTGGGACTCCAAAGTAGACCATTAGCAAGACCAATGCTTGTTAGTATTGCTTAAGGGGCTCAACAGAAATCAAATGGTCGCTCTACGTGGGACCCTCACTGCAAACACAATGACCAAGTTAAATATAAATGGACAAATACCTCACACATGGATTATATGCCAAACAAACACGTCACACTTCCATCATGTTTTAAGCAAACTGTCAAATTCTTAGCATGCAAACTCCATGGTGACTATCATGCTTTGAGGCATGGGATGCTTTTTGCAATCATCATCTGTATGAAGTGGATTGTATATTCATGGCGACAATTGGCGTGGCAAACCTTTTGTAGGAAAAAATGTGCAGGGTCATTCACACCTCCAACTGATCACTGTTAAAATTTTACTGATCACGCCTCGCTCTCTTTTTGTGTTCTTGCAGAGGAGATTGCTAAGCTATTTCCGCAACTTTACGGACAGCCATCGGTCTAGCTCGTGCCAAGCGATACAGCGGCTTTAAAGTCAGACCGGAAATTGAACATCGGTGTCGTGCTTTCCGGTGGCCAAGCTCCAGGTGGTCACAATGTAATTGCAGGATTGTTCGGTGAGTTCGATTGCCTTGTCCTGTAAGTAGTTGCGCAAGATGCTGACTCGTTTTTACTCATTGTTTTACCTCTTCAGTGAATGTTTCGTCGTCTTTGCCTTTGACGTGTGCAATATTGTCGTCGTCTCCTGTTAACGACAATGACAAGTTTCTTGTAACTCTTGACAACTGTTTGGAGATGAGGTATTCTGTGGTGAATGTTCAGTGTGAAGACAGATCTAAGCTTCTCTTTGATATTGTTTAGACGTTGACGGATTTGGAGTATGTTGTATTTCATGCCACTATAGACTCTCAAGGCCCACACACTTTTCAGGTATGGCTCCAGCACCCACATGAAGGGACTTGATTGATTTTTCAGAGGGTCCTTTTTTTTCAAATCTTTCTTTCATTCTTTGATTTTGTTTGAACAGCTCTGCATAAATTAGGTTTAGGTAGTTTTAGGTCACATTGCTCATGGGATTCAGACTAATTTTAATTAGGTTAACGAGGAGTTACGATATTAATTTTTGTTTTTGTTTGCTTGGTGACACAGGAATACTACATCAGCCATACTGATGGATGTCCTGTGAATTCAGAAGCAGAGAGGCAGCGTGTTATTCAGTGCTTGGAGGCTTCCATTAAAAGAAGAATATCAGAGGTATGAGTCCAATAAGCGCATCAATAGTAGATATCTATTAAAGTCCTAAAAGCTTTGGGTTCCCCATGCATTCAAATTTGTTCCTTCTTTAATTTTACATGCCGATGATGTTTTTATGAATCCAGGGCATGAGATTGGAACTCTGCACCAACGACCGTGTTGGGCTTGCTAGGTGACACAGGAATACTACATCAGGCATATTGATGGATGTCCTGTGAATTCAGAAGCAGAGAGGCAGCGTGTTATTCAGTTCTTGGAGGCTGCCATTAAAAGAAGAATATTAGAGGTATGAGTCCAATAAGCGCATCAATAGTAGATATCTATTAAAGTCCTAAAAGTTTTGGGTTCCCCATGCATTCAAATTTGTTCCTTCTTTAATTTTACATGCCGATGATGTTTTTATGAATCCAGGGCATGAGATTGGAACTCTGCACCAACGACCGTGTTGGGCTTTTGTCGGACGTGACTCACATATTTAGAGAAAATGGGATGTCAGTTACAAGAGTAGAGGTGTCAACGCGGGGTGATAAGGCAGTTGATGTGTTCTATGTGACTTCTATGTGACTGATACAGCTGGAAACCCTGTTGATAACGAGACTGTAGAAGCTGTTAGTCAAGAAATTGGACAAACAATCTTGCAAGTACACCCCTTGGATTGATGATGATGGGCTCTGTGCACCTAACCTGATCAACGATCAACGACTTTCTCTGAGGCGTGACGGATGAACAAATAGAAACCTTGCGAAGACAAGTTTGCGTTTATTCAACACTTCCGCAGACAAGTTTGCGTTTATTCAACACTTTGCAGGTACTTGCTGGAAATGCAAGTAGCCGCGAGGCAGTAGCAACCTTCCTCATTTCCTTGTATGCTTCCTTCGTACAATTGTCGTATACCTCACGACACCTCAATGTACGGCGTAATAACCTGATGACTGAACGATGGAGATTATTCCAATCGTTGGATGAAAAAAAAACGCATTAATTGGGGGAGTCGACTCCCACTTGTTAAACGCCTTACGGCGTAACAAGGTGATTTAATGGTGCTACGGTCTGAGTTTGTGACAGGTTAACTGTGTGGAAAATGACATATTTTTATTCTTATGAATGAGCTTAAATTAACGGTGAAATGAATGCATTTCTGTGTGAAATTTGCATGGATGACTAGGTATAAATTCTTGATAAATTTCCAAATATTGTAGACTGTCAAAGATTTGTTGGGTAGAACTGTTCACATTCCATCTACCTTGCAATTGTTGAATGTTTTACAAGATTTGCATTAAATCCATGGGTTTGGAAATCATTCTGGATTGAGAAATATGAATCAAATGCCTAGGGTTAATTGATTGACAAATTTGTGGTCAATTTGTGAGAAGGGAATTTGTGGATAAATTGCCAATCAAATTAGTTCATGCTGGCACATATTACTAGTTTGTGAAGGATCTCATGTTCAAGAACAAGGGAATGATGACAGAAGGAAAATCGAATATGGAAAAAGATAATTGAAGTCTATGTTGGAAGCATGACCAAAGTTGGCTAAGAGAGTTAATTATCCTCAAAGTTTGGGTAGGCCTAGACTTGGGCCTGCTATCAATTGGTATCATATCAGCAGGAAGAGAGTAGAGTAAGTCTACTCTAGTAAAGGAAAGAAACAATGAGCAAGAAAGAGCAGGAAATAGAAAGCAAGAGTAAGGTTTTCTTTGTGAAGAAAAGAAGACAAATGGGACATCTCTAGAGAAGAGGATTCATGAGTTGAAGAGCTTTGCATGTAGGAGTGGAAGAGAGTAGAAGAGGCTTGTAGCATGAACAATAAGTTTATTGACAAAGATACTTACTTTGGGAGGAGTGATTGCATGCAAAAGGTGAAGGTGGCAACAGATAGTGAAACATCTCAGAAAAAGAAGATCACAACCTTAAGAGCAATGATGAAGGGATCCAGTAAGGGTTTTTGGGAGAGAGAAGAAGTGTGGCCAGGACCTAGTAATTCAACAAAGGTTGAAATATAAGAGGATAGTAGTGTTCTCAGAGTAGATGAGTTGTGAGTGTGGGCATAGCAGGAGAAAGGAGGATTGCTCATGAGGGTTCTAGATAGAGGACCAATACTTTCCAAAAGACTAAGAACAAAGGAGGCTTGGTGAGGTAAGTTGTATTAGGGAGAACTATTACTGCAGAGGCTTAATGCAGCTCATATAGAGTGAAATAAATTCAGGAAGATGACTACTAATAGTCATAGCAAAGGTTCAAGAAGTAGCCACAAAGTGAAGAAAGAAGATGCCTAGACAAATGGCATATGGAGACATTTGAGTGATGAAGAATATAAGAGGGAGAAAGATGAGATAGAAGTCCACATGGAAGTAATAATGGAGCTATTATAGAAGAATAAGGAAGACCAGAGATATGGTTTCCTTGTGAGAAGAAATATGTGGTGGCATAATCTACAGAAGAAGAAGAAAGAACAACTGATGAATGCTCAGTGGGAGGATGAGATACTCAAGGAAAGTGGGTATCAGGGAGAAGACTTGAAGATTGAAGCTTTAAGTGAGGCCAAGAGGTATCAATGTTTTGAAACTGATATTTTGTGTATGTCTGTAGGTACAATGAATGGAGTAGGACAATTCTCTAAGATTGTCACAAAGAATGAAGGAAAAGGGCATAATCTTAATTCTATTCAGGAAGATGATGGGACAGTTAAGTCTCAGTCAAATGCACATGCTCAACTGAGTGAAAGTGTTTTTTTTTCAGCATGCAACAAAAGCTGAAAGTAGAAAGAGATTGGATTATGATGATGATAGCCAAGAACATGATGAAGCAAGGGAGGAAATCAAGCATTCAGATGTTATGCTTGGGGAAGCTAAAAAGAAGGTTGTTGAGGATTTTATGAGTCTTGTAGCAGACTTTGGACAACAGGAAGATTTGATGATTAAATCATCAAATAAGACCATTGGGTCTTGTGGGTTTAAATCTGACAAATTGAATGTGGTTGTAGGTTTTGCAAAAGACAATCCATCTTATGGGCCTGTCTTAAGTGAAGTTGAAAGTAGCCAAGAAAGGCATAATGATGAGGAAGATGTAAAGCATGAAGATACAGTGCTTGACGAAGCTGACAAAGAGATTTTATTGTTGGAGAACCTATTAGAGAAATCTGAGTCAAATTGTGAATTAGAACCTCAGGTAAATAAGCTATGTTTCAATAGTTTTGATGAAAAGATGAGGTTTCTTGAGGAGTGCATAGGTAGAGGTGCAGTTGCGAAGGATTCAATCAATCTAGATAGATAGATGGGAGCGTTTCTAAGCAATGATAAAATCAAAGATAAGTTATTGCAGCAGAAGGGGTTTGTAAAATCCTTATTTAATGAGGGAAGCATCTCTATTGGAGGAGAGACAATCATGTCTCACACGAAGGTACTTGTTATTGTTGAGGATAGGGAGAAGTTGGCTTGTGTAAATGGGCAAGAGAAGACTAATGAATAGACATGTGGGACTGTCACAGTGGTGGAGGATCATGATTCCATTCTGATGAAGGATGTTGAAGCAGTATCACAAAGAAATTGGGTGTGTGATAAAGGAGAGGACAATGAAGATTGTACAGAGTTTCCAAAATAAATTCCATGTGAGATGGCAGATTTGTGGCATGAGCTCAGTCCTTTGGAGAATAAACTATCAAGCCAGAGAGTGAATATTCTGAATGTACAGTTGAAATTAGAGAAAGGTGAGGCAGATGTGTCTCATGATAAAGAGAAATCAGTCCTTGAACTGAAGGAAGTTGAATTGGTTACTAAAATCAGTCAAGGAGATGAAAGGAAACTATGGAATGTTGTCAAGAAAGAAGAGGAAGAGAGTTATGTTGAAGTTAATGATCAACATACTGAGGAAATGTTTGGGATGAGTCAAGTAATAAGTGAATGGTTGAAAATTTCGCTGAAGGACGTTGCAATCAATAAGATGGACATGTCTCAAGTTTTGTTTGAAACAAAAGCATGTATTAGTTTGCTAAACTGTGTTATGTTAATTAATATGCAGAGAAGTGTGAGTGACTATGTTGTTGTAGTCAGGGAATTGAAAGACAATTTACTTTTTGAAAGTAAACTTGCATACAGGGAGCAGGAATTGGATATTGCAGAGGGAGATGCTTACAAAAGCATTAAGGAAGCATGGGTGGCAGCAATAAATGGGGCAACATTTGGAGTAAACTCAAGAGTAAAAGCAGAAATTGAATTAAAATGAGCTGAAGAAAACAATCAGCAGTTTAGAGAAGACTTGGATAAAGTACAGTAAGATGCAATGGCAGAGTAATGAATATCAATTTTTTTTTCAGTAGAAGATTGAATTGGAAGAAGCCATAGATGAACTATGTGATTTAATGCAGATGCCTAAAAAGAACTACAATAGAGTCAAACAAGTAGTCCATTGTGGAAATGATTGGAGAATGAAAAATGATGAGGGTAAAGACAGTGGAGCACTTCAGCATAAGATTTGGAAGCCTAGAAGATTGCAACTAAAGGATAATGAAGACAATGCAGCTTATGGATAGCAACAAACCAGAGTTTGGGACCAAGGAAAGATCAAGGCTAAAGGTATATGATCATGTGATCATGTTTTCTTTCTACTTTGGGAGTCTGATGCAGTAGCATTGGCTCTCAAGTTCAAACTCTACATGTTTAGGTTAGACCCTAAGCTCTTGACACAAGCCAAGGAAGGGTCAATTGTTAAAATATTAAAAACCTATTTTGAAAGTTTTTTATTTCCTAGTATAGATAGGTTTCAATGTTAATGTTGAGTCACGTAACCAATCCATGAAGTAAAGGGATGACTCGAGAAAGAGAAATCATGAGTAATTGAATGTATATATCCATTAACTTAATGAGTCATAGGAATATAGGATTGGAGTTCTAAAAATAGGAATTGTTATATAAATCTAGGAGTTGGTTACAATTTTTTTAAGAGTTTGTTAAAGAGTTGGATAAGCCATCCTTGGAAGGATCGATGGTAAGCCTACGGGCATAACTCAAAGTGGGAAGGGTTCAGAGCGAAAATGGCCATTGAATGTGTATCAGGACATAGACAGAGTAGGTCATGGTATTTGAAGTTTTTGTACAATTTACTTTCTTAATGAGAAGGAGATTCATCAGTGCTGGGTGTATTGTTGTCTCTTTTGCAATCTATATGTAATATGATTGACAAATTTTTTATTGAGCTAGTGAATAGAGTCATTTTCTGTGTGAGGAAGGACTTGTAGGGTTTCAGTGTCTATATGAGCCTAAAACTAATATTGGAACTTGGTAGAATCACTGTGTGATTCCAAATTCATGGGTAAATGGTTGGGTAGAATCGTTATATATGGTTCCAGTTTATACTCATTCGAGCAGGACTTATAGGAATTTCATTCTCCATAGAAATAAAAAGAATTCATATTGGGCATTCGATTGTGTGTTGATGATGCTAGTGATCGAGGGAAAGACCAAAATATCGTTCATATTTTGGGGAGATGGCGAACATAGTGTTTTTCCATACATGCAAGGCCAAAACTAATGAGAAGGCGACTTAACAATTTCTATTGTTAAGAGAAGCAGAGTGTTTTGAGTTTATACACAGAGCTAGGAAAAGTAGATATGGATAATTCTGCACATAAAAGGTGAATCCATGAACTGATGGTAGTTGAATGTGTCGAATTGATTGAACGGCTAAAGAGAAAAACCATGTCGAGGTATACATGTATATAAATTTCATAAATGAAGAGGACAAGTAGTTCTACCATTAAACTATGTTGACGATTTCTAGTAAATACACCGTGATTTAATGGTGTTACAGTCTGAGTTTGTGACAGGTTAACTGTGTTGAAAATGACATATTTTTATTCTTGTGAATGAGCTTAAATTGACAGTGAAATGAATGCGTTTCTGTGTGAAAATTGTGTTGATGTATTTGTAACTTTGGAATGTATTCACTTGTATATCTTATGTCTTGTAACTCGATGTTTATTCAGGGAAGTGTCTATAATGTATTTGATTCATGCCATGCCCCGATGTTCCTATTGGGAGGTTCTATAATGTAAACAAGTTATGTCAAGTCATTGTGGGTAACCCTCCTATTGTTCAAGGGTTAAAGTCCCCGCAGTTTCGAGGCACTAGGGTTATTAGACTCTCCTAGAGAAGTCGGCCCTAGTGAGTCATTGTCAAGTCGGGAATTAGTATAAATAGAGAGTGAGCCTCTCTATTTATCACACACTCACTCACACTTAGTTGTAGTGCATCGCTGAGGAAGAAGAAGTTACTAGGGCTAGAAAGAAAGAGGCTACTGCTGTCGGGATATCATCTTACTGTTTTTGGGGCTTTGCTATTGGTGTAGATTCTATCTCTAAGGAAGTTGCAGGGTTTTCTCCTTTATGGTTTCCC
>LPNX010077982.1:244593-258413 GCA_001517045.1 Pseudotsuga menziesii | reverse complement strand
AAAATCTTTGTGTTCATTGTCTTATGTGTTTGATTATTGTGCTTGTTATTCTCTCAGTTAAGATCCTAAGTTAATGCTAGCTTAAATGATAAAAATCTAACATGGTATCCGAGCTAACCTGAGAAGAAGACACTCTGCAACTACAGAAACTAGGGATTCCTATTTTTTGGATCTCTCTCCACATATTTTCAGAAAAAGAAGGTTGGACTGACTCTCCTCCCCATGGCGCATATTTCTGTCGAAGGAGAATCTAATTTGAGCATTTTCAGTTTTTTACCCAACACTACTGGTGAAAATTAGGGCTTTCCACAGAAGTGGAATTTTTGAGTGAGCCAATGTCTAGATTGATCTCCTCCTCAAAATCGAAGTTTAGGGATCAAGATCAAAGCTTTTGGTTGGCCAGAACTCTGGGAAAGTCAAACCCTAATCTGCTCCTGAACCAGCACTGCAGAAATTCATCTCTAGATTCAGATCCAACATCTTGACCTGGTAAGATCTAAATCTTTTGTATTTCCATTTGAGGTTCTCATTTAAGATGTCTCATCATACCAAGCTTGATGAAAAGCTTGAGGGAGCTGATAAATTCTGAGCCTGGAAGTATAAGATCTCCCTGGTCCTGGTAGAAAATGAGTTGGACTCCTACATCAATGAGGAGATTCCAGTTCCAGAGTGAGATAAGGCTAAGGCCTTACACAAGAAGAAGTCGGTTATGGCTAAGAGTATTATTGTTGATTCAATCAAGGATCACCTCATACCACAGGTGTCCTCCCTAAAGACACCTAAAGCTATGTTCGATGCCCTAATCAAATTGTTTGAAGGAAAGAACATAAATCAGAAGATAACCTTGAGGAACCAGTTGAAGAATGTGAAGATCCAGGATGTGGAGACCATATATTCATACTTCACAAGGGTCTCCCAGATCAAAGAACAACTTGAAGCAGTAGATGAAGAAGTGGAGAATGTAGAGATTGTAATGACCACCTTGAATGGTCTCCCTGGGACATGGGACTCTTTCATTCAAGGGATCTGTGCCAGAAAGAAGTTAGATAAGTTCAACAGACTATGGGAAGAATGCTCTCAAGAAGAAGATCGGATAGCAGCTCGAGAAGAAAAGATGGGAAGTGAAGATCAAGCTCTCACAGTACAATCCAAGAAAACCAGATCTAGCCACCACAGAGGCAAGCACTCTCACCAAATGAATAACTTTATAAATCCTAGAGATAAGTCTAAGTACATTTTCTATTCATGTGATGAAAGAGGACACTTTGCTAGAGATTGTCCTAAAAACAAAAGTAGCTCTCACAAGAAGAAGGGAAACAAGAGAAGACATCATGCTCATGCTGCAGAGGATGATGAACCTTCCACAAAGAGAAATAGACAAGACAATGATGATTCTTCAAGTGATGAAGAATATGTTCTAATTTCCGCTCTCACAGGAACTATCACACATGGCAGCAATGATTGGATTATAGACAGTGGTGCTTCCAAACATATGATAGGATTCAAGGAATCCTTTGTGAAATTATCTGAACATGAATCACCTCACAAGGTGAAACTCAAAGATGACTACCAGTATCCAATAAAAGGTAGTGGTGAATCCTCATAAAATCTAGACTCTGGAAAGTCTATCAAAATGAAAGATGTATTGTTTGTACTTGGACTAAAGAAGAACCTCCTCTCCATATCTGCATTAGATGCAAAAGGAATGAGGGTTGCATTTGTATATGGCCAAGTCCTTATGTGGCCAAAGGGAAAGTCCTTCGATGATACAGTAGTGATTGGGGAATAAGAAGGAGGACTGTACAAATTGAAGGGACAAACAGAACAAGCTTTGGTTCATGACTCGGTAGAACCAAATAAGCTTTGGAATAGAAGGCTTGCACATGTGCATTATAGAGCACTACCACGTGCAAGAAAAGTTGTTGAAGGTCTCCCAAAAATGCAGACAAAACATGAAGGTGTATGCAAAGGATGTGTGAAAGGGAAGAACACAAAGAAGACATTTCCAAGTAGCGAGAGCAAGGCAAAATGAATCTTGGAAATCATACACTCCGATGTATGCGGTCCAATGTCATCCAATTCACTAAGAGGGTATGTATACTATGTTTCTTTTATTGATGATTTTTCTAGAAAGGCATGGATATACTTTATGAAGAACAAAGATGAAGTATTTGGCAAGTTCAAGGAATTCAAAGCCTTGATCGAGAATCACACAGAAAAGAAGATCAAGACCTTTTGATCAGATAATGGTGGAGAATTCACATCAAATGAATTCAAAGAGCTATGCAAAGACTCAGGGATTAAGAGGGAGTTATCCACTCCATATAATCCACAACATAATGGTATTGAAAAAAGAAAGAAAAGAACGATCATGGAAGCAACAAGGGCCATGCTTCATGATCAAGATCTTCCCATGCATATATGGGAAGAAGCTACTAGAACATCGGTGTATGTACAGAACTGTACTCCACACAGAGTACTCGAGAACAAGACACATAAAGAAGTCTTCTCTAGCAAGAAACCAGAAGTCAGCCATCTCAGAATATTTGGTTGTCCTGTATACATACACATTCCGAAAGAAAAGAGGACGAAGTTAGATCCTTCAGGAAAGAAGGGTATATTTGTGGGATACTCTAAAAGCTCCAAGGCTTACAGAATATAATTCCTAGGGTTCAAGAAGATCGACATCAGCAGAGATGTAACATTTGACGAAGATTCAACATACATCAAATCCAGGAAGAGACCGGCTAAAGAACCTAAAGAAACAGAAGCACCCAGAATTCATGATACAACCATGAATGAAGAAATTCAAGAAGAAGATTGAGAATTAGAAGAACCTCAAGAACTTGTAGATCCACCTTAGGAGAAGAATCCTCACAAGAGGAAACCTTCTTGGGTACGTGAAATTATCCAAGGTGCAGAAAGATATGGAGCTTCAGAAGAAACACACGGAAGAAAGAGAACTACGTCCTTCTCCAATTATGTAGCCTTGCTATGTGAGATTATTGATAAGGAACCTTCCAACTATGAAGAAGCGACAGAAATAAAAGAATGGAAGGAGTTTACTATCTAAGAGTATCAATCGATCATGACGAATGATGTTTGGGATGTTGTCCCAAGCCTAGAAGGGAAGTCCATTGTAACTTACAAATGGATCTACAAGATCAAGCATGCTGCAGATGGCAGCATAGAGAAATATAAAGCAAGATTCATGGCTTGTGGTTTCTACCAGAAAGAAGGAATAGATTATGAAGAAACTTTTGCACCTGTAGCCAGATACCCTTCCATCAGATCAATACTTGCTCTAGCTGCAGTGATGAAATGGAAGATACACCATATGGATGTCAATACTGCTTTCTTGAATGGTGTAGTAGAAAAGGAAGTGTATGTGGAGAAGCCACTCAGTTTTGAGACACATGACAGGGAGTCTGATGTGTGTAGATTGAAGAAATCCCTATACGGTTTGAAACAGGCATCGAGGAAATGGTATGGCAGAATTGATGGTTTTCTATATAGTTTGGGCTTTACCAAGAGTAAAGTTGATTCCAACCTTTACTACAAGGTTGAGGATGGAAAACCAGTGTTACTCCTACTGTATTTGGATGATATGTTTTTAATAAGTATGGATGGGTTGATTGCTGATACGAAGAGGAAACTTGCTGCCGAGTTTGAAATGAAAGACTTGGGTATGATGCACTATTTCCTAGGCATGGAGGTGTCGCAGAATGCGGATGGAATCTTCCTTGTACAAGGGAAGTATGCAATAGAGATTCTAAAAAGATTTGGGATGATGGAATGCAAGGCCATAACCACACCTATGGTATCGAACCTGAAGCTATTGAGTGATGCTTCATCAGAAGCGGTTGATGCTACGATGTATCATCAAATGATTGGGTCCTTAATGTACTTGATGAACACGAGACCAGATATTTAGTTTGTTGTGAACACCTTGAGCCAGTTCCTGACAGATCCAAGACATGTTCACTTGATTGCTGCAAAGCATATTCTGAGGTACCCGAAGGGTACAATTGATTATGGGCTCAAGTACGAGGCAAATCAGAAGATTAACCTGGAGGGTTATGTTGATTCAGATTGGTCAGGCAGTGCCATCGATAGAAAAAGCACTTCAGGATGCTACTTCAGTATGGGATCAGGTGTGATCTCTTGGTTTAGCAGGAAGCAGTCCTGTGTGGCACCGAGTGCAGCTAAAGCAGAATATGTCGCAGCTTGTTCAGCTAGTTGCGAGGCAATGTGGCTGGGAAAGCTACTGTCTGATTTATTTGATCTCCAGTTGGATGCTACTTGTATATATTGCAACAACCAGAGCTGTGTGAAGTTTTTGGAGAACCCAGTGTTCCATGACAAGTCGAAGCATATCGAGATCAAGTATCACTATGTCAAGGATATGGTGCAAAGAGGGGTAATGAAGCTCCAATATGTTGTGACAGACGAACATATAGCTGATGTGTTGATGAATCCATTGGCCAGAGTGAAGTTTGAGTACTTCAGGGAGAAGCTTGGTGTTCTCCAGATCAAGGTTCCCTCCAAAGGTAAATGATGAGACCTAGAGCCATTCTGACATGCTGAGAGGATTAGATTCCTTCCATGGTCAGATGTAAGGGCTGAGCCATTCTATCATGGTGAGAGGATTTGGTTCCTTCCATGTCAAATGTGAATGCTGAGCCATTCTGATGTGACTGTAGGATTGGTTCCTACATGATCAGATATAAGTGTTGAATGTCATTGTTAGAATGGAGGCACCTGGTCAATTACCAGGAATACTCAGTCTGGGACTGAGGGCCATTCTGATATGACTGTGGGATGTAGTCTTACATGATCAGATATGAGTGCATGGCCATTCTGATGTGATTGAGGGATGTGTTCCCACTTGATCAGATATAAGGGCTGATGCCATTCTCTGGGAGAATGGAGGCACCTGGTCAGTTACTAGGAATCCTCAGTCTGGGACTAAGAGCCCTTCCGATGCGGTGTTTTTGAACATGGTCGAATGTAAGTGCAAATCCCTTTCGATGCGATGTTTTTGAACATGGTTGAATGTAAGTGCAGAGCCTTTTCGATGTGGTGTTTTTTGAACATGGTCAAATGTAAGTGCAAACCCCTTCCGATGCAGTGTGTTTGCACATGGTCAAATATAAGTGCTGAGCCATTCTGGCACGATGTGTTTACACATGGTCAGATGTGAGTGCTGGGCCTTTTTGACAAGATGAGGTCAGATGTGAGTGTTGGGCATGCCTTTCTGACAAGATGAGGTCAGATGTAAGAGTTGGGCGGGCGATTCTAACTTAGGTTTAGATATAAGTGCTGAAGACCTACATGAAGGGTAGGCCTACAACCAGCATGAAAAAGGGTTGGCTCTGTAGAACTTCATGTGACGAGAAGAATCGAGAGATAACACCATTCTGAGATAGCACCGATGATAGGTATCCAGATGTGATGATGATCCAGACTTGATGATGATCTAGATCAAGTGATGATCCAGATTTGATGATGATACAGTGATGATGATCCAACAGTCATGATGATCCAAATCATGTGATGAACAAGACTTGAAGAAGAAGATGACTTAGAAGAAGACTTGAAGATGAAGATGACTTGAAGATGAAGATGACTTGAAGATGAAGAAGACTTGAAGATGATGATGACTTGAAGATGAAGAAGACTTGAAGATGAAGACAACTTGAAGATGAAGATGACGAGATGATCCAGTCGATACAGAGAAGAAGACCAGTGCTGAAAATTGTGTTGAAATAATACCTTCCTAGTTAAGAGGGAGTGTTGATGTATTTGTAACTTCAAAATGTATTCACTTGTATATCTTATGTCTTGTACCCCAATGTTTATTCTGGGAAGTGTCTATAATGTATTTGAGTCATGTCATGCCTTGATGTTCCTTTCGGGAGGTTCTATAATGTAAAAAAGTCATGTCAAGTCATTGTGGGTAACCCTCATATTGTTCAAGGGTTAAAGTCCCCGCAGTTCCGGGGCACCAGGGTTATTAGACTCTCCTAGAGAATTCGGCCCTAGTGAGTCATTGTCAAGTTGGGAATTATTATAAATAGAGAGTGATCCTCTCTATTTATCACACACTCAGTTGTAGCGCATAGTTGAGGAAGAAGAAGTTGCTAGGGCTAGAAAGATAGAGGCTACTGCTGTCGAGATATCATCTTACTGTTTTTGGGGCTTTGATATTGGTGTTGATTCTATCTTTGAGGAAGTTGCAGGGTTTTCTCCTTTATGGTTTCCCTAAGGAAAATCTTTGTGTTCATTGTCTTATGTGTTTGATTGATGTCCTTGTTATTCTCTCAGTTAAGATCCTAAGTTAATGCTAGCTTAAATGATAAAAATCTAACAAATTGCATGGATGTCTGGGTATAAATTCTTGATAAATTTCTAGTTATTGTAGACTATCAAAGATTTGTTGTGTAGAACTATTCAAATTCCATCTACCTTCCACTTTCTGGATGTTTTACAAGATTTGCGCTAAATCCATGGGTTTGGGAATTGTTCTGGATTGAGCAATCTAAACCAAATGCTTGGGGTTAATTGATTGACAAATTTGTGGTCAATTTGTGAGAATGGAATTCGTGGATAAATTTCCAATTGAATTAGTTCATGTTGGCACATATTACTAGTTTGTGAAGGCTCTCGTGTTCAAGAACAAGGGAACGATGACAGAAGGAAAATTGAATATGGAAAAAGATAATTGAAGTCTGCATTGGAAGCATGACCAAAGTTGGCTAAGAAATTTAATGATCCTCGAAGTTTGGGCAAGCCTAGACTTGGGCCTGCTATCAATATATATTTGTTTTATTTTTAAAAGAACTATGCATATGTCTTATTTCTAGATGAAGACATTGTGGAAACATGAAATTTGAGATGAAAGGCTAGTTAATGTGTATTTTGATTTCTCCTCGGAAATTTCAAATACAAATATTTTTCCATGGAAAAAATATATGATACAATTGAGAATGTTTTTATATTTCATGTTTTTGTGAAGTAAATATGTGTGTGTAGCTTGGGTGGTTGGTAGGAATGGTTTTTACCCTACCCACCCAGGATCAATTATTGCAAGTGACATGTTAAGCTCTTAAACGGCCATATTGTTGTATTGGCATTGAGCCATGAAGATTCTAATTTACCCTAGTTACCATCCTCAAAATGAGGGGAAATACCTGGCAGGTTTCCCCAAGATATGTATTTCAATATGTGTTTGTGTGTACTCAAAACCTATCGAGTGATGCATGCACTATCTACCTCAACAAGATCAAAGCAAAAACATATTGCAATCATCATGTAATGTCATGTAGACACACAAGTATCATGAACATCAAAGGCTACCTAACTCCTATGAAATTTAAAAGACTACACAAAGAGTTTACAAAAATATGAAATCCCTCAAGACAACCAAGTTAATTGGTTAGGGATTAAAATAATGTTCTTTTTGAAGTTTATATGAGTGTAGATCCTATCAACTTAGTTCCATATACAACATCTTCCTATAAAAACAAACCGTCCTTAAAGAGACTACCTACCTGAGTATTGAATTCACGATCAAAATGAGAGAAAGTAATAACATCAAAATAATATGTTACCTCATTCACTTGATTTGTATTAGTAGCTAGACCCATATTTCCAATGTTATATTTACAATTTGACTAGTCTATTACAATCTTCGAGTCTCTAAAGAATTGAATATTTTTTACCCCTTTTCCTCGACAATTTTTAGAAAATTTCAAAATACATAGAATTCAACTAAATTACTTGAACCTTATTCTCTCTCTCTCTCTCTCTCTCTCTCTCTCTTTGTGTGTGTGTGTGTGTGTGTGTGTGTATATATAACGCAATGCCTCAGGCATTACGCGGTTCTTTCCCCATCCGATAGGGCTTCAAGCGATTGCCATTCAAAATCTTTGGCAGCACTGCCCCATTTAATTGTTGCAATTGAACTGCGCCCCTATAGGTAATAGAATTAACAAGATAAGGACCTAACCAGTGTATCTGTAACTTACCTAGATGCTTCAAGAACTTGCTGTCGTAGAGCAACACTAAATCTCCTTTCTGAAACTGTTTCTTTTTCATATGGCAATCATGCCATGCCTTCTGTCGATCCTTCTCGACGCGCTGATGGAATCCTGCAATAAAACGATATTCTTCAATTTGCATCAACTATGTTGTGCGCTCTTCTAATGCTGCATCATCATCCATGTCGATTTCTGCTGCAATGCGCAGACTGGGAACAATGTATTCCATAGGCATGACTACCTCCTACCCGTATACCAATTTGAATGGTATTTTCCCTATTAATCTCTTGCAAGTGGTGCGATACGCCCACAACACTACTGGAATCTTCAAATCCCAACCATCTTTGTTAGTGTTACATACCTTTGTGAGTGCATGCTCCAATATTTTGTTGAAAGCTTCTACATTCTCGTTTGCGTGTGGATGATATGGTGTACTTTTCTCATGCTGTATCTACAGTTCCTCTGTTAGTGCTCTTACTGTGCGGTTGATAAAATGGATGCCTAGGTCACTCATCAATATCCTTGGGCATTCGAACCATGTTACAATGTCATCAAATAGAAATCTTGCTGCTATCATAGCAGTGCAGTCCACAACTTGTTCAACCTCTGTCCATCGTGTCAAGTAGTTGGTTGCTGTGATTATGTACCGTGCACCAGTTCTTTTCTCGGGTGGGTTTATGGGACCCACAAAATCCACATCCCATTTATCGAAAGGTCGCAAATTCACCTGCAGTACTAGCGACATCTCATCCCACCGAGATAATTTTCCAGTGCATTGACAGACATCGCAGCTCCGCACATAATCTACCACATCATTATGTAGGGTGGGCCACCATAGCCCTGCGTGAAGCACCTTTATTGCAGTAGCACAACCCCCATAGTTTCCACCAACAACTCCTACATGCGATTCTTCTAAAATATGCTCCTGTTAATGTGGTAGGACACATCGTCGCAAGATTTCATCCGGTCCCAACTTATACATGTGTCCGACAATCAACTGATAATCAGAAGCTTTAACCACCAACTGCTTCTTTTGACTTGTGGAAAGTTCTTTTGGTGTGAATCATGTCACCAAGAAATGGATGATTGGGGAATAATGGTCATTGTCCATGTCAACTCAAAATAACCACGCATCAGGTATTCCATATTCAATATTAGTAGGCTCTTCGCCTATCTCAATTCTGGATAAATGATCAGGGCCAACATTCAAGCGACTCGGCTTTACAACAATTTCAAAATCAAACTTCTAGAAGAGAAGTAGCCAGTGGCATATCTTGCCCCCCAACACAGGCTTGTTGACCAGATAGAGTCAAAGCAGAATGGTCAGTAAACATCTTGAAGCGGTCACCTAATAGGTAATTCCTAAATTTATGCAGTGCATAGACCATCGCCAGACCTTCCCGCTATGTGGCCGTATAGTTCCTCTCGGCGAATGACAACTTTCGACTAGTGAAAGTGATTGGGTGATCCAAATCTCCTTCACCCGATTACGCAAGCACTACCCCAAGTGAAATAAAAGATGCGTCAACATGCACGTGGAAATCTTTGGTCCAATCTGGGAACACAAGTATTGGTGCCAAAGCCATCTTGGATTTCAGTGTGTCGAAGATACTTTGGAATTCCAGACTTGAAATAAATACAACATATTTCTTCAACAGTTTCTCCATAGGGGCAGTAATCATAGCATACCCTCTAATGAATTTGCGATAGTACCCAGTGTGCCCCAGTGTCACCCTGAACATATTTACATTGGTCGGTGGTGGCAGGCTCAAAATGAGCATTATCTTTGCAGGATCAACCAGTAGTCCTTGCTTGCACACAATGTGACCCAACAGTATCCTGAATGGTGCACAAAAAATGAACTTCTTAGATTTCAGTGTGATCTGATGTTGTCGACACCTTTCTAGCATTAGTCGAAGGTTTTCCAAATGATCTTTGATTAGACCATACACTATCCAATCATCCATATATACCTGTAGGAACTTCTGAATGAAATATTTAAACGTCACGACAACAACTCCACAAAATATTGTAGATGCATTCTTCATCCCAAAGGGCATCACCATATATTGGAAGCAGCCCCATTCTGTGACAAATGTTGTCTTATGTCGATCTTCCTCTACGATTCTGATCTGGTGATAACCGAAAAATCCATCTGTGAAAGAGTACATTTCTTGACCGCCTACTCCTTCGAGTACCTCATCTGTAAACGGGGTCGAAAATGGGTCATGCATTCATGCATCATTCAATTTTCTTAAGTCGACATAGATCGGAACTTCCCCTATTTTCTTATCATGGACCACCATGGGACCGATCCATTCTGATTCTTCTACAGGCTCAATGATCCTAGCATCCAACATCTAGTCAAGTTTACCCTTGACTCTTTCTTTGTATCACGGATTCAGGAGATATGGCCTCTGTCCTACTAGTTTCACATCTAGTCTTAACGGAATCTTTATCTCTCCTAGATCACCTAGTATCCCCTTCATTTCTGAGAACTTTGTTGGAAAGAGATCTTGAAATTCATGTAGCAAATCTATGATTTTTTCCATGGCCTCCTTGTCCTAGTAGTCCCCAACACTGGCAAATTTTGGGTTCTCCTCTGTCCCAATGTTAACTTTTCGGATCTTCAATGGTTGATTCATTGGATTAGTTGGTAAATCTAGTGCTGTGACATCCCTACTTCCTTTTGTCTCAGGAATATTAATATTCTGTAGCTCCTTGTCATCTTTAGGCTCACTAGACACATTGTAACATTCCATCATGGACTACAAATGACAGTGCGCATGCAGATCAACTGGATATGAAACCATAACCACCTTCAATACCACATCCTAGATGATCTGTAGTGCATTGTTGACATCTGGATTGGTATCCACAAAAATAAATGTATGCACGAAGTAAGTAGTCAGCTCCTCCCAAGTAGTTATTTCTCTATGCATTTCTGCTAATATGTACCATGACCTTGGCATTTCGTCCAAGGTGTGAACAAAGGCATGGACCCATTCATCCTTTGGTCGTGATGCCCACAAAGTCTGACATTTTCCTAGGTGACCCCTAGGGTCCATCTTCCCATCATACCTTTCAGTAGGACATATTTCTGCATCGTTGAACCGCACTATCAGCAACCGTCGGCATTGCTCCCATCTGGTAATAGCCTTCTTATGAGTCGCCCACCGATGGGCTAGAGTAGATTTCAATGCTTCCTCTATTGCCAATAATCGTTGTGGTTCTGACACCTTTTCTTCAAACTCTATTAATAATATTGACATTTCAAGAAGCCCTTCGTAAACTAGTAACTCTACAACCTCAATCGCGACATGACACAGCGACTGTGTGATCAGATCACATTTCCTGAAGGATACTGCGTGCATGAGGTTTTTCTAATTTTCCAACACATATTTAGAATCAGATGAAGCAGAAATAGCACTGTACCAACCATGTTCCCCATCCACCGTCAGGTGGATACAATTTTCAGAGATGTTGTAAGTGTGATCCCATCCCCGAACAACTTCATCCTTTAATAGTTCAATATAGCGCCTTCCTTCATTTGGGTCCATAGGCACGATGACTCTCATACAATGGTTCTCGAACATCATCATTCTCTTCTTAAAGTTAATCACCACCATACTGTCACTGGCCCATCAAATCCCTAGCAGTGCAGGATAGGAGCCTTCCCCATTAACAATTTCAATTACATCAAAATCAGTGCGGGTCTTCATACCTTCAACATCTATGACCAAGTTAAATACTGATCCAGGAGGATATTGGTGGCCACCCACCTATTCCACTTGGACCCCCACCATTGTTTCTTTCAGTTTTCCATTTTCCTTAATTCTAGCACAATTTACTATTTTTGGCAGTTTTCGGGTCCTAAACTTCCGAAGCCGTTTTGAGGCCCTAAACGACATTTTTTGGCATCGAATGGTCGAGAAATTATTAGTCCATTCTAGACTTGATATTTGTTGTTTATGGATGTATTCCTTAAACAGATCTTTCTAACGATGTATCATGTGCGTCAAACGGAGGTAGTATGCTAAAGTTACGACCCCGGGAAATTGATGTACCAAGTTACCCAACAGGGCCCACATTCTAGCGTTTCACCTCTTGGGGTTAGGTTTTTGGATGTGTAGGGTTTCCATTGTTTCTCAATAATATATAGGCCTTCGAGCCTCATTGTAACACAGAGTTCAGAGGCATGTAGCCACCACATCTCTTCTCAGAGATAAGCTACCAACACTCTAGCTAGTTTATTTCCATTCTGTATGTAAACCAGTTTCAGTTATTGATTAATGAAATGAAGTGTTATTTCTGTTGCATATTTGTTTCTATGGTTATTTGTGTCTTCTCTTGCGTTCCTGCATAAATCTAGATCAGTGGTATCAGAGCAATCTGCTCTTTCTCGATCCTTCTTTGCATGTCCCCAACGAGTGTGGGGTATAAAGAGTTAGGGCTCGATCTGGTTGAACCTTTGCAAGATCAGCCTCGCAAATCCTGAAGGCCACCCATGCGGGACGAAAATAAAGACAAGAGCACAGAAGATCCTATCAAAATGTTGCTCGTAGGCCCTTGAAAAACAAAGGAACGCGATGATGGATAACTTCGCCCAGATCCTTCAACGACTTCCCACTGGTGGCACATCTACATCTAGCAGCCATTCTGGATGCGCAACCCCTTTTAAGGTACAAGTAAAATTCGACATTCCCATATTTAATGGTAGAATAGATGCAGACGCCGTAGATAGATGGTTGAATTTATTAGAAGGATATTTCTCGGTTCATGACTTTTCCGACCGGGAAAATATTACTTTTTCTCTACTCAAAGCCACCCCCCATGTCAAGGACTGGTGGGAAACCTACTGTGAGATAATGGACGAGGAGGAACCCTCTTTGTTCTCGGCCGTACCCACTTGGAATTCTTTCCAAGATTCCATAAAGGGACAATATTATCCGGTGGGGAGCTATGAGGACAAGTACATACAACGGACTACGCTGCGGCAACAAAGAGATCAAGATGTGCATGAGCCGACGAATTTGTTCCATACCCTACGCACCAAGTTGGGCATCAAATATTCAGAGAAACATTTAGTGTTGAAGTACCACAGTTGTCTGCACAAATACATTCAGGAGGAAATGGAGTTCCTTGACATCTCCTCACTTGGTACGGCATATCGATATGCTGCCAAAATTAAGTAAAAATTCAAACAAAAAAGCGAGACTTTGGATCTGTGAATCAGAAGAAAGGGAAAGGTGCCCCCAAACCGCATAACCAAGGACCCAACCAAGGCATGGTGACTCAAGAAAAATTTCCAAAGCCGCAAGCAAAGAGCAACACTGCAAAGCTGAACAAGGAAGCGGGAAAGTGGTGCGAGTTCCATAAGAGCCCCACTCACAACACAAGCAAGTGTCGGGTCAAGCAGTCACTGGTGGCCGAGATAAAGGCTTTTGAATCATATGCATACTCTGACACTGAATCAGAACCTGAGAAGGGGGATGACAGAGGGAAGAAGGTTATCGATGCAGAACCCAATGCCATCGTTGCCACCACGAAGATCCAAAAGGAAGAACCATAAGATTCAGAGGAGGAGGAGCGTCTTTTCCACTCTCAGATGTGGGTAAAGGGTTCCCCACTACAATTCATTGTTGACAGTGGGAGCCAAAAGAACTTGATTTCAGCAGAGGTCATGAAGAGGTTGGGTTTTCTGACCACAGCACACCCACATCCATACACCATCAGGTGGCTTCACCAAGGACGGGATCTCTACGTCAGCCAGCAATG
>LPNX010077982.1:175757-242768 GCA_001517045.1 Pseudotsuga menziesii | reverse complement strand
AAGTTCCAAAATTTCACCTCCAAGATGTACTACTATGTCACATGGGACACCTTTGTGTTCCTTCAAGCGAGCGTGCCAAGATGATTTGGGAAGTGCACTGCAGTCAGGTCTCTGGGAATTTTGGGGTCGAGAAAATAGTGGCAGTACTGCAGAAGTATTTCTATTGGTCGAACCTTTGACGGGACGTCGAAAAGTACATCCGATCCTGCACTACATACGCCATTGCCAAACCATCCATCAAGAAGCAAGGCCTCTATACTCCGTTGCCTACCCCTAGTCGACCTTGGGAATCCATCTCCATGGATTACATGTCGAGCCTTCCTTCTACTAAGCATGGAAATGACTGTGTATTTGTGGTCGTTGACAGATTCTCAAAGATGGCCATAATGGCAGCCTGCAAGAAGAATATCACAGTAGAAGCCACTGCTAAACTCTTCTTTGAACGAGTGTGGGTACACTTTGGGATCCCACAGTCTATAATCTCAAATTGGGACAGCAGGTTCCTTAGTACATTCTAGTCTAGCCTATGGTCAATGCTAGACACCAAGCTCACATAGTCCACAGCTTTCCATCCCCAGACTGATGGCCAAACAAAGGTCGTCAATAGGATGATCCTACACATTTTGCGCATGTGCAACTCAAAGCATCCACACACATGGGATGAGAGCCTCCCCTATGTACAGCACAGCTATAACCAGGCCCTCCACGGCTCAACCAACCATAACCCTTTTCAGGTGGGCTTGGGATTCCAGCCACTATGTCCCATTGATGTAGCCATGCCATTTGCAGCTACTCAGGCTGATTCAACTCATATCCAGTCTGAAGTTTCCAAGGTGAACAGCTTCATTGAGTGCATTCAACACATTCGCCAACAGGTTCATGACATATTGGACAGATCCAATTCTAAGTATAAGCAGCGACATGATCATCATCGGGTGCAACACAAATTCCAAGTGGACGACAAAGTGTGGCTGCATTTGCAGAAGGAGCGCCTCGCTAGACCCCATTGCAAGCTTCGCCCGCTCCAATATGGGCCATACACCATCACCAAAGCTATCGGGGACAATTCCTTTGAGCTCAGTATTCCACCATTCCTTGGTCTGCACCCAGTGTTCAATGTGGACCGCCTTCGGCCCTACTTTCCACCTCTACTGGACACATCAGACATGGCAGAACAACTCACACCAGCAGAGTTAAACCCCGACTGCATGGAACAAGCCACAACTAATCGGATTATGGACACACAGATCAAGAACACCCGCCAGCAGAAGATCCAGCTATATCAAGTTGTCAAAGGAGGCCAACTCCTTCACCAAGGAAAGTGGCTCACCAAGGACCAAGTTTAGCAGAAGTTTCCTCATCTCATGGAGGAACTCAATGCAATGGGGACCATTAAGGGGGGAGGAATGATCCAGGAGGATATTGGTGGCCACCCACATATTCCACTTGGAACCCCACCATTGTTTCTTTCATTTTTCCAGTTTCCTTAATTGTAGCACAATTTATTATTTTTGGCAATTTTCGGGTCCTAAACTTCCGGAGCCATTTTGAGGCCCTAAACAACGTTGTTTTGGCATCGAATGGTCGAGCAAATATGAGTCTGATTCAGACTCAGTATTTGTTGCTTATGGATGTAGTCCTTGAACAAATATTTCTAACGATGTATCATGCGTGTCAAACAGAGGTAGTATGCTAAAGTTACGACCACGGGAAATTGATGTACCAAGTTACCCAACGGGGCCCACATTTTGGGGTTTCACCTCCTAGGGTCAGGTTTTTGGATGTGTAGGGTTTTCATTATTTCTCAATAATATATAGACCTTCGAGCCTCATTGTAACACAGATTTCAGAGGCATGTAGCTGCCACATCTCTTCTCAGAGATAAGCTACCAGCACTCTAGCTAGTTTATTTCCATTATGTATGTAAACTAGTTTCAGTTATTTATTAATGAAATGAAGTGTTATTTCCGCTGCATATTTGTTTCTATGGTTATTTGTGTATTCTATTGCGTTCCTGCATAAATCTGGATCAGATACCTATCCAATGGTTGCACCTTAGCTTGGTTAGACAAGCGCAACTGCATAGGTACCAACCCAATGTCGGCCTCCCCATCTTTTCACATGTCTGCTTTGTTAAGATATTAACGTCTGAATCCTTATTCAAAATGACTGAGTGGACTTCATAGTCCCCAATATGAATATTCATGCACATATCCTTTCCTGTCTTTTTCTTCTATAAAAAATTCACCGTGGAATCCTTCAGCTCCCTACCCGATCGATGTAACAACTTCTCAATCTCGACAAGGGAGTCGATATCTCTTGCTTGCAATAAGCAAATTTCAAAGAATTGTTGCAAGGCACCATGTTGCCGTGATGGTCCAACCTTTGATGAAGAATCAAAAGCAGAAGGCATTTCATAGACAAGTAACTTACCAAAATTTCGTCTGATCTCGTTGCGAGTTTCAAAAAATGTCTCCTTCTCAGTTGCAATATCAAACGCCGCTTTCTTCTTTCCAACTAATCTGGCTTGCGGTCGGGGTCCATCCTCTCGAGTCGTCGTACCTCTGCAAGTGATGATGGCAACATCAACATCCTTTACTATGGGTTCTGCAAAGATCGTTGCAACTGTCGGCCCTTGATTCTAATTCAGTGGTGGATTTTGAGTAATCAGTTGATTCTGGTTCAATGGTGGGTTCATCAGTTGATTCATAAACTGATTCTGAAGTGGAACTTGATTTTGTGCCTGGTTTTGCAGTTGGTTCTGGTTCTGCAACTGAAATATGTTTCTGACCTGCCATCTTACGATCAGTTGTGGGAAATTCTCAACAGTATGATCGATCATCGTGAAGTATGTACATGAGCAATGCAAGTGTGGCAATTCCCTCTCGTAATGTCCAAATACCCCACAATTTAACATTGGACAGATGCCCGGCCTCATCCTCCTCCTCTTCCAAATCCCCCGCCTCTTCCGTGGAATCCTCCTTGTTGTTGGTACTGTGGTTGCGCCATCTATTGCAGTGGGAGATTTGGTTGTTGTTGAACATAGTGCGCAGCTTGAACATATTGTAGTTGCGGCTGAGGCATCGCCATTTGATTGTACTGCGATTGAGGTTGCGGTTGGGATGGTATAAATTGCATCTACGGCGGTGGTGTATACTGTGGTTGTGGTCTAGAGTTTTCCACCTGAGGCTACGACTGTAGTTGTTGTACTGTGCGATGATCTTCGCCATTCACAAAGTAGCAATCATATGTTTTGTCCTGAAGCAAATCATATGCATGACAGTCTTTGTCTTTATGCCCCACCGATCAATAGAAGGAACAATAAAGGTTAGCTAGCACTGACACTATCATCTACATGTAGCTACATTCTTCATGGCGGTGTCCATAGCCTTAACATATACGACACCATGGAACATTGTCGCAACCGAGTGGGTTTGGTGCCCCGGATAGCAGATAAATCTGAAAGTCTGGGAAAGTGTCTTTGGTGTGTCCATCTGCGCGACACTGAGTGCACCAAATATCTTCGCGATTCTCCTTCTCTTTCTTAATGTCTTGCAACTACAGCGTTAAGTTTGCTAGTTGGGCTTGGATTTGATTCATACCAACTACATTCTCCCCTATCAGTGAAGCTTCCAACTTCATTGCGATCTCCAGATCCTCGCTCTATGTCGCGATCTCTTGATGCATCAGCGGTTGTCGGATATGAGATACCAAAGCTGCGATAAACCATTCTTTATGCTGGACATCACTCATCTCAAAGCTAACTTGTGCCATCAATGTCTTGAATCTCTGTTCGAAGTCCCAAACAGTCTCATTGGGAACTGCTTAATTTCTTTCAACTCAATAATGTATTGTGCCTCAGACTTAGGCTTTTGAAATTCTTCGATCGTTCCTTTTCGGACTTCATCCAATGTTTTTGTAGGCGTCCCCGTAGGAACTTGAATGAATTTCATGAACCAATCTAGTGCACGACCCCGCAAGGTAGTCATCGGTTGGCCTTTCATGACATCATCATCAGTGGTGTGTCGAACTATCCGCACTGCCTTGCAGAGGAACCAGTACTGCTCGGGATCATCTGTCCCATCCCCATGGAACAAAGGTAACTTAGTGTCGTCTCTCGCCATCCTCGGCCTTCTTCCTACAGACGCTGATCTACTACTAAAATGTTGTTGACACATCGGGAAAGTCGACGTAGAATTCATGTTTCTCCCTGAGTTTGAAGTAGTGCATGAAAGTGTGGGCATCGTGCTTCTAGGGTTTGATCTTGCTGTTGCTCTGGGCGTAGTCTAGTTTTGGTCGTCCTCTTCATCGCTGTAGGGTCTCTTTGTCCCATGTGGTTGTCCTTCGTGGTTTTTTTTTTTGATCATAGCATGACCTTCCCCTATCCTTTGCCTCTTCTCCTGTCGAAACCTTGCTCCTCCCCTTATACAACCACTTTCTTCCTCAGCTTCCCTCACAGTCTCGTCGAAACTTGCACCCATCTACCCCTTATCTTCCCATTCGTCTTCCCCATTTAGTCACAGTATCCATTGCCTCCACACACTAGAGTGCTACTACTCTAGGTGCATCTTCAGTATGCCCTTTTAACAAACCAACTTTTTAATTGATAATTGTAGAGACAATAAGAACCTACCTCTGGGTCTGTTGAAAAATTCTTGTTTTGCTTTGCTCTAGGATTTGGTAGTGTCAACTGATATATTCCTTCAGGATACTATCCAGCCAGGACCTCAACAGCTCGCGAGGCTCTGTTGTCAGTTTCTTGCGGTTCCTGGATCAATTCAGGGGTCCAGGATGTTGGTTCTCCTCCTTAGAAATTTGTCTTCTTATACGTGAACTGTGTCAACCACTCATACAGTATAATGGGAAACTCACAAAAGAAATACTCATGAGGACCGTCGTGTATGTAATTTGCCAACCATTTGTTTGTTGTCAGACCAAGGTTCTGATTTTCTGCTTCAGCAAATTGTCGCAACTTTTGCTCAAACCAACCTTGAATATATGGTCGCGTCGGATGCCACATCCACTCTTTTGGCGGATGCCACATACCCTCTCCTTAGTCGCAACAAGGTCCCAGCAACGAAACCATTTTTTGGCTCAAACCTCAACCAACAAAACCCAGTCGACAGGGGTCCCACTTTGTCGGCACTCGACTCGTCGTGATCTCCCTGAGCATCAGCCCAAACAGGTTTTACCCTGTCCAGCAACACCCGCAAAGCGGATGAAGTCTTGCCCGAGATGTTCAAGGGAGGGATGACGAAACCAAGTTTACGTAGAAAAGGAGAGGACCAAGGGCATCAGTACTTCATCTGTCTATTGATCATATCTAACCCGTCATTTAATCATTACTAGTTGACAGATTACATCGTTCATTCACAACATAAACATCGTGTAATCATATCATCGCATCATTCATAGGGAGTAAACATTGCAGCATAGACTTATGTCACACATACTCATCAATGGATTGCAAAAAATACGAAAAGACGGAAAAATAAAACAACGATTTAGATCAATATCATCTCTTTGTATTACTTCTGCGTAGTAACTCACAAATCCAAAACAGACAATACAATGAGCTCTCGGTCATAAAGCAGGGATTCATATCCCAGAGTTTTTCACCCGCATCAACTGATAGATCTATTAAGCTCTCTTACATTCACAATTATTCATCTATTTATAGGCTTGCGCCTTTACATTCATGGTCCAGTTCTAAACAACTTCTAACTCATTTTCTAGAAATGACCAATATTTGCAAAACATGGTCCAAAAGTACAAAAATTGACACAAAATAATCAAAATTAGTCTATCTTCCGCCTATCGTGCTATCTTTGTCTTACGTGGTGTCTTCTAAAATTACGTAGCATCTGCGATGCTGAGCAACTTACCCCAACCCCTTGCCAACACAACATACTTCAAAAAAATTAATATGATGAATTGAGAAAGAATACAACCTCTACTCCACAAATATTTAGAAATCATTGACATGTTGCATCAAAGGAACCCTAAAGCTCCTCATAGTCGATTCTTCAATTCTTGGCATCAACAAAAGTCTATTGGATTTCTCTTTAAGTTATGTTTTATTCTCTTGCAATACCATTCTCACCTTTATGTGCTACTTTTTATAGCATTATTTGATTCTCTAACCGATAATAAAAATTTGCGTGTATATGTGCCCCTGCCCCTCAAAGGAAAGGTGCATACATACATGTCTTTTCAAAAGAAATCTCCCATACATACATGTGTTTCCTCTCACAATGAGTGTATGCATTGGAAAATGGGTAAAAATAAATAAATGCATCTTTTGTGCACACTTGAGCAAAGGTACGCGTTTTTCCAACTACCTTAACTGATTGCTTGAACTATAAACGGAATTAGAGAAGTGACGAGAGATAATTTGAGCAACCTTATGTTGGAAATTTGCAAAGGTTCAATATTTTTATAGGAATATTTGTTCGGTTTGTTGAGTGAAGAGATCTAAATCTTCAAATATTTTTCATTTCTAATAGCAAAGATTCTTGGAGTAGAAGTATAAGTCAATGTGATAAGTCGTTAAACTCGGATGAATCCATGTTTTGGTGAAGAATCTCTACGTAATAATAGGTATTTATGTTTTTCTAGTCTATAGGTAACTTGTTGATATTGGGTAATTAGATTGTTATATTAAATCTTTTATAAAAGTTTATGTTTTGTCTAGTCTATAGGTAATTATTTATAAAAGTAATTTGTTGATATTGGGTAATTAAATTGTTATATTAAATCTTTTATCCAAGTTTTATTAGAGTTTTTTTCTCTCCATGCCTAGCTTTTAAATTTTAATTATTTAATCGTGATTTGAATAACTTTTTCACTTATTTACTATTAGATTACTTTTTAAAATTTTCAAAAAAAAAAAATGGTTAAATTTAGGGTAGTACATGCAACTGTGTGTGCAAAGTAGTATATATATATCTGCATTGCATTAAGAAACAATGTGTATATACACACTTTTCGCAAGGGAAAAGTGTGTGCAATCCTACTTTCCTTTAGGAAAGAAGTATATGCCTTGTAAATTGTGAAGATTTTGCATTTTTTATATGGATTTATTATCTTTCATATTGGTCCAGTGGTTTGATTGAGAACTTATATATATATATTAAGGATTTAACTCAATTTTAGCATTTAGAATTTGCTTCAAAATCTTTAAAAAAAATAAATAATAAATAAATAAATAAATCATTTTTATGTTAGAAGTGTTATTGAAGAGACTTTTTAGGCTCTATAATGTCATTAATTATATATATATAGCTTAAATAAGTGATTAATTGAAGCTAGTGAAAAAGCTCCAACCATCTCTATCATTATATAAATACTATAAAAAATGAATACTAAGGAGGATTGGGCATTCGTTCCCAATACATTTCTCTCGATGGTTGATGGTTATGTGTATTTACAATGTAGTCTATGTCTAATGTTGGTTTGAAGCTAATCCTTCCTAACATTTGGCGTTGTGCTTCCTCCATAGGGTCTTGGTGACAATAGTAGCGGATGGGGGTGGTATGAACCTAAACCTAAATAAAATTGTGAGATGGAGAAAACCTCCAAGAGGAAAAAAAATTATGCTCATGGATTGAAGTACTTTGTTACCCATGGATTGTGTAATGTGCTCCTAGGTTGATGCAAGCTTGACTTAAAGTCTACGTAAATAAATTCGACCTTTGATTACCTAAGATCAACCATCAATGAGAAGGAAATATTGTTACCCATGTTGATTGTCAAGATGTGATGGTGTTGTGTTCTATCAAACCCTGTGAAAGAATACCGGAATCGATGCATGGAGTAGTTAAGTACATTGTATGAATCTTTCTATGAGTTTGTTGTTGCAAAATCATTCCATGAGGTGTTGTTACAAAATCGAAGAAATTGTTGTTACAAAGTTAAACTGAGCACGTGAATGGTGTTGATGATGGTTTCTAGAAATAAAGAATCACTATGATTTCCAATCAATCATGTGGAGCAAGTGACCAACAAAATTGTCAAACAGTCTCACATTGCTTGGAGGTAGTATATATTGATGAGAGAAACCGACCTGCACAAATGTCTAAAGGAAGATTTGAACAACCAAGCATTGATGTTGTACATAAATGTGTGTTTTGTGTCTGAATGATAAACCATGAAGTCGATTGACAAATGAATAATGCAAGCTGGTATACTAATATTTTGATTTGAATGTCAAAATGATACTATGAAACCAACCTGATTATTTTCATAGTTAATGTGAATAATGGAAATTTTTTAGGGGTGAAATTTGCCCATTGACTATTTTTCAAAAGATAATTGGCTATTTTTACTCTAAAAAATATAAAATAAGTTTTTTCATTATAATTTTTGCCAAAATTTTAAGCTCGGTAGTAAATTGTATGTTTTTTATGTTCTCATATCTATCTATATATAAGATTTTTTAATCCAAAATAGTTTTCTATACTTAGGTATACTATTAAAATCCTTAAAAAATACATTTTTGAGCAATTCTGAACATAAAGGGGAAGTATAATCTAAACAACTCATGTTTGAAGAAAGTTTGGACACCAACAGAGGGAGGAGGTTTGGGATGTCCCAAACAATTGAACAAACCACATGGTGGGGGCACTATTCCAAGTAGTGGTGTACTTAGGAAATGGTAATCCATAGCTCTATATTATTTAGTGAGGAATGCATACAATAGTTTATGCTTGATTGGACTTTATGTCAGAAGGAATCTATATATTTAGTTCATAAGGAATAACTGACTAGCTATGAGATAGAAACAAACATAAAGGATATAGTTGAGTAATAAGAATATCCCTTATATCCCAAATGAGCAGCTAACTACAACCCAAATGTGATATGTTGTTTTCCAAAATAAAATGAAGTATGAATCCTTCTTGAAGGTAACCTCTGAGGATATAGTATCTAAAGAAAGATCAAGTTGATTAAAGCTTCGAAGAGATATATTATCTATGTCAAAACATGTGTTTACAAAGAGAATGTCGACACATAAATTAGCAATGGCTAGAATTGATGTATGTAGCAACTTGAGAAATACACAAATTGGATTGTTGTAACAAGTTGATTAAAGCTTCGAAGAGATATTATCTATGTCAAAACATGCGTTTATGAAGAGAATGTCAACACATAAATTAGCAATGGCTAGAATTGATGTATGTAGCAACTTGAGAAATACACAAGTTGGATTGTTGTATAGGTCAATAGAGTTGGGTGTCTACATAAACAAAAGTATCCAAAATTAAAGTCATGGATGTCAAAGTACAAAAAGTTTGATCGAATATAGTAGAGGATGGAAGAAATGTGTATTACAACCAATGCCAAGTTGAGTGTTGAGGAGCAGTCGACTAAAGAAGTCGAGCGGTGTTCAGATTGTTCAATGGAAAATGAGGATTACAAAATGCATTAATGTTGCAAAATGGAGTCAATTGCTACAAGTTAACATCAACCAAAAGTAATTCAACAGTTGAGTAAAAATGGAATATTTATGATGGACCACTCCCTCAATAGTTGCATAGTGGATGAAGCTTTAAGATTAACAATTCACATTAAAGAAAATTTGGATGAAAAATGGGTCTCCCAAACTTAATTCAAATTCAAGGTCACTCAAAATTCTTTACAATTAAAAAGAGGTGCATGTTTGAGGCAATTTTTTATTATATAATTTGGGGATAGGTGAAATTTTTTAATAATGTCATGTCTACCCATTGCCCAAGCTGCCCAAAATTATCTTGACATTGATAATAAAATTAATATGCATTTTAGGCAATACATGACCCATATATAATTTATAAAAGTAATAGTAATTAATATTATAACTAATATATAATAATATTATATTATAATAATGTTATAAACTGGATCCAATCACTTTTACTAATATCATAATTAATAAATAATATATAACAAGAGCCACCAGGTCCTTGAGATTATCATTATCACTTGGTCTTGTGAATGTATTTGGAAAGAGACTAAAAAAACATAGCCTAACACTCTTGATATAACAGATTATACATCCATGAACCGTTGTACTGAAAAAACACAATAAAATGTCATGGTAAACCGACTTAAATGACACCCATTGAAAAATTAATATTCCATAGCATACTTCACGACACTACAATGCATTGGTTGGTACTCATGTCAAATCTTATTTGGTACTCATGTCAAATCTTATTGTGATAAATAATATGCATAAGCATTTAAATCCTTATAATTGTGAGAAAAATATATTCGTCATTAATCAATTTCATGACAAAAGATTAATTCCCATTGGAATACATCTTAAACGATGTTCCTCAAACGACCTTGGTTGAACTAATGTGGAATGACCCCTCTTTCTTCCCTAGATTCGCGAGTTCATGGTCAAAACAAGGGCGCACGAGGCTCATCGGTTCAACATTATAAGCGATCGAACAGAAGCCTCAACTTGCAAGACTGAAAACAATCATCTGTACATTATTTGGATTTACAGGGTATTTAAAAAAAAACATATTTATAGATAAGTAGGCTAATATTAAATATGAAACATAAAATTAACATTGAAATGTGTAAATTTTGGTTAATATTATGATAAAAAACATATTTTATGTAAATATAGACGATATTAGACACTGAAAATGACTTTTGAGAAAAACCAAAAAATGGCCAATTAACCAAATTTCGCCCCCCTTGTTGGACATATCATGGATGGGATTCTCCATAAGATTTTCACACTTTGGATTATCTATGAAATTCCAACAGTCATCACTCCCATCCATGTCATATGTGGGGGACTCTTCATCCATGGCATCATGCTCCTGCCTATTCATGTCCTCCTTGTATTCATAACAATCTTCTTCAGAAAAAAAATTACAAGGCAATAAACTTTTCAAACCTTCATCAACATGAGGAGAACAAGGTCTAGTGTCACCACACACCATACTGATCTTATCATAAGTTTCTTTATAGGCCTCTGTTATGATATCATGAAGAGGATCTTCAATATTATCTTCAATCAAAGAAACTTTTTGGACCTGTTCAATGGGATCACTTGGGATGTGTTGCTTAGTGGGTTTCTCTAGAGGGCTTTCTGGAAAAATATCAGCATTGCAACACACTTGAGAGTATCTCAAATTTTTGTGGAAGTCCAATCTACGATACGTCCATAGAGGAGAGCATGGATCTGGATGCCTAGGAAAACTTTAGTATGGAAGAGGAGCATTCAAAATTTTCACGTGATCATTCAGATTCATATCATGCAGAGTAGCACAAGGGTATCAGTAATGAAGACATTGAGAAACAGTGTTGTGAAAAGTCAGATGTGATGCAGTCAGTGGAATATCAGTCTCAGCCATCTTTTTCACATATAGAGGTTCCTTATGATTTGGAGCTACTTGGGGCTTGTGCAACGAGTTATCATTTGATAAGCCCTGCTGATCAATATAATGATATAGTCAGTCTGCTTCATCGTTCTGATTGGTATATCAGTTCTGATTGATTATTTTAATTAATAAATTGATGAATAATGGAGCAAATCCAAAATCCTAGATCAGGGGATTCTCTGCTGATTTGATTGAAATCAGTCAGATCTGAGCCAGATTGACTGGATCTGACAAATCCTTGTGTTATCCCTAAAGTTGGAACTAGACTACGGGATCCAAGCTTAAGGAAATCTTTGTTTGAAAATATTCAAATCAAATGAAATCAAATTAAAAATAAAAGCTGGTATCAAACCAGGGCTAATAGAAATTTACAGTACTAGAAAGATACTAAGCTAATATCACTTGTTTGTACAGTTTTATACAGTTTAGGACTGAAATCAAAACCATCACACACTTTGCAATGAACAGAGCTGGTATATAACACATGGGTAAATACAGGTATGTATTAGGATATCAAAGCATTAAAGTAAAGGCTGGTATGAATCAGAGTTGCAGAAAGATTCAAACAAACACTGTATAACATGAAAGCAATCACAAAGTTCAACACCCAGGTACTATGATCCTAAATCATGAAGTGAAACTGTTACTGTTTATAAAAATGAAAGATAACTGTCAACTCATAATAAGAATTATGTATTGGAATGCGAATGACCAAGTACATAAAAGATTTATCAAAGAGACAATTTATGCAATACAGAAACAAATCAACATCAAGTTTATTCAAAACTAAAACCTGTCATTGAAGCTACAAAGAGTTCATGATATACAGATGTATTTACAAAAGGCCCAGCATAGCTCCCAAAACTGCCAACCTCACAGTCCCCTGCGTTCTCCTGAAAGGAAGAACTCACTTCTACCGAGCTCCTAGATGGGACCTCTCCTCTATATAAAAATATTCTATCCACAACTAACAATAGATCCTATATTCAAGGATCGATCCTCCTCCAAAATTGGGAAGTTAATCCCTTTAAAACTATCTACCTTTATTTGGGGCTCGTTCTGTCTTTCAGCCTGAATAATTGGATCCAAAATCTTTATACTCTGCCATTTGGTATTCTGGTCCTTCTTCTATGCTGGCGTCCTCATCGTTTTCACCCATCTGGCAATTCATAAAGACTGCTTCTTGCGTGCATAGAGTTCCTATCATGAAACTCTAAAGCAGGAACAGTGCATGTACAATGTCTGTGTGATCTGATTACATCAAAGCTTTCATTCCCAGATGGGAAACCAACCTCTGGCCAAGATTTATGTGTTGCCCATCGCATTAAGGTGAGTTGTGAAATGTCACATTGTCCTCTATACATGACAGGATTTCACAGTCTTCACAATTTGATACAAATGTTCCAAATTATGGACCTCACATTTCCAGGAACTTAAATCTTAATGCGACTTACTCCAACCATCTCCTTTCCTGGACTTAGAGGTAGAATACTTATTATAGCATCCACGAGAATTATTTGAACTATTTGGTGTATACAAGGATTTTGAATGCTGTCCACCACTGCCAGAACCAAATTCCCAATCTCCAAAACCTAGATTTCTTATAGGGGTTTCCCAGGCACCCATTACATAGGGCATTGGACCAGCTGAGCCTTCCTCATTTTTCATTCTCCATCCTTTCCTTGACATAAACTCCCCAGGAGTTGTAGCCTTTCTTCCCCCAACATCCATATCTGTCCATCAGGGCAATTTACCAAAATCATGAGGAACTGACTTAAAACCAAAAAATCCAGTGTCATCTTGGGACCATTCATTGCCAGGGGCAGTTGCATCAGGCATCCATCGAGCAAGCTTATCATCTCTTCTGCAGCCTCGAGCAAAGTGTCCTTCTTCTACGCATCTATAGCACGTCCTTGCATTGCCCTTGCCTCCCTGAGTTTTTGCACAACCCTGACCAGTATGGCCTTTCACAGCACAGTTGTAACATGAAAGCTCTCTTGTAAAACTATCCATAACATCAATGCAGCATAAATGACCAAACTGCTTACAAATATAACACTGTATTTCCTTCAAGTCTTCAGGTCTGTAACCATTTCTACATGACATCATGTCATGCCCCACATCGCCACAGACAAGACATACCGCTGGGTTATTACTATTCCTCTCACCTTTCAGAGACCTTTCTGGGCAATTCCTAGCATAATGACCTATATTTTTGCAAATGAAGCATTCCAGACCCTGTACACAATCCCTTGCCTCGTGTCCAACATTTCCACATACATAACATGGTTTTTTGGGCCGTTCCACAGTACAATGAACCGAATGATGACCAGGTTGACCACAATTATAACATCGTTCCTGCTCTCCTGGTGGATCGAAGTAACGAGGCCCACGAAGAAGCTTTCGCATCACTAAATTTTCTGCCACTTCTTTTGATTCTGCCGCTGTTGATTCAGGCATGCTCAAAGGAAAACATTGACTCTGATCATCATCCAAAGAATTATCTGTAACACATATTCAAGTTCAGGTTTCGGACCCAGGCACCCAACTCTTAGTGCCTTACTACATAACGACCCGCATGTTTCTGGTTCATATATATTGATAGGTACTCCATTCCGCTAACATTTCTTTTCTGCAGGGCATTTTCAGACTCTGGAAGACGCTAGTCAAACTGTATGCTGTTTGCACTCTTTGCTTGCTCCAATCGCTCTTTATTTTCTGCAGTAATGAAATAGTTTGTGTCTACGATTTCAACTCCTTGTTCTCTTTTAAACTCTTCACTCCCATTAAAACCAGGGTAGACATATAGAAACTTTTCCATGACAAGTCGAGCAAGGGAAATATGATTTTTAACAGTAGAAAGGCCATAAACAGCTCCACATTTATTTCTGAAATCATCCATAATGCTTGCATCCATTTCTACTGTGCCTTTTGCAGACAATGCTAAGCCACGACCAGAATTTAAAACTGGGTTGATCTCAAGCTCCCGTACCAGAAGCTCAACAACGTCAATGGCAGGAACAGAGGCCTTAAGAGCAGAGACACCCAAATTAATATAATGCAAGAGCAAGTCCTTGTCTTCCTGTTGGCGCTCCATTGGCAGGCATGGGTCGATTCCTACACCTCCATGCACAGCTATGGCCCTTCCCATTGTTGAACTAGAGATCCTCCTTTTTATCTCTGTCGTTATTGATAAGAGCAGAAGAATCCACTCATTTGGACCTTTTGTCATCAGAAATCAATATGCTGCCAATTGTGAGAATTCATCATATAACATATTCTCCCTTGCACAGACCTGGGCTCATAATTAATGAATGAAAAGTTTGATGATTTCAGGTAACAAAAGGAACCCTAATGAAGATCAATCAAACATAAAATATAAAACCAAGCAAAATTAAAACAATAAAAATCAACGATAATCAAAAATTTAAAAATAAATAGGTGAAAACATCCTAGAGATAACACCTTGACTGAAGGAGGTGATCAAATCAGATCCAGAGTTGATCTTCGGTAGCCTTTATGGGGAATTGTGCCCTCTCTCTCTCCTCCACACGCGTGGGCTCTCCTGGAAGCTCTGTGGACTGATGTGTCGGTTTATGGGTTGATGTGTCAGCTCAATCAGCCCCCCGGTTGACAAGTAGGCTCAGTTCAGCTTCAGATCAGCATTGATGGACTCTCCCTCAGTTGCAGTGATCTGTCTCGTTAGGATTTGCGCCCCCCCTAGGCTGGATCTCCTGGTTTTTGTATAAATAAAAGCACAAGCTGCCTCTTCCAAGCTAGTTAGAGTTGGATTGAAGGGCTTGCTATTGTAATACTATTGCAATCTTTTGATTGTTGGAATAAAGAAGCTTTGGAGGCCAAATGGTGTAATGCTCTCATGTGTGTGGATTAAGCATTGTCTTACGGCTATTGATGTTGCTAGCTTTTCTCTCAATTTCTGCATCCGAACCCTGTCTGGCTTGAACGATTAAGCTGAATCAATAGGAGTATAGTTAGGCAAGTAAGGTTACTTGTTTTTTCTATATCTCATAGCATATATGTTTGAAGATCTAGATTATACATGTTTAGTAAGTTTATTTGCATGTAATTCTTGTCTCTTTTTCATATATACATCCAGAACTCATGAGGTTTCGTGCAGGATTGTTTGTTTAGCTTTCAGGTAGCAAGGATTGGACGAGCTGTGGATCTAGTTTGACTCCACTGTACATCCAAAAACTTTGTGAAGGCATTGCCCCTATATATTCCACTAACAAGTTTCCATTGCAGATCCATCCAACAACGGGCCTTTCCCCTTCTCTTCCTCCTTTCTATTAAAATCAATCTTTCGGTTACTTGTCTCTTCCTCTTATGATCAGATCTAGTTCTAAGAATTGAATATATATTGTTAGATCTAGTTTATAAGAGTCTTGCTGCTTAGATCTATAATTTCATAAAGAATATCATTTCATAAAGATAGATCTAGGTGTAGGAATTTCCTTTTCTTTGCAAATAGCTAAAGCATAGATCTAAAGCTTGCTCATAAGGTAGTATCTTTTTTCGTTCTTCAAAGATTTAAATTCTGCAAGAAAAGTGCATATCTCATTGGCTGCCCAAACAGCAAGCCAAGATCCCAAGGAAAGCTTGGTTCCTTTTTGCAAAACTAGATTAGCCCCTTTTAACAATTTTTTACTTAGTTTTTTTTCGGTAACTAGCATGGTGACCCAAAACACTTTTAAAGTGTGTTTGGGCACATTTGATTTTAATTGCTCGCTGTTTTTTAGCAGGTCTAACAAAAAAGAGAAGGAGACTCTGCCCATTTTCCAACTCTTGGATGAACCAAAGCTTCTCAGAAGCTTCCCCCACCGCCGTGTTTTGATTTTAGCTTGTTACAAGCTTGTTGTAAGCCTTTGGATCCCAAATAACAAGGACCAAAGTGCATCAATTTCTATTTGTTGATATTGTAAATCGTTGCTAATAAAAACAAAAGATCTTTTCAAATAGGCTCTTTCGAGCCTATTCACCATCCCCCTTGGGGGGATTTGCGTCCGTGTCTTTTTTTGCTGGGATTTGCGTCCGTGTCTTTTTTTGCTTTTCGTTTATCTTTTTTTAATCTAGCATAGTTCCAATCTGCAGGGTAGTATACTTTGATTTGAAATCATTTCCATATTCCGTATCTGAGGTTTCAAAGTAATTTTAATACTTACCCCATGCTTCCCGATTGACCCAAAAGGAGAAAGAGATGCGTGGTAGGACTAATTAGAAAACCAGCATTGTGTATCTTTGTTTTCTTTTTCATCAACTGTTTCATCAGCTATATTAAAATTAACCCCTCCTTGATTCCTCGATTGAGATCCACTTGTATCGAAAGAGGTTCCTAGGGGGTTTTCTTTTTAATAAGAACACCTTGTCTAAAATTTACTAAAATTGACAAGACTCTGGTGTGTATGCTCTGCACTTGGCTGCGGTTCGTCCGATCAGTCAAGCTGCATCAAAAGCACTTGAGTGACTAGAATAATTAGGATTCACTCTCCCAAATTGACAAACCATCAGGTGAAAATCTAACACCTCGATCAAACCATTATGGTGGCAAAATACCCAAAGGAAGCGGGAACTCCTGAAAAGTGACCTCGAGGCGCCGATCTCTGTTACACCTATGGATGCATTATGAACAATAGCCTCAGAGACTCCATTCAGTCCACATATTCCTTGCGGGTAGCCATGATGGTTTAGTTTTGGACATACTCCAAGTACTCTCGGCTATATCTGGAGTCCACCCCTTCGCCTAATTTTAATGAACTCATATTTCACATTAACTTAAAATGTACCAAGAGGCAATCGCAAAACATTCACTCCAAGCACATGCAAGTACATTGATTATCTTTTGACTCCATTTTAAGGCACTAGCTATTTTCTTTCTATATATATATATATATATATACTGTGTCTCAGCATTGTGCTTTCGTGCGCTCATTTTGTATCTTGTCATCTATGGGTGTTTATGGTTAAATTTCAAACTCCTAAGTAACTCATTCAATTTAACATCACCATATTAAATAATTTTGCCTTAGTAACTTAATAGGGTCTACCCCTCTTGGCTTTGTTAAGAGTTGAGCCTAAATGGAGGAGTCAAGAACAAGGTGACAGCCTTGACTCGAGACTTGCCCCCAAGGACACACCGAGTGCTTGAAGATTTCTGCCACGTGACCCAGGTGTGTGAAAGGCAGCAACACTTTCCAAATTTTGCCCCTAAAAATTACCTAATTCGGAATGAAGTCATCCAGTCCTACACCCCAAAAAAATTGATTGCTAATTCCCATATATCTGTAAGTGAAATATATTTTGTGCAAAAACTAAGTTCAACAATTCACACAGATCTAAGAGCTTCACTCTATTACACTGCCAATATCAGAAATTGCATCATTGCAAAAACTAAGTTCAACAATTCACAGAGAGCTAAGAGCTTCACTCTATTACACTGCCAATACCAAAAATTGCATCATTGCCACATGCATGATTAAAAAAAGACATGAACAAATAGCTATATTCTTTGAGATTGTTCCATTTTCATTATAGAGAATTGTTATTGCAGATATTTGTGAACAAAGCTAAAAAGTTTGAATGGATTAATGTTCTAAGAGGGTTGAATGAAAGCCAAAGCAGATGTCCTGGACTGCAATGTTACAAAAATAAATGTTGGTCACTACAGAAGATATTGTATGCATTAGACAACCATCCATACTGAGGCAAAATTGTTTTTTAATCAATTTTGTTAATAAAAGTATCTTGTTTTGTCTATAAAAATGTCTTAAAGGAAAATATTGCGAAATATATATGTTTTTCATTATAAATTGCTTTTAGATGTATGTTATTTTGTTAAATTTCTAGAAAATACACTTGAAAATAAAAATTAAAAATATTTTAGGACAAAGATGATTCAAAAGTTTAAAAAATGCCTCAAAATGAAAATGTGTGATACTAGTTATATCAACCCTCTTTAAAAAAAGAAATAATAGCTATTAAAATTAGGAGAGAGAAAACTAAAACTGTGTCGAGATATACAAAAATCCTATATAGAAAAATCAATGATCTCAATGTGATCAATTAATTGATATTTATTCGGTACTGTACTTAATGCTTCTTTAGCTGCGGGCATTACCTCGACAGTAATGAGGTAATGTCCAAGATGCCCTTTTGTGGTGCAAATTTTTCTGTATTTCTCTCTACCTCGTTCTGACAAAACAGGGGATTTTCTTCAATTCTACAGGATTCCAAATTAAGCTAATATCCATGGATAATGATTTAGAAGTCTCAAAACTATCGAGGAGGCTATTTAATATATACAAGAAACAGATATGCAAACAATATACAATGTACAGATCTATTTGTGTACCCAAAGAACTCTGACTGATGCAAATACCATTACAGAAAATTAAATTCTCTTGCCTGTTCTCATCAATAAAATTACAAATATAATAGAGAGAACTCACCAAGTTCTACTCAAATGCATTGTGCATGCTTGTAAACACTGCCAAAAGAATGTAAAAAAAATGGTTTCGAGCACAAAGAAATTGTGAAATACACTAACATAGCTCAGGATCTCAAAACTTCTCTGCCATTCTTGCAGTCACTGCTCTTAGTTTTGAGTAGACCTTGCCTGCATGAGATCCTAAAATAAGGCTACATAAAGCATCTCTAGCAACTTTAATATTCAAGAAAGATCCCAATATGTGAATTTTTGAGTCAGCAATGACAATTCTAGCTCTTGTTGAATTCTCGATTGCAAATTTTGTCTTTCCACCTTTTCCACTCAACCTGCCAATAGCTCGAGAAAGATGCTCTCCTTGGAGAGTTTTCACATCCTTAATCTTAAATGTCTCAACATACAGATCATCCAACCTCAAAAGTGCAATGGCATCAGGTACATCAAACCCAAACATAAATGCGTGGACAAAATCAGCACACTTTTGGAGGTTACCAATTTCTGGGGTGTTTGGCCGTGACTTCAATTCAACTTTACGGGTCTGAAATAGCACAATTGAGAAAATCAAGTAAAGAAAAGTTAGAACATGCTATGTTTAATTAATATTACTCCAACAAGAGAGATACGAGTCAAGAAAACTGACACAACAGTAGAAATAACAATCTATACTAAAGTACCTGCAAATTCATCCGAATGTCAATCTTCATCTGCTCATAAACAGGAGTATAAATTTCCATCCAAATTTTCTTCAGGGGTGTGTATCTATGAGCTGGAACAGAGACCTTTCGAAACTCAGACCGGCCACCAGACATTTCATAAGCTGTCAATGATTCAAATTTTGGCTTCATGGGGCCAAGCCAATCTTCAATGATCCATGCTGCATGTCAGACATTTCATAAGCTGTCAATGGTTCAAATTTTGGCTTCATGGGGCCAATCTTCAATGTTCCATGCTGCATGTCAGCCTCCTCCCCAATAGTAGCTTCTACAGTTGATTGTTCAACTTCCATAGGCTGAGGTTGTTCCATCAATTCTGTATTCATCTTATCTCCTGTTTAAATAGCCAGAAAAAAAGGTATAAAATAAGCAACCACTGCATCTTTTAAGTTTAAACACTGGCAAAATCAGAGAGAAATTCCTCATTTTTCCTTTAAATCCCATAGGCCTACTTTTGAGGTCATTTGTTGGACATCAATAAAACTATCTAACTTTATCTTTTCTGATTCTGAGTTGGTTAAGCTCCGAGCTGAAGCTATCTCCCTGTTTATTAGGCACCCACATTCCCATCATGGTTTGACAGGTCAACATTGGCCACTTAAAAAGGATTGATCATTGCAGTCCCAACTCCCAACGACCTAGGGCACTTTCCTAATTAACCTCTCTTAAAAAATCATCCCAAGCAGCCGAAGAGTGTGTGGACGATAAAGACCCATAAATCCACCTCTGTGTGCCCTGAAAAGAGGGAACACCCTAACCATCCACCACTGTTGGCTCAACGTTAAATGTACTACTTACTGGAATTTCAAAAATGGATGAAAACACAAAAATAGAACCTCCAAATGTTCACTCATATTCACCGCCACAAATTGTGAGCAGTTCATGCATAGTAAAATTAATTTGCACTGTTGATGATTCCCTATCCAAAGAAGGTCAAAGGACGGAAGAGGGCAAACTGATTTTAACTTTTTAGTGAATTTCAGGAGAGAGCCACAAATAACTCCAAACAATTCATATAATCTGTATCATCTCTTTTCAGTTTATGGGGGCTGGTTTGCCAGGATTATGGATTGCTCTACTTTTTGTGATCCCTATGAGACAATATAAGCAGAAAATGGGGAAATCAATATCTGAAAGTGTACTGTGCACCTGAACAATGTAATTTGAATTCTATATATGAATAATAAATTATGTTTTCTTCTTTCTGTGGATAAAACAAGTAAAATTAATTAGTGTGGAATAATATCCTTGAATAACTCAATGATTTTCACTGCTTTAGTAATGACAAGAAACATGATATTTCTTGTCACCATAAATACTGTGGACAATATAGATATTAACTTCAAAGACAGCATACCAACCTAGTGAATTCTGACAGTTGAGAGCATGTCATAACTGTGTATAAACCAGTCCAAGAAATAACAATAATATTGATCATGGTTGAGCTTTCTAGGAGATGCTCATATATACAGATATGGGCTCCAGACACCGGTGTGCATTCTTTAAAAGCCTTCAAGACTTGGCCCTTTTTTAGAACCCAAATATGGGCTTACATTTGAAACAAATTTTCCACAATCATATATGGAGTAAGAAAGTAGAAAGCCAGGCCTGAACCATTGAGTCAATGTAGATTGATATTCAAGTTCCTGCTACGTTCCTGGCTTGAACATATGTAGTCTGCACCTTAAATCATAGGTAATGCTAATATTGAACATACACACCCTTTCTTCAAACATACATCTTGATTGCCATGTCACCAAATATATTATTGATGAAATTTAAATGATACAACCGCATTGCTTATAATTTAAATGGTTTCCTTCTTGTCAATCACACTATTTTATGTTTTGCCAACATAGCCCTGGTTCACTGGTGAGGTTGACAGGGTTCTAAGCTGTCTGGGGTTCCATTCTCACTGTGGTCTGCCAATAGCAATGAGGCCAGCCGCAAGTTCTGAACAACTTTAGCAGAATAGATACCTCTCAGACTTGGCACCTAAGCCAAAGGAAGTCCATGTTGTGCAGTTCAACCCAAATCTCTAGGTGTGTTTCTCGAAGCCACTTCATCAAAAAAATACATATCTAGAAGCATTATCATGGCAAAAGGATGATTGTTAGGGATGCTAGTCCATGGACCATAAGACTATAGTGCTACGGTAGTTGTGCCTTGGTTGGCAAAGGTTATTGACCAATCTTGTGGTAGCATAAGCAATCAAAACCCTGTAAATAAACCAGCTGCATGAATAAATTCACAATACTCTTTAAACTATGCAACTTGAAGATATTTACAATTCCAATTTGGACAATAATGCTCTCAATTGAGAAGGTAGGACTTGAGCATTAAATATTAAAGGGTAGTAGTTATTATTTTTATTTAGGATTTAAAAAAATTATAATTTATTGTTGTGAGCATCTCTAAGGAGCCTTCAGTATATGTCCATGTTCATTGAATGTACTCTCAAGATTCAAACCTTGGATCCAAGGAAGACAAAACAAAAAAAAAGTGTAACGGGAAATGTGAATATTCACAACATATTGTAGGTAAAGGAAGTTTCCACACCTCAAGGCTCAAATCTCTTCCCTTAATTCTCCTCCATTATATGAAGTGTCTACCAGGAAGAGCATCATTCTAAAATCCTTCTGCAAGCACTTACTTCAACACAGAGCAATCTGCACCCGCCATCTATTTAAGCAATCTTATTCCATTCTGAGAAGCCATAGCTTGCCAGCCTCACATCATTTGATTGGTATGAAAATATATGGTTTGATCAGTAAGCAAATTGAAAATGAAAGACACAGCAGAGACAGTTAATAAAAGGATGCAACTGTTTCATAAACTCTGAATGCAAATTTTTACCTGAAAACATTCAGAAAAATGCATGCTTGCTTCTACATTTCTATTCTGTCCGTGTCATCCCTTCCAATATAAAATTCTGTGGATATTGCCTGAATTTTTGTTCCAACGTGGCATTGCAAAAATAATCTACTACTCTGCACCTAAGACCTAAGAAAACTAGTTAAGACACCAGAGTTAAAGGCAATAACATAATAAATTTAATCAGGTAAGATTTGTATTCAAATATCCAACAGGCAACTACAACAAATTATTAAAAAGTACATATCAAATTTTGATAAGACACATTACATGAAAATGTATATATGCAACAAAGTTAGCCTCGTGACCATAGAAACATAGACAACATCAATCTGTGAAAAGACTTTTATAGATACAAACAAACTTAATTAAGAGAGAAAGAAAATATGCAAGCTGGAAAGAATAAAAATATAACAAAGCACGATTGGCATGCACACATAAATATAGACGACAGCTCTTTCTGATTGGCAGCTAAGAGTTAAAACATACATACAAACTTAATTAAAGAGAGGCAATATGCAAGTTAGAGCTTTCTTGTAGTCTATAACATGCCTATTTATCCTGAAGACGGGGACTGATGAATCATTAAAAGAAAATGTATATCCTAAGACAGCTTTCTCTCATATCATGGCCGGCCTCTGTTAGAAAATAGACTCCCAAAATTGTTAACTAAAAGATGAGAGTTGCGTCGATCCAATGTTCACTCTTCCAACAGAAACTCTCACAAAAAGCCACCATAAAAAATTTGGGGGATTGTTGAGTAGTATTGACGCACAGCTCAAGCAGACATTTCCAGCCCTCTAAACTGCTATAAATTCATAGGAAATACTAAGATTTTGAAGTCATTATGAAGAAGAGCAGAACAGATCTATCTAAAAATCAAGCTGTGGACCTGGTCTTCAAAACCTGCAATGGTGACAATCAGTGAAATAAAAAAGAATCGATGTGTAATCCCGCAGAATAATCAAGCAGCAGCTAACAAATTGAAGAATAAAAGCACAAGACAGTTGTAAACATGCATGCATAGGTGCAACTGACCCTTCTCACGTCAACAAACTTACAAAGCTTGCACATGGACAAAGAGGGAAGACTAAGTTTGTTTGGGAGAATTGTTGAGTTAGATATATCACATGCATGGGTAGGAATACACATGCTAAATCAGCCATATTAATCTTGCAGTTAACCCACGGTCCCACACATGCATAGGAATAAGAGGCATGCATGGTCGATAGAAGAACGCATAAAGAAGACTTCACAGTCCTTGGGATTGGCCACCAATCATCCTGTACAGGCTCCAGGTCTGTGATAATGGGTTCTCACTTACCATTTTCCTACTCAGGCTCGTGAGAATTTGTTGCACCTTTTCCTTCGTTCTCTTACTAAGTTACTACCCAACCAGCACAAAGGCAAGGTTTACCTTCAGAGCATTGGGACTGGTGACAGAGGATCGACGGGGCCATGGAGTAACGAGGTTCCCTGCTTATGGTGGTGTTGATCATGTGGTGTACACAATGACTTGAAGGGCAACAGAACCAACCCATATGACCTGACCACTATCCGGCTCCAAAGAGTCTCCTGCCATGAGCTCAAGCCTCAAAGCTCTTACTCCTTAGTTCAACTCAACCCACAAGACTTGAGAAAGCAGCATTCAGTATTGTTTACAGAGGTGTCCTCCGGAACAGCAAGGATATTGCGGCCAAGAGGACGGGCATCACTTTTCTACAAGAAGAACAAGAATTTCTGAATAAATTGTGAATCATTGAGGAGCTCAGGTCTTCTTTTGTGGTTTCTCTGCTGGGGTCATGTGATGATAGGAAGAGACTGCTGGTGTATGAGCATATCCGAAATAAAACTTGCAGGAGGCTCTGTTTGAGAATAATTTGCCTTTGAAGCTGGGATTGAAAAACTACGTTTAAGATAATTATGGAGGTTTCCCAAGATCTGCCTTGAATGTAACCCAACCATCATTCATGGCGATATCAAGCCTGAAAATATCCTTCTGGATGGTCACTTTGGCACCAAACTGGCTGACTTTGGGCTGGCCAGAGTAAGTGCAATGTAGACTATGGGCTTGAGTTGTTTAGTCACGATCTTGGATGAGTTTCAATGCAGGAGTCGGGATCTGTGGAAGAGCCAAGACCTTAACATAACCCAGGATCTTATTATAAGCCATGATGTTTATAGATACCAGGTTGTTTGAAGGATGAATAGATAGAAGATCTCTGGTAGGGAGATGGAAAGCTTTATGAATGGAGATTGCCTTAGTACATCGTCTGTTAACAAGGAATCTGCAATGCACTTCTATCTGGCATTACGGTTACAAATCAGTCTTCTCCCTCTAGTAAAATTGTATGCAGTAGTGAGAATACACAGGTGTGTGAGGTTGCCAATAGTGGACATGAAGAAATTGGGATGCATATGAAGGGCAAAGAGATTATGACAGAGGGAAGGATTGGTGAAAAATTGTTCCTTAGATGTGGGGGACAATGATATCAGTATCATTGACAGGAGCAAGGAATAGGAAGCATCTCTGTCAGATGGCAATGATTCAAAAGAGGAGCCTTGGGGAAAGGATGGGTGTTGGAGATAAGATGGCGGTAGATAGCCATGTGCTAAGCATTTTGATGGGAACAAGGTGGAGAAAATAGAAACAGATGGAACTCAGATCCTGTAAGTCCATAAAGAACCCAGTAGAGAATTGAGTCTTACTGAGTCTGAATATTAGAGAAACTTTCTAACAAGAACAAGCACATGAAGTTCAAGGAATGGTAGAAGGAAATGTATTTTGTAGAGCACCACAAGAAAAGCAGGAAGTTGAAATTGGAAAAGAAGAGGAAAAGTGAAAAGAAATTTGATACCTGGACGTAAGATAAGGTAATAAGATAAAATAAAATTATTAATGTCCAGCAAATGACCACAAAAATGTAGGTCTATGGGACTAAAAGATACATCCAATGTGAGTAGCAAATGACCACAAAAATGTAGGTCTATGGGACTAAAGATACATCCAATGTGAGTAACAAAGAATTAGTGCCATAGCAACTTCTATGTAACGCTGAAAACAAGAGAATGTAAACCAAAATAGTGGAGTTTAGATCAGTGCCTATGCCATGTAAATTGCTAAGTCTAACTCTAACCAAAAGATATGTATAGAAATGGCATAACAACGGTTTAATTGCAGTGATACAGTAGGTGAGTACAAGACCTGAAATATGGAGATCTCAGTGCTAACCAATGTTTTAAACCTCGGACTCAGACTAGGAATCAGCCAAGGGTCAACACAGAGTCCGCCATGACTTGGAACAGTTTGAATTAATTGACTCTGTTTAATAAAAAATACATCAAATATTCAAATTTGGAAACAAATTATTTTAAAGATTCCAAACCATTAAGAGTTGTGTAGCATGGGTACCAGTACCAGAGGGTAAAGTACACATGCCCATACCAATACCAGTACCGGCTACTTGGGTACTTGTAAGGTACATCCGCTGCCGTACCCCTTATTGGCCCCACATACCCGAGATATTGTTGTAAAAAAAGAGGTATTTACATGCTTAACGATACGGCGTACCCCATGTTTGGGTAATTCGGGGGTACGACCGGTAAAAGTAAAATCTGTCGGTGTTAAGGTAGAAAAATTGCTTGTTTAATGAAATAATTTAAAAAAATAAAAGTTAAAACGCTACCTCCAGTTACTATCAATGAGCAGGAGCCTCAGCTTGAGAGTGATGCCTATCTAGAGAGCTCGCTGATAGAGGACCTTAGTGATGTTGATGGCATTGATCCTAAGGATGCTGATGACATGGCTTGATGAAGCCAAATCAACTCTCTTGTTCATTGTTCATTGCTTTGAACTTTCTATTTCATGTCTGGAAATGCCATTAGGCAAATTTTGAATGTAGTATGACAATGGACTTGTGGAGTCATGGACATACAATATTATTAATTATATAACTTCGAGTCTTCCACTTGATATCTACTATGATTTATCAAATTCTATGTTTTAAATTTTCAATGTGAATGATCATTGTTCATTGAATAATTGAATTATGAATCATGACTCATAATTTATAAGAAATCTGAATAATGCATGTGACTGTGACATGTTTTATTTTTATAATATATCTATATATAGCACAGGGACTGCTCTCGGCTTTTACGAAACTCATTTCCGAAGTTCCGACATTCCAGGGAACTTGGGAACTTGTAGGGAACTTTCCCAATCCAAGGGAAACCGTTCCAGATTGTTGGAAATTTATTGGGAACTTTTACCCTCTAAAATCGGGAAATTGGGGACGTTTTTTGCGCGTTTCCTTCACTGGGACATTTCACGCATTCATGATCACCATGTTGATTGTTAACAACATTCCTATTTCTTCGTTACCGTACATATACATGGTTGACTCAAAATTTTACGGTGAATTGTTGAATTGCAGTTACAGCTAATCAATAATAAATGCAAATCTATTTTGACTTTTGATATATATATTAAATAAAAGAAAATAAATTTATTTATTTTTACTTTTAACTAATTGGAAATGATTTTAAATCTTACTTTAAAACTAAATTCATAGATTACATTTAACTAAAAATTATCTTGATTTTTATTTTATAATAATTTGATTTTGAATATTTATACACCTTTTCAAATACCCTAGCATAGAATGTCTTGTAAACATATAATATTCTAATACATTTTAATTATAGTTAACACAACTGAAAACTTACTCTATCTATATTGCAACAAATACAGGGACTATAACTTCTCAAAGTCCCCACTTCAAAAAAAGTTTACATTATATAATCAATGACGTGGATGGTAATCTTGATTTTATTTTCATTTCCATCTGCTAAGAGGTTCTAGTTACAACAGTAATATAAGGGATAATTTAAGTCATCTGGTTTGTGTTAATGTTTCTTTTATTCTCTTCTAATGTGTTTTTAATTATTTTATTTTTAAATTTTTATATATTTTTAATATATATTATTGACATTCCCAACCTACCGTTTCCTGCAAATTTGGGGGAAACTTTTAGATGTATCCCATACTCGTACCCACGTTCCCGCGTTCCAGGAACCCGTACCCCTAGAAATTTTATGTGTTTTCTGCATTCTCGTATTTCGAGGACTTTGGAGGTCCTCGAAAATGTCCCCAATTCATCGGGGACTTTGTTGGGGACTTGAAGACTTCCGAGTCGTACCCTAAACGTACCTGTCAAAATCGGGGACTTCTCAAGAACGTCCCTCAACCAATCGGGGACTCTTGGATGTCCCTCAACTTGNAAAAACCTAACCTAACCCCCCCCCCTTCCGCCCCCTATTCCTTTAGCATGCAGCACATGCTCAAAGTTTGAGTTCATAGCTCAACACAAGCTCACACTCACAATGAGTTTGCCCCCTCTCAACCACAACATGTTGTGCAACACAGTTATTTCATATTTGATATCTTACATTTTATTTATTTATTTATTTTTGGGTAAGAATGTAGGCACATGCTATTATGGTTTTATAAAATTATAGTTTAGTATTTTTTACAACAGTCAAATTACAAATATAAATTTATTTGTTAATTAAATTTTGAAATGATTCATGAATATTATTCATGTATACAATATTGTAAATTTTTGAATTTTTGTCATTGTTTTAACTTTCAAGTTTTAAGTTACTGTTTAATAGTTAACTTTGAAGTTAGAACTACTTAAAGTTTTCCGTTTTTAGATCTTAGGCATGTATCTCGAGTCTTTACTATTTCTTTTTAACAATGGACAATGATGATTGGACAATACTTTATATTTCCTTTTGTAATTTGAATTTTATAATTAGTTCTACTTTTTATTCCAATGTCTTTATATATATATAATCGCCACCCCAAACTGTTGTCCCCTAAAAATTTGGGGGTGTGCTCTAGCCATCCCGAAAACTCGTCCCCCCATCCCCGAGGCCAGTGCAACATATATGTGTGTGTGTGTGTGTGTGTGTGTGTGTGTGTGTGCACAGTATTTTGACGCACCCAAGTACCTTGTTTCAAAAAGTGGCATTGTCGTCCCCATCCTCGTCCCCAAGTTTCCTGGCAACTTAGATTAAGAGACAATATGAAAAGTCTACTCATGTAAAGGTACTATTATCAAAATGGCATTGGGTGCGATACATATGTGAAACAAAATACATAATCAACAAAGCTTTAGATGGTTTCTAGAATCCAATACACTAGCCTACTACATATCACTGATCGACATGATCAATCATGAAACCTATCACCACTATTGGAAATGAGATCCTTCACATGAGTTACAGGACCATCCTTTGGCATGTCTGCTTTTTAACAGGTCTATATTTCGCAGGTGGCATGTAGACTAAGAGTAGGGTGACATTTGGCATCTTTTGATCGTTTAGTGGACTTGTTTTTTGTTCAGTGCAATTCAATGAGTTCAATTAACTAGGAATTCTAAAAACTACTAACTTTGCTGAATTTTGAATGGGAATCCTATTTTCATCATATGAGATCATAAGAGGTTGGAACTCCTCTCAAACACCCTCAAATAGTGAATGATAATATAAAAAATTAAAGTAAAAGGGTAGAAGGGAGAATAGTCAATCAAGCGAATTGATTTTTACCCCAAATAGTGCTATGATTTATAGTGCGAAATCCAAGGAGTTAGTGCATGGCACAAGAGGCAACTTGTTCTACAACCATCTAGAGCTAATATGTCTATCACTCTAATAATAAGTGGACAGTGGCGTCGTCCAGTAGCTCTAAAACAACCTCGAAAAGGTCAATCAACCACCCAAGCAAGGGGCAGTCATAAGGAGACCCAAGGTATCACCACTCTATGAATTGAAAAAGTTTAAAGTTCTTCTAGTTGTTGCCCTAATATGACGAGGCAAAATCGAGGTACGAGGTAATCCTCCTTGTGTATACTTGACAAGGCAACAAGTGCAAGAACTAAGATTTGTAGCTTAGTATCTCCTTAATGATTAAGGCTAGGCATCTCTAGTTATGATATCAGAAGAAGGTACAGAGGGAGTTCCTCGAATCCCTATAAAAGCAATAGTAGCATCCTCTGACCTTATAGTATAGGGGGCATCTAACAATGGGGTGCCTTTGTCTTTGTCTCTGGCCCCTATAAGTGACATATTTAGTAGATCTTGTTTGGATGCAAGATACAGTGATTAGTCTCCACTCAGAGTTTGTGAGAGCTTGCCCCGAGTTAACACAAAAGGAGCCAAGTGAGTGCATCTAATTTATCCTTGTGTATGGGGGTTGAACAACAATATTGTACGTGGGTCAAACAAGAATGCCATCCTACAACTCGAATAAGTGCTCTAGATAAAAAGCCATCTTCAATCTCGAGCTCTCTAAAGGGGAAGTTCAAGTAACTCGAATGCACAATATGTTGATATCCTCTTTGATGGATCAATTCAACTCATGTCTAGTCAACAAGAGGTGGCCCAATGCATCAAGAGAGTAGTTGAAGGGAGGAAAGTGCTCTAGGGAGATTGACCAGAGAAGCCAATATGCCACTGCAAACCAACCTCGTGCACAAACTATGGGGTAGTCTAAGGCAAGGGCCTCTAAGGACAAAGTACTATGTAGGGGTATCTCACTCTCCCAAATGCAAATCCCCCAAATGTCTTAATTCTATGTAGAAAAGAAACCAAACAAAAAATAACCTCAATTTGAAAAGGGTGGGCTCCTAACTCTACCTAAACAATGGACTAGGGTATTATTTGTTTGCATCCAATGATTCACTTGAAAATCAAGGTCTAGACTCTTTAATCGAAACCTAGTTGTTCTATAACAAACTCAGTCCCCAAATATTTGAACCATAAAGGACTGTGGGTTTGATAATCATTTCTAGGAGGTGAACCTTGGATGAGATGTCTTAAAGCTAGATGTTAAAACATTGTCGTAAGGAGGGCAAGGGAGCTATACACTTTATTGAGCGAAGGTCAAAGACCTTGATGCATGCTAAAGCAAGGTCCCACAAACTAGATTGGTGGGAAGGAGAAAGCAGCAAAGGCATAATGTGTGACCCGATAGAAGCTTATGGAAGGATGATCATAGTGGAGAAATTGTTTTGGTAGGTGTTAGAGAAATAGAAACAAACAAACAAAAAAAGCATCAAATGGGAAGTGATATATGGGTTAGAACTTTTTCAGCAAAGATGTGACCAGCATACTAGCATTAAAGTAACAATTTGTTACATTGCTCCTAAATGTGGAGGTTGTAGATTCCTCCCAAAGAAGAGTGGTATTTGTAGCTTTGGAATCCTAATATTAGTGATTATTTCTAGAAGGCCTCATTATGTTTCGGCTTTGCCCAATGAAGCATTTTAAGAGGGCAAATTTCAAAATAGTGGTCGCATCCTACTCAAGGGTCAAGGAAGAGTGAGCCAAACCATCAAATATAAAAACTCCAACACTACATCAACTTCAAATCTCTAAAGGCAAATCTCATCACATGGGCAAGACGCCTTGCTCAAATATGCAATATATTGTGCATCATGGACAAGAGCTTGAAAGATGTTTACATAGGGATCAAGCAGATGTTTGTATCACCCTACCTCTCCTATGCTAAAAAAAATATCCTAGAAATTGTTATTCTTTTTTAGCTACTCCAAAAGTATTTACACCATGTTTGTGGGTGTTTCATGAGATTTGGGGTACATTGTGTATGTTCAACCTTGGATGGTCAAAGATGGATTATAGCATGAGACATGGTCCGTGATGGATATGCACAATTGGGACAACTTGTTTAGTGGATGCTTGGCCTCGATTGATTACCAACTCAGTGTTCTTCTCATAAGCATTGGAGATCTCTTCCCTAAATGGTAGACATACTTCATGATGGACACATGGAGGATTCACTTGGTGGGTCAACACCCTACAAGGGATATGAAGTATTGTGCATCACGGCGGAAGGATTCAAGCCCCGGATTGAACGTGGCAACTTGGGTTCTTGTTTAGAGAATTGGAGATGGCTCAAGGACACCTAGTGCTTCAACAGAGTCCTTGCAAGTGGTAGTTGCCACAGTGAAGTCCTTAACTTTGGAGGATACATGGAACCTGTGGAGACTCGAGATGGAGTGATGTGGACATGCCTTGTGTAGCCACATCACCTTGGAATCCTTATCATGCAAGACATCATCATTGGAGCGTGACACATGTACTCTAGAGTAGACATCTCAGTTGTGTGGCCTACAAGGGCTCATGTAGGTTGCTTGTAAGGACTTGTGCCCACATAGTACTATTGGCCTCCCTTAACTCTATCATATAAATAGAGAATGGAGAAAGAATTTCATTCATATAACTTGTACATTCATTCTTTCTCGCTCTTGTTGTTTAGAGATGTGACTCTTGTATAAGGGATTATGTAACATGCTTCTGCAAATAGACAATGTAGCTTCAAAGAGATCCAAGGCATTGAAAATATTAGAGCAAAAGAGAAACTTCCAAAAATGAAGATCCATGGTATTCCTTCATCAAGGCAATACTGATGATGTGCATTTATGACTGCAAAAGATGTGGATTTGCAATCGAAAAAAATCTACTGAAGGTGGCTTGATCAGATTTGCAAATCGAAAAAAGAAACTACTCAAGGTGGCTTGATCATTGCCCGCAAGCATCCCATCTGTGAAGTTCCATAACAGAGATTTTTTGGTACAGAGGTTTTATTTCCACCATCTGCACTGGCAAATCTGCCATAATTTAAATTCATCATATTCACCAACCAAGTATATTGAATATCCTTGAGGGTTCCGTATCAAGGACATACAACAACTGCAAAACAATAACGATTTTATCATTCAGCATGATACTTTACGCGGTACAAGGGTCAATTCAATATTTCATCAGAATAGGCCATTAGAGTGCCTTGGTATGTGACATGCTCATTCCCCTCAATTGTTAGCGAGTTAGTTTTGTATATCGTCTCTTGTAGCTGCTTTGAAGGTTGTTTATACAAAATCACCAAGAAAAGAATTTCAAGGACGAATACCACTAATTAGCGTTTGCAATGAAGTACAATAACTAGAAGAAAATCCACACCTGTAAAATGAAAAACAAAGTGGAAAATGCATTTGTTAGTAAAAACAACACAAATTGGACAAGATGGAAAAGCTCACTTCAGTTTATGGAGAAACACATTATCTGCTTCAGGTATAACAACACGCTGGTACTCGATGACAGTGCATAGTGTGGGAATGTCCCTGGATGCAATAGAGATCTACATGCGCAATATTGAGATAGAGGAAACAAAGCATTACATGTGCTACAACATAAAACTCATAAATCTTTTTGGTTATAACAATATTAATATGTATTGCTTTTAAAAAATGATTTCAAACTTGGACTTTCATTTTGCATGAAAATCCCGTCCAGTATTTTTATCGTCACCAACGTTACAATAATAATGTACTACAATTGATGCGATGGATTCAAACCATCATCATACAAGAATGTTACAACTCCTTGAAAAGTGACTGGTTCAGGGTCATCTATCCAAAAATTAAAATATTTTATGAAAACAGGTTTATTATTGATTCTCAAATTAAAATGCACATCTTGTAATGAAACATAGAAGAACGTTATTGCTCCCTTTTAAAAGTAATCGGTTTTATTGGCATCCATCCAGAAATGAAATTACTTTTAGCGAAGATGATTGGTATTGAATTATAAAGTAAGACGTCCTCTTAAAATGAAATTTATTATATGCCTCGAAAATATCAATGGAAGACAAGACCTGAAATATCCTTTTGTGAAGAATCCATTTTTTGGAATGACCTTTTTAAAAACAAACAATCTATCATATGAGAGGATCAAACAATATTAAGGCTCCTGTTTTACCAAAATACCTGGCCTAAGTAAAGCGATGTGGTGTGATTTGAATTAAAACAATTACAGATTGATTTAGAAAACTGGTGGCCATCTGATTAGTTGACAAGCAAGTCCGTTGTTAAGTAACACCAATCAGCCAACGATTCCACGGTTATGGGGATGCAATGGCCAAAACCAGGTTATAACTTATAACGACAAGAATGTGATAGACTGAAGGAGTTCTGCACATTGAATGTTGAAATAGGTAAATGAAAATAAAATGATTTTATTTTGTTGATGTCATATCTTTCAATGTTTTGCAAATCTTAGGTATGTAGTGTTTACTGAAAATTTAAGATTCATTGTTGTTGGTTTAATCTCACATAATGTTAAAATAAACTAAAATTTAATAATAATTATAAATAAATAAATAAACAGACATCGCACTCTGGAAAAATACCCAACCAGAAGTGAGGAATGTTTTGCTCTTTTAATATGCAATGCAAATACAAAAAAAGTGGTACTCTCTACAGAGTTACCAACATTAAGGAAACTTTGAAGTCTAAAATGGATCTCCAAAGATATATAATAAAATAAAATAGTATGAGTTAGGAATTTTATGGGGAAGGTTAAGTAAAATGGATAGGAACTTTGAAGTCATGACTCACTTTTTGCACTACAATCTATGTAACAATGGTTAAGTAAAATTGAAAAGATATATAGAAATAAAATTAATAGAAAACCCTCTTTTGAGTACATAAATGTACTAATAAAGTAATCGGTATAAAAGGTTTACATCAACCCAAATCATAGTACCATAACTTCCTAAATTACAATGTTACCCAAACTGTAAATTCCAAGTTAATAGCACATTCCAGCATCTGCCAATTAAAATCTCATTTGTGGTGTGATTCAGCTACTTAACAATGCTTCTCGCAAGGATGCATTGTTCCGGCACCCAATGAACTCTAACTGATGCAAATACCATTCCAGAAAATTAATTTCTTGTCTGTTCTAATCAAGAAAATTACAAATATAATAGAGAGAACTCACCAAGCTCTACTCAAATGCATTATGCATGCTTTGTAAACACTGCCAAAAGAATGGAAAAATATGGTTTTGAGCACAAAGAAATCGTGAAATACACTAACATAGCTTAGGATCTCAAAACTTCTCTGCCATTCTTGCAGTCACTGCTCTTAGTTTTGAGTAGACCTTGCCTGCAGGAGATCCTAAAATAAGGCTACATAAAGCATCTCTAGCAACTTTAATATTCAAGAAAGATCCCAATATGTGAATTTTTGAGTCAGCAATGACAATTCTAGTTCTTGTTGAATTCTCGATTGCAAATTTTGTCTTTCCCCCTTTTCCGCTCAACCTGCCAATAGCTCGAGAAAGATGCTCTCCTTGGAGAGTTTTCACATCCTTAATCTCAAATGTCTCAACATACAGATCATCCAACCTCAAAAGTGCAATGGCGTCAGGTACATCAAACCCAAGCATAAATGCGTGGACAAAATCAGCACACTTTTGGAGGTTACCAATTTCTGGGGTGTCTGGCCGTGACTTCAATTCAACTTTACGGGTCTGAAATAGCACAATTGAGAAAATCAAGTACAAGAAAAGTTAGAACATGCTACTTATGTTTAATTAATATTACTCCAACAAGAGAGATACGAGTTAAAAAAACTCACACAATAGTAGAAATAGCAATCTATATTAAAGTACCTGCAAATTCATCCGAATGTCAATCTTCATCTGCTCATAAACAGGAGTATAAATTTCCATCCAAATTTTCTTCAGGGGTGTGTATCTATGAGCTGGAACAGAGACCTTTCGAAACTCAGACCGGCCACCAGACATTTCAAAAGCTGTCAATGGTTCAAATTTGGGCTTCATGGGGCCAATCTTCAATGATCCATGCTGCATGTCAGACATTTCATAAGCTGTCAATGGTTCAAATTTTGGCTTCATGGAGCCAATCTTCAATGTTCCATGCTGCATGTCAGCCTCCTCCCCAACAGTAGCTTGTACAGTTGATTGTTCAACTGCCATAGGCTGAGGCTGTTCCATCAATTCTGTATTCATCTTATCTCCTGTTTAAATAGCCAGAAAAAAAGGCATAAAATAAGCAACCACTGCATCTTTTAAGTTTAAACACTGGCAATAACAACGAGAAATTCCTCATTCTTCCTTTAAACCCCGTAGGCCTACTTTTGTGGTCATTTGTTAGACATCAATAAAACTATCTAACTTTATCTTTTCTGATTAAAGGACATTCACAAGTTTGATAATTATTCACCAAATCAAGATATTTTCTTTGAGGTTTATTGAAAGATTTTGTAGGATTTGTCCTATTTAAGTTTCCAAATGGTAATTTACTTACTTACCCTTTGTGAGCAAGTGGTTGATATTGTAGCAACACTGTATAACCAAATTGTAGAGATACATACAAAAAGAAACAAGTAATCACTCTCGTAACATACTTAGTGACCAGTACAAGGTGGGCAATTTATGTATTGTTTGAATAGATTCTGCGATAATATGTAAAGAGCTTTCTCTCTTGAATTGTTTTGAAATTGTACCTTTTGTACAGTTTAAATTCAGACTGATATATAGACAAACTAAAACAATTTCTAAATAAAAAATGCATGCATATCATACATCTTGAAATCTAGTTGTGAGAATTCAAAGAGAGGCATGTGGTTTTAGTAAAGGACATAAAGTAGCTAGTGCCTGATATTCCCCATTTAAGATAACATCAAAACAATTGAACAATCAAAAAATGAATTTGCTTTTTCAAGTTGGTTATTGAAGTAGTTAGTAGTACAGAAGTTAGGACTTTCGGCTATGGTTATGCACTTTGAATGCTCCTTTTTTAAGCAACTCTATTTAATTATACGAAACGGAGTCACCATACTACTAACATACCTGATATGTAAACCCCCTTCAAGTGTCATGAATTTGACCAATCAAACTCGCCAATACCTCACCCTTCGTGCACATGAGTTTAGCTCACAGGAAGGACATGTATTGATGTGTTGGACTCATGATATGGGAAAAAACATGCCAACTAGTGAAACAAAGTGACATTTCATCCAACATGCCATCCCCTCATCAATTTCATGGTGTAATCAATGAATGGACCAATGAACAAAGACTATAATCTGATCAAAGACAAGGAAGCTTAAGAACCCCTATGTTTGTTGGACAACATAGGGCAGCATTCATTATTCTTCAACAATTGACCAAAAAGCTCCTCTCTTAGGTTACTTCATCCTCTTGTTGCGAGAGGAATTGGATCACATAAGCCAATGTGCAAACTTTGAAGAAGAGCAAGCTTGGGCATTTCATTGCAAAGACACTAGTGTACACCAACCTTCATCTTATATACAAGAGGGGAGACTAGTTGAAGGCAAGGATAAAATATGGGATGCAATTCATAATGATCTAGGTTTGGACAACAACTTTGAGTTGGCAGTGTGTCCAACATGGACCTTAATGCACTAGTCCTAGAGGCAATCACTTTTGATGATGATGATGCTCTTGAGGGTTCATCTTCAACACCATTAACAGTAGCTCTAAAGGAGGAGGAGGAGGAGGAGGAGGGAGGAGAGCATCTTGACCATGGCAATGGCAGTGGTGGTGGTGGTGGTGGTGAGTTTTATTATGAGAAAGATGCTCCTGCAAGAGAACGAGCCATAAGATTTGCCCAATTTTCCTACTTCCTTATGTTTTGCATTTTTCCATCAGCTTTCCCATCTATCATCTTATCTGTATAATACAATTTGATGACATCAAATGATAAAACTATAGCTTATGGTTACTTATCAAACTGTGGTGTACATTGTTTGCTTGGCACCTATATGTTTAATCATTAATGAATGCCTATTTCAAATTTTCTAACTAATCAAAAGATGTACATCTTTATGTCTATATTATTACATTTTATTTCTGTAAAAAAATTATTATATATAAACTATTTGTGTATCCCTCCCCACAACCTGTTTTGAGGGTCTACAAGTCGCATGTCAAATACTCGAATCCTTGTATCGTCATGACAAGTGACTTAGTTGGACATCTACCAAGAGATGGTTTTGGGGAAACACCATCACTCAAACGCAAATTTCCAAAGATCTGGATTTACTTCAAATTCTAATGCCATCTCACAAGACTCGAGAATAAATTACCTATAGATACAAGTCCTTAACCAAAATGTAGAGAACAAAGTCCTACAGGCCTCAAGTTCTACACCTTTTTATCCTAAAATAACTAATGTTTGAGTTTCATTGTGTTATACTAAATGAACATACCTTCTTAATGTAAGTCTTGCATGCACGTGTGGCCCAAGGTAACTAATTTCTTATGGTTGTTTATTCATAAACGCTTCCTCACTTGGGACAACCTGATCAAGTGTGGACTCTGTGGGACCTCCAGATGTGTTCTATGTAATAATCAGGAAGAGACTATGGATCATCTGTTAGATTCTTGCTTTTTCTCCAACAACCTTTTGGACAATATTGCTCATCTCTGTAGAAGGAATAACAAAGTGCAAGGGAACATTGCTCAAACAATTAAAAATTTAAATGACAAACCCTTTCAAAGCAAAATTCGCAATTGCCTGTGGACTCTAGTTCCAGGATTTACAGTCTGGGAAATAGGGAAAGAGCATAATCAAAAAATATTTGAAGGCAAGCTCAGAACAGAGGAAAGTGTGTGGACCAACTGCAGATCTCACATCCTTGAAACTCTATTTCTTTCAGCTTGGGAGGAACAAGACTTCAAAACCACTTAGTTTGAAGACATCATCATGCAAAAATTGGGGTAAAACTTATGGTTCGCAACAATGTCAACCCTCTCCTAGGCCTAGTTCTCCTGCTAGTCCAATCATATGGTCCTCTCCTCCTATGGGTTTTCACAAACTGAACTTTGACGGAGCCTCAATAGGGAATCCAAGGCCGTCTGGATTAGGAGGAGTCTTCAGAAATAGCTCAAGAAATATCAGTTGTCTCTATTATGGCAAAATCTTGGTCATGACAGCAACAACGCGGTTGAACTAGCTGTGCTCATTGTGGGTCTTCAAAGCGTTGAGCGCTTGTCTCTCTTCCCTCTGGAGGTCGAAGGTGACTCCCACCTAATAATCACCTTGCCAAGAAAATTCAGTATGGTGTGTCTATCAGCAAGCTCTCTCCAAGCTAGAGACTCAGCATTGGCCTCTCAAAACTTGCGCATTATGCTCCCATGTTGAGCTCTGTTACCTTCCAAGCACGTCAAAAGAAAAGCCAATGCTGTAGCGGATCGTTTAGCAAAAGAAGGTGTCCACAACCCCTCCATTTTGCAAGATTTGGACCCTACCATGCTTCCTAATGATGCTCTCAAAACAAATTGCTTCAATCCGGCAAAGCTAGATTGTCGATCCCTAAATGCGGGAGTCCTTGTGGATCACACGACACGTGTGAATGATAACTCAGAGCCATTGTTCTGTCTACCAGGTGGACGAAGCTCAGCCCACACGCCATGCCCATTAAATGGTTCCAATTCTCGAACCCTAAGGCTTCAATGCTCCTCCTCGTCGTTGCTTTGAGCAATTTGGGTATGGGTACAACTCTAATCATGTCTCCCTGCAGCAGATCTACGACTCCCAAGGTGGATTATTTCAAGGATTTTGGTGAGGATTCCATTTCTTGGCTTTTTGTGATTGGTGTACAGACTATGCTTTCCTCTAGCATGTTGGAAAGAATCCTTCTTTAGGCTCAGCCAAGTTGAGAAATGTCATTCAACTCCCCTTCCCAGATTTTTATGTGGTCTAATTCTCTCCTGTTTTCCTCCAGCTTCATAATTTGCAAGCTTTTGGGCCTAACCCTCATTCTTTGGCTGCAAACATGTCTAGGAGGCTTTGCGCTACCCCCCGCCTTCTCCTTCTCTGGCTCCGGCTATCCATTCCCCTCCCTCGTCGAGTTCCTCGTTGGTTTCCAAACCGATGGAGACTCAAGCAAATCAAGCTGAAACAAAGTTACCCATGGCTCAAGATAAAATGAACATTGCTTCCACAAGCAGCCATAAAAGGAAGAAGGTGGAGCGCAGCAAGCAAGTGTACCTCTCCTCCTTCAAGAAAACGAAGGCTCTCAAAGTTAAAAAAGCTTTGGACAGCACTTCAAGTTTGAAGGACTACCAGTGTCCCATTCTGAAAGTGAAGCCTGAAGATGTTGAAGTCGCCCGAAACTCAAAGATGTCGAAGTCAGTAACTTCTCTATTTTTTTCTTTTCCAGTTTTCTTGTCGTTGTTAGTTGTCAGGGAATTCTCACTTTAAAGCTTCCCGTCATTTTTGCTTAGCTTTTAATGCCCATCGAAGCTATTTTGATAAACTGTTCATTTTGGATATGTACTTAGGCATAAGCCTGCTTAGTAGTTTTTTAATCCCCATGCATGGAAGGTAAACATTGGCAGGTTTAGGATGAAACTCCATGCATTGGAAAACGTGTCTAAGTTTAAGTTTTAGCAGTCATAGGTTTGTGAGAAGCCATGGTGGGCTGGTGAATTTCATGATCCTCTTGTGCATGTACTCATTATTTTTTGTATATTAATACAATTTCACTAGGGAGCTTACAAAAAAGTCTTGCATGCACGTGGTTAGGCGCACGTGCATGAATGGTGAAAATATTTTTATAATTAAGGAAGCAACATTACAACAATTTTCCTTTGTAAAGGAGGAGGTTGTTTGGATGATGGCGTGGCATCTATGAGAATGGTTGATGGAACAGTAAAGAACTCTTGCAACACTGCTCCAAAACTACAACAAATAAAATTAGGACATCTTTGTTTTATCCAAAATCCTTAAAGCATCATGAATCATTTGGATTAAATCCATCTAACTTCACTTTCAGGCAACTTTGTTGATACAAATGTGTGAGCACTTCGACATGGCATTATGCAGACTAAAATTTGCCGTTGTCTATTGTTACCCCCCTATTTGAATGAGGGGTTTGCTTAGCTGTAAGATGAATTCTGGGCTCTGTTGTGGATGTTTCTAGGGGCGATAAAATAGCAGTGAGAAGTATCATCAGTAGTCCTAGGCCTAGCTTTTGTGATGAATTTTTAAACCACTATCAGATCTTAAACAAAGCATTATGTATGATTACTTGATAGCAACAAAAGCACCCTCGCTCAGAAAATACGTCTATAAGTTTTCATGGAGATGGTTGATTTAAGAGAGGACTCGGTTTGAAGTGGGGCAAACAAAGGGGCGCTCCTAGCAGGCATTCTACAGGAAAAAGTTTTTCAGAAGGTCTTTCTAAGAGTTGATTTTGATGACCTTCTATGCTATTCCTTATCATTTTGCAGGCTACCAGTAGATGGTTAATTCTGAACAGTAGCAGGATCATAGATCTTTATGAAAACAAATTCAGCCTTTGAGAGCTACAGGGATCCTGGAAATTTAAGGGCTTGTGGTTTGAAGGCAAACCCCGGCATACTAGGTCAAAAACCAGGCCTGTATCTGACCTTTTAACAGCAGTAAACAATATCATTTCGACTTCTGGGCAAAACTATGCATAAAACTGGCAGGTAAGTAGCATTGTTTCAAGCCTGAGTATATTCTGAGCATCGTATGAGGTAATTTCCTGTAAAAATTAGCCCCAAAGGAAAGTTTTGTGTGTTAAAATGCCAAACAGCTGGAGGAATGAGCAAATATGGGAGCTGACCTGAGAATAAATGTTGAAGAGAGCCGACATGTGCTTTGTATGCTAGGGCCGACTTGGGGGTTTATTTAAATTATACAGAGCCGACCCATGCCATTTTTTATGATGAGTAAGTGACTCTTTACTGATCTGGGCGTATTCTTTGGATGAAAATTTCGTTTCTTCTGATCAGCTTGAAGACGAATCTTGGGGCCTTTTCCCTCTGTCGTCAGTTTCATAAACTGCTAGCATTTATATAGAGACCGGTTCGCGATATGGGCTTATTGAAATAAGGTCTTTCTTGGAGGCCCTAATAGGTTTTTTGTGAGAAATCAGACCTGAGGCATACCTTCATCCTACAATCATCTCAACGTTCTAATCCTGGGAGATTTTTCAGTAGGGATCCTGCAACAGTAAACCACATTCTCCATCTCCAGCTAAACACTGGCAAAAAAACCTACCAAACTATCAACAACATACTTACCAAATTGTCCGTCTCCTTTGTTCTTCTCTGCTGGTGCGTATCTTCCACCGTCTCCTCCCTCTTCCTCTGTGCAACGCACGTTCAGTGGCTGGAAAAACACAAGGGTTAGATAAAGAAAGCTATGTGGATATTAGGCATAAATTTATCTAGGGTTTTAGAACATATGCCCTCGGGTTTCAATGAGTACGAAAGGAGGGAATGTAATTGAGGAATTTATACGATGATGATATTTCCTCTATATTTGCATGCACGAGAGGTTTTTCCTCCGGTGAAATTTATTGATTTTATTTTATCGGTGCAACGACATGTTGTAAGAAAAAATATTGTATAAAAAGCGACAATGGCATGTTGTACTTGGTGACAAGGGCATTTGAATAAGGCTCTCTTAAAGAAATTTCATAAGGTGATGATGTAAGGTGGAGGCAATGATACATGTGTGGACATGTTATGAATGAAGAAATTGAAGGCATTTTGTGAAAAGTAACAACTAGGGAAAGTAAAGATATAATTTTTTCAATTTTCATATGAACACGTTGTTGAAAAAAACTATGTAGCTTTAAATAAATGTCACATACTACATTTTTTATGTCAATATGTGAGTGCATTATACAAATGGTTGTTAGATCAAGTAATGAAGGGTTCTATCAAAGACATCTACTGTCTTTTTCCTATAATCAATCAAAGAAACTACCGTGCCACCTACATGTTGATGGCACCTACATGTTCTATCAATTAGTAATTATAGAGGCCACCACTACTGACAAATCCCTAAATTTGATATCAAAGAATCAAGGGAATCATCATACTACCTAACCTAAACCCTACCATCTAAGCTCAAGGATTGAAGGGAATGACCCCACCACCTACCTACCAATCGAGAAAATGAGCCCACCTCCCATGTCAAGGATTCAAGGAATGATGATCATACCACCCATTAACAAATTAAAGGAATCATCCCACCACCTACCTACCAACCATGGATATGGGTGGGAAATGACCACCATCATGCCAACAACTCCCTATCGATGAATCAAGGGTATCATTCTATCTTAGAATCATGGCATTGACTCCTACCTATGGATCATGGCAATCATTGTGCCTATAAATCGTCATGATAATGATGCATATGATGGATAGAAGTTATCACTACCCAACCAAGCTAACATTGTCACATCATCAACCCACCTTAGAATAAATCACAACATCAACCTACATTAGAATCAATGTGATGAATGAAACTATCATTTATCAACGAACACACCAATCAGTAGATATTGCACCACTTATAAAAGAATCAATCCTACAACACTATTAACAATTAGCAACCAATGATAACTTAGAGCTATAGGGAGAAAATGACAAGAACACAACCATGGATGATGAATGTGAGATAAGCTCGATGTTTTTTTTGCTCTTTTCTCATCACTGAGTTTCGTCAAATCAAGAAGTTAATCTACTTATGTTTCTGTCCAATTTAAATAATTTTTATAGGTGGATTTTCCACTAAGACTAATGAGATGTATCTACATCCTAATACGATAAAAATGTTATCACATTCAATAGTCTCCATTTCAATAGAACTACAAAATGAAGAGTGATCAACATGAGCTCTTGAATATGACGTCTTATTATCTTAAAAAATAATTCTCGTGCGCTTATGGTGTAACTTGAGTTAGGTTGATCTTGGTCTAGGGGTACAAAAAATGTAAAAATAACACTAAACTTATTGCATTGTGGCTTGGAGAGTGGTGGCAACCAAATCTTGATTTGGAAATGCACAACCAACTCTTCAGTTAAAGGGTTATCCAATATCAACGTCATCAAACTTAAAATGCTTCCTTCCAACACTATATATTAATCAAATATAAAAACAAATGAACGCTACATATTAATTAAATATAGAAACAAATGAGTATATATTTTTTTCCAAAATAAATTCACTATTTTAAAAAATATCAACAATATACATAAATATCAACATACTTGGGTTTAACATCTAACTTTTACACTCTAAGTTCCATATCTCCATAAACCAAGTGTGAATTGTGAAATTTGCATCTAAAATATCAACGATAGACATAAATATCAACATACTTAGGTTTAACATCTAACTTTTATACTCTAAGGTGCATATCTCAATAAACCCAGTGTGGGTTGTAAAGTTTGCATCTCCAATGACGCCCTTCGTATCTATAAAAGAAGTTCTGACTATTTTTCTCTTAGAAAATAGTTGTTAATTGTTATTAATGAGAGAATCAAATATACCATTGTTTATTAAATATTTGGATTTTTTTTTGAAGACGGTATAAGACTAAACGAGCTCTAATCAGTTCCAAAATCCATCAAAAGTTTAAACCTTGACAAAATTGGCTTGCCCAATATACATTTTACAACCATATATCAATAAACCCAATAGTTCCAAACAAAAAGCTATAAAAGAACAATCTGAAAGATGTCATCCCAAATAAGCAAGGTATTGTCTTGGTTTCTTGCTTCAAATACTCAAAACATAACCAAAATTACATATTACTAACATATAACAATCGAAGTACTTCCTGCCTTAATATACTCACAAGGAACCACTAAACACCATTGTTTTGTATATATACTCTTTAAAAAATAGATGATCCTTAAGCAGCCCCACTACTTCCTTAGATAACCTATCTAAAACATAATTTAGTTGACGAAGGATATGAAAATAGGAAATCTCAAGCAGCCCCACTACTTCCTTAGATAACCTATCTAAAACATGAATTAGTTGACGAAGGATATGAAAATAGGAAATCTCTACAAATTTGACTTGAAGTTCCTTAACTCTTTGACACCAGTGGTCCAAGGAGACAACCTGTATCATTTTCCCAAGGGGAATTACATGCATTAAATATTCTTGGAACATTAGTTAAGAAACTAGCAATCAAGCAAAAGCTTTATCCCTTCTCTTATGCATTTGTTTGGCAAAGGAGAAAGGATGCAGTTCTCTCGTCATCCTCAGAGACTCGGTGATGGTCATCAAACTCCTAAGAACTAGAACTCTGCCTTCAGACGATATTCTCAAATCACTTCTCAGGAAGATATTCAAATAAATATAGGCTTTTACCAAAGTCAGTGTATTCCATGTCCAAATGATGAATAACCATGAAGCGGATTTGCAAGCAAGCTTTGCATTGCAGAGAGAGAATGGGAATTTCAAATGTCAATGGAGAGGTTTCCTATAAACCAATTCCTTAACTTATGTCAGGAACAAAAGTCTTTAAAGATAGCATCAATCCCCCACAAAGGAAGGATTAAGAATAAAAGTTATTGTATGAACCAAAGCTCCGAAGAAGCAGTCTGGCAGCTTGAGTCTCATGCCATGTTAATTAATAATGCCCCTTGCTTTTCATATCAAGAGACATGTGTGATCTCGCATCACAATTTAATGGATCGATCTGAAGATTTATCACCCCACTCAACTGGCCATCCTTTTTTAGGTACCTTCCCAATGTTTTGTCGTCATCTCTATTCTTCATTGAAGATGGAATGGATGATTACATGGTCTGAAATCGTGAGCAACCCAGAGGACGATAGCAAAGACGCTGGAGGAAGCATGGGAAATATTGAGGCAGTTAATTTGTTTATGTTGGACGGGACAGAGACCATGATTACCTCTCCACAGAAAGTTTCAAATTAGGAGCAAGTCAGCCTCAATCCAAACGCTCGGGCCAACATGTCAAATTCAAGGCAGGGGAGAGAGCGAAAAGGTGAAACAATGTAGAATAGAACGGTTAGACAAGAGGTGGTGACCAGTGAAGTCTTTAATGAACCAACGGTGTATAAGCTCCACATCCAATTTCAAGGTCTTCATTCCTTGCAATCATTCATCCTAGACATTATGGTTGAGCAGAAGCTGAAACAACAAAGGTTGGAGGATGAACAAGATGCCTTGAGGTCCAAGATTGAGAAGTTGGAAGCCCCCCTCATCCTAGTGGTTTCCATGGAGGAATTGTCTCATTCGATCTTCAAGACTCCATATTTAAATATTCCCCTCCAGTAGGTTGATGAAGCAGCCTAACAACAAAATAAAGAAGCAGCCCGTGAAGACAACCATCAAATGAATACCAGAGCCGAAGTTCATGTCGGGAAAGTCCTTCCTTAAATGTTTTTATGGTCAAGTTTTTTTCTATTTTGATATGGGCTCTTTCTATAGAGTTTACTCAGGAAAATTTTGCAGTTTATGGAGGAACAGTGGACCTTGAAAAAGACTGCTACAGGAACAATTTCTCTTCCTCCTTATAAGTGCAGAAGATAACTCTTGATTTAATGAATTTTGTAACTCTCTCCTGCCCCTTTGGCAATTTTATATAATATAATTTTCTTTTTTCTTTTTTTAAAGGAGGAAACCTATAGCTTTGACGTCCATGTAGCCCAATCAAACGAATACCAGAGCCGAAGTTCATGTCGGGAAAGTCCTTCCTTAAATGTTTTTATGGTCAAGTTTTTTTCTATTTTGATATGGGCTCCTTCTATAGAGTTTACTCAGGAAAATTTTGCAGTTTATGGAGGAACAGTGGACATTGAAAAAGACTGCTACAGGAACAATTTCTCTTCCTCCTTATAAGTGCAGAAGAATACTCTTGATTTAATGAATTTTGTAACTCTCTCCTGCCCCTTTGGCAATTTTATATAATATAATTTTCATTTTTCTTTTTTTAAAGGAGGAAACCTATAGCTTTGACTAACATGTAGCCCAATCAATAATAACTTTGGAGTCCCCCAACACATGTAGGGACAAAATATTTATATTGGATGCAAACAAAAGAGGACTCCACAAGGCCATTAACTCAACTATATAGTTAGTGCCTTTTCCACATCCCATCCATATATAAAAATAATGATTTCTACTCATATTAAGTAATACTCTTTCCTTGTATATTGGAAGTGGAACATCATTGGTGATTTTCAAGTTCACTAGCTCTGTGATAACAATCAGGTCACACGAGCGAATTTCTACTAGGGTTTCAGATGGGGACACCGGAGGAGGCTTCTCCCCCTCCATCCTGCAACGAAAAGATGGGAACAGGATGGGACCGACAAAGAACAACTCGGAGGGAGGAATGAGGAGCAGTGATGGGGAAGGGAATGGTGACCAAGAGCGACGAGGGATGGGACAAAAGGAGGGTGGGTGTATGTTATGGTCGGTTGAAAACCCATCTCTCCAGATCCACTTTGAGAAGCTTAGAGAACAAGTTAAACAATGGAAGGATAAAGCCCTAATTGGAAAATTCATAGGGATTTGGCCAAAGGAAAGAGATCTCCTTATATGGATCACAGTGACATGGAACCCTAAAGGTCATTATGATTTGTACTTGGTTTCAAAGGGATTTTTCACTATTATCTATTTCAACCAGGAGGACAGAGTTAGAATCATGGAAGGCAACCCATATTTCTTCTTCTCTACTAGGTTGTACCTACGCCCATGGAAGGAATGTTTTAACCTAGACAAAGAGGATATGAGTATTGCCCCAATCTAGATTCGTATGTATTATTTTCTATGTGAATATTGGGAGCCCAAAATTCTAGAGGACATAGGTAATACCCTTGGCAAATTTGTGAAGGCATCAGATCAGACTAAACAACGAAGGTATACTTCCTTCACATAGATCTCTGTGTTTATGGATATATCCTAGGAGTTGCTTGAGGCTATTAATCTGACTTAGGAGGATGAGAATTGGGTGCAACCCATCAATTATGAACATTTTCCATTCAAATATAGGCAATGACACAAGTATGGATTGCCCCCAAAATTTCCCTACCCAAGCTACTTCCCAAGGATCCCATGAGAAAGATAGTGGCAAGGAGGGTTTTACTCAAGTGAACAATGAATGTAGGTAGGGGCGGAGGCCCACTAATCAATCACAAAATAGGCAGACTATGGAGAAGAGGACAACCCATGCGAATATATTTGAAACCCTAAACCAGGTGGGAGAAGAACTGGGGGATCTAGGTCGAGTAAGTCCAAAGAAAGAAAATAGTGAAGGGAAATTACCTTAGGAAGTGTCTTGGCCCCCCTTAGAGTGTCGTAAAGAACAATTAAAGGCAATGGAGGATGACCAACAAGTTGAGAGTGTCGTAAAGAACAATTAAAGGCAATGGAGGATGACCAACAAGAGGAAGCAAGGGACATGGATCTAGGGGAGCCAGATCTAGACATGATAAAAAAGGAATGCAACAAAAAGGGGAAGGGTTTTGTCCTAAGAAAACAGATATAGCTATTGTAGTAATCCATTTGAAAACAATGGCCTCCCCCAAACTGGGTATAACCAAATATACCCTAAAGGGTAGCAAGAGGAAGCAACCAAAACGAGAAAAGCAAGGAAGAAAGACCAACAAACAGAGAATAACATAAGTAGGAACTAGATTGGTAGAATCGGGCTAGTACACTATAATCACGGCGACCTTTTCTTAAGTCAATAGGGTGTCTTAATGAAGGTTATAACTTAGAACATCCATGGGGTGAGTCACCCTCACAAAATCAAGACACTGAGAAATAAGTTGAGAATGGAGAAGCTAGTTATTGTCTTTTTGCAAGAAACAAAATGTGGAGCAGAGGCTATGAAGGAAATGGGAGATAAAGTTTGGAGGGGAAGTGAAACAATGGCAATTGATGCACGTGGAACGGTGGGATGAATTTCAATTCTATGGCACCCAAAAGTCTTCCTAACAAACTTCTAGGCCACGTACTTCTCCCTATTTGCGGATTTTTTAGATCTGTAACACTACGATAAGAGGAGTCTTCACAAATGTTTATGTCCCAAATATATTTCCTCAAAAGGAAGCTTTCTTGGAAACTCTGATTGGGGAAGAAAGGGACATAGGAGATAACCAGTGGATTATTGGTGGCAATTTTAATTCCATCACCTCTTTGGGGGAGAAAAATGGAGGTAGACGAATTCTAGGAGAAACCAATGAAGCTTTCAAAGAATCCACAGGAGAAAATAGATTAGTGGATGTGGAAACTAGGAATGGATGGTTCATCTGGAACAATCGGCGTGGGGGTGAGCACCATGTGGCCTCCAGGTTGGATAGATTTTTACTCTTAGAAAGATTAGTCAGTGGGGGAGGGGATATGACTGCTATGGTCCTCCCTTCTGCAGGGTCTGAACATAGGTCGGTTTGCCTCTCGTGGGATGGGATGGCCCCCCCAATTAAGAAACTATTATGTTTTGAGAAATTATGGCTTGAGCATAAGGACTTCAAATCACTAGTTCAATAGTGATGGGAGGAGTTGAACACCCTACGGGGAAAACAGATGTACCAATTCCAAAAGAAATTATAGTCTATGAAAGATAGGATGCCTACCTATAACAAGGAAGAATTTGGAAATACTTTTTAGGACAAAAAATGTCTAATGGAATAGCTGGAGGAAATACAAAGGGATGGAATGGATAATGAGTACGATGAGGAGCCGAAGAAATAAGAACAATCGACTTTAGAACAACTAAATGCTTGAGAATGCCAGAAGGAAATATACTGGAAGCGTAAATCAAGGAACCTATGGCTCCAAGAGGGAGAAGGAAACACTAAATTTTTCCACCAATATGTTGTCCATAATAGGAAAAAGGACCAAATTAATGAGATTAAAGAAGGAAACGGGGTAGTATGTGGAAACTAGGGAGGAAATGGAAGAATAAATAATCAATTACTTTGGAACAATAATGAAGGAAGACTGAGCAGATAGATCGAAGCACATAGCTAAGATTACTTGGCACATCCTTGCTCTTGTTACTCCTAAACATAACAAACTCTTAAATAAACCGGTGGAAATGAGAGAGGTGGAGGAGGTTGTTCATCAAATAGTGGATGGGAAGGCAGCAGGTCTGGATGGCTTCACAACAAATTATTTCCATCACTTATGGGATCTCATCAAGGTGGACGTATGGAAAATTGTGGAGGATTCAAGACAAGATAGAGGGGTGCTCCACGATTTCAATTTGACTTTCCTAACCCTCATTCCTAACGTTGATGGAGAAAACTCACCATGTAAGTTCAGACCTATAGCTTTATGTAATTGTATCTATAAAATCATTACCAAAGTCATGGAAAATAGGCTTAAGCCCATCCTTACTAATTTGGTGGCTCCAAAGCAATCGGTTTTTGTGGAGGGCCACTAGATTATTAACAGAGTAATTCTGATCCATGAAGTTTTCACTCTTTGAAGGTAACAAAGAAGCCTACAATGCTACTCAAATTGGACAACTTTAAATCCTATGATAAGGTAAGCTGGAAATTTATGAGAGAAATGCTCAAGGCATATGGCTTTAGCTGGGAGTGGATTGAATGGATAATGAACATGACCTCCTCAACATTCTTCTCAGTCCTACTCAACGGGACTCCCACCTAAAACTTTCATTCCATCCAGGAGAATTCGTCAAGGGGATATGTTATCCCCTTTCCTTTTCATTCTGATGGTTGAAGGTTTAAGTCGGGTGATTAAATTCATGGTGGAAAGAGATGAAATCAAGGGGTTGAACCTTCACATTGGGGCAGACAAGCATACCCACTAAGAATTTCTTGATGATACAATGTTGGTGGGCTACCCCTCCAGTCAATAAGCGAGAGCCTTCAAGAAATGTATGACTATGTTTTCAAAAGCATTAGGGATGGAAATTGATAATGAAATGTCTTAGGTGTTTTTCTTCAATACTCCTAGGATTTATCAAAGGAAGATAACCCATATCTTGGGTTTTCATGGGAGCTCCCTTTTCTTCCAAATATTTAGGTGCTCCCCTCGCAGAAGGAGTTATTAGAAAATCTCTTGGTTATATTTACTGGACTAAATGAGGAGGAAGTTATCAAATTGGGCTTACATGCCACTCAACCTTGCCAGCATAGTGACTCTTATCAAATTGGTGCTTCAGGTGATGCCTATCTATTTGTTCTCTACCATGATGGCTCCCAAGTCTGTCCTCAAGGAGATAAGAAACATCCAATGCCAATTCTTGTGGTATGGTAATCTCGATAAACATAAGAGGGTGCTTGTCAACTAGGATAAGGTTTACAAACCGAAAATCCAAGGAGGCTTGGGTCATATAGATCCGAAAAAGAACAATGAGAACCTGGGGGCCAAAATATGGTGGAATTGGGTCACTCATAAAGAGGAACCTTGTGAAAAAATACGGCACATAAAATATGCAAGAGAAAGGCAAAAAAGGGATCTCATAATGTTTAATGAAGAGAAACAAGGATCACATATATGGCGGACAACCTTAGATAACAAAAGCATCATAAAAGATCATAGTTTTTGGGAAATTAGAGAAGTAGAGGCATCGAACTTTTCAGATGATTCTTAGAAACAGATGCTTAGACTCTCTTCTCAAATTAATACTAGAGTAAGCCAGGATAGGTCGATGGAGCTGGGACTAACAAAGGTCAACCAGTTTTGGAAAGAGGAGCTAGAAGAAGGGGACTACCATGAATGGACTTCTCCCGACTTGTGGAAACAAAGATTCTCGACCAAGGATATTTATGGGATGCAGGATTCCCTATAGGACAAATGCATAAGAATTCAAAGGGGACCAGATAAGTTGAGTTGGGGCTACTCGACTAAAGGCATCTTCAACACCAAAGAATCATATGAGCTTTGAACAAATAGTGGATGGGATCAAACAAAATAAATTTGGAAGAAGGTGTGGAAGTCATACTCATGGCCTAAGGTGGCCACTTTCCTTTGGTTAATCATATATTGACGTATCTTAATAGAGTGTTGAGGCCTGGAAAATCCTAGGTAACAACAGTAGGGATTCTCCCTAATAAGCGTTCCCAATTAGCTCGTTATTGTTTGATATGGGGAATCCGTCCGGTTTATGGTCCGACTACCGTAGGTCAAGTAACGGTTTAACCTTGATTTTCACCGGTTGAGGCCAAGTCCACCATTTAAGTGTATTTTTTAGTTTTATTATATATATGATATGCAAGTGCCTAATCTAAGTGCAAACAATAGAGACAACAAAAAGTTCACAATGTGATGCGTAGGTTCTTACCTCTCGTCTTATTACCCCTTTTGCTTCTAAATCACAAACAAATAACAACTATGCTAAGCTAGATGAATCTATCTAACCTATCCCTATGGAACAAGATTATATTTAGTGGTGAATAATGTATTGTAAAACATGCAATAAGAATATTACAGATAGTTGTTCATAATTCAGAATACATGAATACATGTAAAAAGATAAACATAGAGATAGCTCATTGTTGGTCAAAACATTCTTTACTCAATATACTACATAAGTTTCATAAAAATAACAGAAAATCATTCATAACATGGAAGTAATTCATAAGTCAGAATGATCTCACAGTTCGTAGAATAAGCTGAAACGAAAATAAATTGAAATTCAACCAATCTACAGCATGCATTTGAAACTTCATAGCTCCTTCTCCAGCAGAAAATATGGATTTCTTTATTATAAAAGGAAATAGCTCTTCTTACAATAAACTTCACGAAAGATAGCATAGAAAATTCCTATTCTACCTCTACTTTACTTATACTTATACAAATTTAAAATAACTATTGAGTTGCCCCAACCTTTTGGGCTCCCTCGAATCTTCCTTTACAAAACTTTTGTCTTTTAGTGCATTACTAAAAAGAATAAATACAAAATCATATAATCTTTAGCTGGTGGATAAGACAAAATTCAAATGGGCCAAGGTGGTGTCTTAATAAAAACGCCCCATGCTTGTGCTTCTTCACTGATAATCCAATATTCTATAGGCCCCAATACACATACTTCCACTTCATGTTTTGAAAGTTGAGACTCGATTTCCTTCACCTTAGGTACATTCTGCCTCAAAGATTCCTCTAACAGGAGCTTGTGGGATGAAGCTTGGATAATCCAGATCCTGATGTCTTCTTCACCAACAACTTCGAGCTTGGATATGCTTTCTTCTCCCTTTTGCATCCTCTCTTGCAAGTTCTTCAGATGTTCTTCCCTGACTAGGAAATCTCGATCCAGGGCACTTGTTAGAATCATGCATTGATTGTGAACAAGATGTATGCCTACGTAAAATTCAGAACACTTTTCAATAGTTTTCTCAATGGCCGTGTTTAATCTAACCATTGTTTTACACCCAAAATTCAGTATGGCTACCTCCATCTTAAGACTTCCTATAGATTTCTAAGGCATATTAGCTCAAAAGGTTGAATGGATTCCTATCCATGTTAACTGATTTTTTACAAGCTCAACCACTTCTGATAATCTTCTCCGAAATTCTAACAAGCTGAGTGCTAGCTCTTTCAATCTGACCTCAATCTGTTTAACTCTATACATCTCTCCTGCAAGGCTTAGCAAAACCTGATTTATCTCCTTTTGCAGCATTGAGGCTTGATTCTGGAACATAGTGATGTCCATCTGCTTCTCCTTCGCCACTTGAAGTTGTTCTCACAGTAAAATATTATGAGCTTCTATCTCCTCTATTCTCTTGCTCGCTACATCTCCTTTCTTTTATGCTTCTACAACCTGCTTCTCAAGATCTTTATTTTCCCCTTCAATAATACTTATTGATACTATCAGGGCATCCTTGTCAGATTGTAAAGTTTGGCATGCCTCCTTTGACTTCTTAATCTCACTGAGAATATCTTCATGCTTCCTCTTCAGACTTTGTCCCTCACCTCTTTCCTTCTTCAGAGTTTCCTTCATTTGAACAACCTTCTTCTTATATTTTTCTAGATCAATCATAATTTTATCCACGTTATCTTCATTAGCAAGGGCTGAGGCTACACCTGCCCTTCCCAAAAGTCTTGGATCCTTGTCAGTCCCGTGGACAATTGTTTTCTCAGTCACCATGATTCCTTGCTTTTACTCGGTGTCCACTTTCTTCTCAGTTCTCATGACAATTATTTTCTTATTCTTGTCATAAAAATGGTATTTAAATCGGCTACCTCTTTCTCTTGATATGGGATGAAACGGATTAGTTCAATCCCTAACGTCGGAGGTGAATCTCCCATGGTTGTGCTGCTAGATGGGACAGATGATCCCAGCAGATCATTGTAAGACTGAGTCTACTCCAAATTTGTACGATCTTGTTTTTCCTATTCTTTTTCTGTAATCCTTCGGTTGTTCTTTCTGTCTGGTCCCTTTCTCTGTCAACTGCTTCCAATCTTAATCTTTCGTCCTCCTCTTGTCTTTTTTGGGACTCTTCTTCTTGATTCTTATAGTATTTATGATAAATTATGAAGTCATTGACTTATAAACAGTTTAATGAATGGTGTAAGAATAACTATCTTCTAGTTCCAGTTCCTTTCATGGTGGTGTAAATGATTACACAACTTTCAACTTGAGTAATTTGCATAGTGTCGTTTGGATAGGACCATAAGTATTATGCAAATGTAACACTAATAAAACCCTTTTATGTTGATAAACAAATAGTTATGCACATTTTTAAATCTTAGAAACTAGCCAAGTTTTGATAACAAACTATGTAATGGCAAAGTGAAATGTAAAAACATTTCCCTATGACTCTTTTACTCAATATAGATCCATGGGATCTTATCTTAGAAGTTGTGGCAGTTTCTCATTACTTGGAGTATAGTTTTACATTCTTACCAAATTACTAAGGTTAACATAAGATAAAAAGATTAGCTTGATAAGAAAACACCAATCCTGGAAGTTGTTCTTAGATAGAATCTAATACAAGAATTGTAATATAGAATTGCTAGGGTATGCAATTTGAAAATAAAGAATATCAAGCAGATAAATAAACTGTTCAAAACCAAAGGAAGTAGTACTGTCGCTATATACTCTACAGGAAGAAATACAATCATTTGAACTTTGTTTACTATAGCAACAGAAGAAAACAAACTGTGTTACCTTACGGAAGTAGGTTGGATTACAGCAACTTATAATCTAAGCTTATTAATTGCAAATAGAAATATTGCAGGATGCTTTATGAATTTAAAGACGATACTCGGTCATTTATACCTGTAAACCTGTAAGAACAAATAATCCATCTGTGTTAGCATAAATGCTAAGTAAGCTCTGAAATTCAAAGTCAGATTCCACCTACTGTCATAAATAGAACTCATCAGTAAACCAAATATAGAATTAACGCGCAAGTTAAACTTAAGATTGTGTTAATAAGAAAACTGCTGAGTTAACATAATTGAGTTTATGCAAATTAATCTATTAACTGTTTCTCTTTTTGCTAACCGTTAACTGTTAATAAACTGCAGTCTCAACATTTTATGTTATTTCAAAATTTTAAATTTTTGTGAAAATTTGGGGTTTTGACATGTGGTATCATGGCACAAGGTTCAAACACTAGGCCTTGATGAAGCCCAACTAGCTTTCATGAAACAGTAAATTAAATTATTATGCTGACGTATTTTATTTTAAATGTTATTCAACAGAGAATTGTTTTCTGAAGTTTAACATGCAGGTATGGAAAGGATGGAAGAGTATGCAGAGGAGGAGTGTCCAATTACTGAAACAGGAAATCTACCAAGAGATCCTATATCAGAGGATTTAACTACCAATTCCTCAAAATTGTTACAAACTGTAAAGGACCTAAAAACTGAAATGGAGTCCATAAAGCGAGAAAATGAAAGGATTCTGAGGACTCAAGAAGAGCTTAATCAGATCTTAATTGAGAAGTTTCAAACTGAGGGTAGGGGTAGAAGAACCGAATCAGAAGATACCAGTCATCAATGTAAATCTAAAAAGATGAAAGATACTAAAACTGAAAGTAGTTCATCTTCTGAAGTGTTTGGTGAACAACTAAATTACCATTCTACCAGTGACAATAGTGACGATAATCAGTACACTAAAAAGAGGAAATACAAACCTTATGAGGAGATTTCTAGAGAATTCAAAAAGATAAAACCACCAAACTTTAATGGAGAGACCAAGAAGGGGGAGGAAGCTGAATCCTAGTTATCTGGGTTGAAGAAGTACTTCCAAATATATAACTATTCTAACCAGTTAAAGGCTAGAATGGCTATATATAACCTCTCAGGAAAGACTGACATTTGGTGGCAGGACTTGAAAAGAGTTAAGGGAATAAAAGAGAAAAATGTAAATTGGAGTACCTTTAAAAGGTATTTCAAAAAGAAATTCATGTCTGAGCAGTATTATGAGGAGAGAGCCAAAGAGTTTTATGAGCTGAAGTTAGGATCAATGACAATGAAGGATCTGAACAACAAGTTCTTAAGTCTACTTAGGTATGTACCATACCTTGTAAATGAGAAGCCAAAGGTACAACGATTCCTTAGTTGTCTACCTTATCATATTAAAGATAGAATTGAATATGATAACCCAAAGACCTTGGAGGAAACTATGAGAAAAGCTAACTTCTGTTTTGAGTAGAATCGGAAGAAAGAAAGCTTGGCCAACTGAAAAGCTAAGAAAAATAATAATCAGTTTGAACAAAAGAAGAAGGATTTTGTGCCTAACAGAAATTTCAAAAACAATAAGGCTAAAAATTATTCTAATAACAAGAATTTCCAAGGAAACAAGAGCAATACACCCAACAATCAAAATAATTCTAAAGGTAAAGAATTTGCAAATAATCAATGGAACTTTACCAAGAACTTTCAGCGCAAAGAGCCTATCAAGTGTTGGGAGTGTAATGGCCCACACTGTGCTTTAGTCTGTCCTAATCGGAAGAAGACTGTTAGCAACATTCATACTATATAGAAGGAGATGACTGTTGGGGAGCTAGTAAGGAGCATGCCTAGAATCAACGTAGCCTTGGAGAACCGACAAGCTGAATATCAGACTTCCATGGTGGAAGTAGAATGTATGATAAATCAGACCCCTGTAACTATTTTGGTTGATCCAGGAGCTAGTCTTAGTTATATTACACCTCAAATTGTAGAAAAATGTAAGTTATCTGTTGAAAAATTTGAGAATTCATGGTTAGTTCAGTCGGCCACTGGTGCTAAAAGAAAAGTAACTTGTTTTGTTAAAGAATGTGCAATAGTTATGGATAAATTTGAAACTATTGTTAAACTTAATGTTTTGCCTCTTAGTTCTTATGATTTGCATTTTTGGTATGGACTGGTTAGAACAACATAAAGTAATTCTAAACTGTTATGATAAAACTTTCACATGCTTAAACAGTGATGAAAAACCAATAAGTGTTAAAGGAATACCTAGAAAAACCACCATAAGGCAGATTTCTGCCCTACAGCTTAAGAGAGCTGTTAGAAAGGGATGTAAAGCGTATGCAGTAACAATTACTGATGAGGAAAGTATAATTAAAACAGATAAGTTAAAAGTGGAAGACATACCAGTCTTAAAAGAATATGTTGATGTATTCCCAGAAGAAATTCTAGGATTACCTCCGAAAAGGGAATTGGATTTCACCATTGAGCTGGTACCGAGTGCAGTACCTAGCTCAAAGGCCCCTTATCGAATGAACATACTTGAACTTAATTAATATTAAAAGAATTAATTGATAAAAAGTATATTTGACCAAGTGTGTCTCCCTAGGGGGCACCTGTCATCTTTGTTAAGAAGAAGGACGAAACTATGCGACTTTGCATAGATTACCATCAGTTAAACAAGATGACCATCAAAGATCGATATCCGTTACCCCGCATAGATGATATGTTTGATCAACTACATGGAGCCACGGTGTTTTCGAAAATAGATTTGAGGTCAGGTTATCATCAAGTGAGGATTAAAGATGAAGACATCTTTAAGATATCTTTTACAACAAGATATGGTAATTACGAATTTGTCATAATGCCATTCAGACTTACTAATGCCCCAGCTGTTTTCATGTGTTTAATGAACAACGTGATGCATAAGTATTTAGATAACTTTGTGGTCATGTTTATCGATGACATTCTAATCTATTCAAAAACTGAAGAAGAACATAAAGAACATCTAAAAATTGTTTTGCAAGAGTTGCGAGAATATCAACTATTCGCAAAGTTTAGTAAATGTGATTTCTTCAAAGATAAGATTCAGTATTTGGGTCATGTAGTGACCAAGGAAAGAATTTTCGTAGATCCTAAAAAGATAAGGGCAATCAAAGATTGGTTGGTTCCTAAGGATGTGACGGATGTTTGATCTTTCATGGGCATTACCGGTTACCACGGGAGGTTCATTGAAGGTTTTTTGAGGATAGCAAATCCAATAACTTCCTTGCAGAAGAAGGGAAAGAAGTTTGACTAGAATAAAAAATGTGAAGAAAGCTTTTAAAAGTTAAAAACTTTATTAACCAGCGCACCTATTTTAAGAATAGCAAATCCTAATAAAGAATTTGTAGTGTGCACTGACGCCTGTAATGATGGCTTAGGTGGTGTTCTGACTCAAGAAGGGCATGTTATTGCATATGAGTCTAGAAAGTTAAAAGTTCATGAAAAGAATTTTGTAACATATGATATGGAATTAGTAGCTGTAATACACACCTTAAAGATGTGGCAACATCGCCTAATTGGTAGAAAATTTGTTTTAATGACTGACAATAAAGGGTTGAAGTATCTTTTAGATCAACCAAATTTAAATGCCAGACAAGCTAGGTGGTTAGCTTTCTTAAGCGAGTATGATTTTGAAATTCAGCATATAAAAGGTAAATAAAATAAAGTTGCTGATGCATTAAGTAGGAATGCAAGGATGAATATTGCAGCAGCTATCAACACCTATGTTTCAGACTTAGATGAACAACTTAAAGAAGGAATAGAACAAGATGAAATTTACCAGAATTTGCAAGCTAAAGCTAAAGAAAATCCAACAGAAAACTTAATTAAAGGTTACAGTTTAAATGAAAAAGAATTTTTAATGTATAAAGATAGAATGTATGTACCTAACGTACCTAAAGCTAAGTTGTTAATTCTGGATGAAATTCATAAAACACCATATTCAAGTCATCCAGGTTATCAAAAGACTATAACTATGTTAAGAAAAGAATATTTCTAGCCAAATATGAAAACTGAAGTAGCATAATATATTGCTAGGTGTTTTGAATGTCAACAAGTAAAAACTGAACATCAACACCTAGCTGGTTTGCTTCAGCCATTACCCATTCCTAGCTGGAAATGGGAGATAATTAGTCTAGATTTTATTACTGGGCTGCCTAAAAATCAAAAGCAGAATGATTCTATCATGGTAGTAGTTGTTAAGTTAAGCAAAGCAGCTCACTTTATACCTGTTAAAACCACTTATAAAGCTGCAAACATAGCTGATATTTTTCTAAAACGGATTTTTTGATTACAAGGAGTACCAAAAGTCATAATCTTAGATAGAGATCCTAAGTTTATAGGAAAATTTTGGAAGTCTTTGTTTAAAGGGTTAAACACCACATTAAATTTTAGTACTTCTTTCCATCCTCAAACAAATGGACAAACTGAAAGGGTAAACCAAGTATTAGAAGATCTATTAAGAATGTATGTGAAAGACCAGCCTGGTAAATGGGAGGACTATTTACATCTAGTAGAATTTACTTATCATAATAATTATCAGACATTAGCCAGATTTAGTCCTTTTGAAATTTTATATGGACGGAAATGTAATACTCCTATCTCTTGGAGTAATCAAGTAGATAGATTGGTATTAGGTCTAGAATTGTTAAAAGAAATGGAAGAAATTATAAAATAAGTGCAGGGAAATCTGAAAGTGGCACAGGATTGGCAGAAAAGTCAAGCAAACTTAAAAAGAACTCCAAAGGAGTTTCAGGTAGGTGAACATGTGTTCATCAAGGTAAGGCCCAAAAATAGCTCTCTGAGATTGGGGAGTTGTGCAAAATTGGCACCTCGTTATTGTGGCCCATTTGAAATTCTGTCTAGGATTAGACAAGTAGCTTATCAATTAGCATTACTACATAATTTGAGAGTACATAATGTTTTTCACATTTCCATTTTAAAGAAATATGTTCATGATGCTACTCATGTTGTTAACTGGAATGATGTACAAGTGGAACCAGAATGAGAGTTTCTGGTGGAACTAGATTATATCCTCAGAAGGAGAGAGATTACACTTTGGAACTGCACCATTGGACAGGTGAAGGTGCAATGGAAGCACATTAGTCCAAAGGAAGCCACCTAGGAATTGGAAAGTAAAATGCGAGATGCATATCCAATTCTGTTCCAGGGGAATTTTGAGGATGAAGAATAAATAACATCGAGGACGATGTTATATTCTAAGGGGGTGTGTATGTCACATGCCCCAATTTTGTAAAAAATATATTATCATATTTGATTTTATTTCAAGACAATATGTTAAATTTTATGCTAAGATGTAAATGATGACTTAGTAGAATCATGGGCGTGAATGTAATTCTGAATATTTTAATTATAAATAAATAAAAGTGGAGACAACAGCTTGGGAGAGTTGTTAAAAGAGTGTTTATTGGTGTTATAGCTCAAAATGACACATCTCTGCCTGTGACCACTTTCCCATGATTCCGTTGCATGTCGATAATTCCATGATGACACTTCATGAAAAGTCACTAAAAAAAATACATAACTTGGAGGACCTGTATCTTGAGTTTTGTAACTCCTTTTGACCTCATCTCTTCACTGTTGGAAAGATATTTCTGATAGCTAAAACTTTCCAAAAGACACCAAAGTCTAAAAATGCCTAGAAATACCCTAAAAATGAGTTTTTTTTTTGTCTATACATGCCTTTCCTTAAGGCAAATCCGCGTACGTACGCAACTTGCTCTATATAATACTTGTGTACGTACGCAAGTTGCTAATATATAATAGTTGCATACACATTATATATGCAACTTTCTGTATTGGCAACCCGCGTGTATTTCTCGTGTACGCGACTGTTGTTTCTGCAACCCGCGTACGCCTCTTAAAAATGTCAAAAAAATACGAATTTTGAAATTTAGGTAGTTTGGGTAGTTATGCAACTGACTTCTTCAGTTGTAACTACTTTGTCTTCGCCCCTAACTCTTCCTTAAGCATATAAATAGAGGTAGGGAGGTCCATGAGAGGGGACTTGAATCTTTGCATTGTTATGCTGGAGGATTTGACACTCTCTTTGCCCACACCTTTGCCCTAGAAGCATTCTCCTTGTGTTGCAGAGCTTGGAGGCTGAGTTCCTTGGAGAAGAGAAGCAGCAGAACCAGATCAAGGTTTTGTGAGGTGCCAAACTTGAAGAGAATGTATACTTGTACTTGTTTTCAAGATTAATAAAGATGTGATGTACTTCTTCTTCCCAAATCATTGTTCAATGTGTGATTGAATCTCTGTTTATGATCATATGATGATGTTAGTAAAATCATTATTTCATGTTGATTTGATTAACATTGCTTTATATGTGGTCATGTTGGTTTGAGGAAGGTATAATTCGTTTTGCAGGTCTCTTGGAGCAAGAGGAGCAAAAGGAGCAAGAAGAGGATTGAAGGGCGGCTTGGATCAACCTTCGTTTGGCTAAGGTATGAACCATTCTAATCTCTGAACTTGCTTGTATTTACTTGCAGAACCATTTACATCCACCTTTCAACCCTAGTATGTTGATGGCCTCTTAAACCCTAGCCATAGGATACTTTCCTTTACAACAGAACTGGCGACTCCGCTAGGGAGAGCCTTATCTGTTTGGGGTTTCTTTGTATTTCTTTCAGCCTTTTGTAAAGTTTCAAGTCTTTCTTACAAGTTAGGAACACCTTTTGAGTTTGTTGGAACACCTTTCCTGCCTTCCTAGGTTTGTTTTTGACCCTTTTTGTGCTTTTGTCATCCATACGTGACTTTGCAGGCTAAACAATCGCATTTCTGTGTTGTATATGTGACTTGCACTACTTGTAACCCGCGTGTCATACGCGACCTGCCTTAAAGGCAACCCACGTATGCACCTAAATTTGTGTTCTTTCATCATTTTTTAGGGTTTTTTGGTGATTTGAGGGCTGTTTGTAGGGTCTTCAAGGGTCCTCTCCATGTGCATGACTCATGAGAGGTTGTTTTATCTCTGCTAGGTGCTCTTTGTCTATCTTGTAAGTCTCTTTCAAGTCTTTATACTTGTTTTTGCTACTTTCCCCCCACCTCCTTCTTTGGCTTGACCTTGTTGGACAAGGTACTGAGCAGCCTCTGTTTGTAGGTTTAGATTGATACTTGGGACTTATTGACCTTTGTTTATGTCAGTCTTGTTGCTCAGTCTCTTCATTCCAAAGTTGTTGGCTTGTTTACCTTTGTAAGCTTTCTTTTCAAGAGAGGTTGATATCCAACTTTAGGGAAACCTAGGGTTTGTTTGTGGGGTGTAAAGTAGTTGTCTATTTGCTTTGCTTACAGTACTTGCTTGCATTTAGGTTGTTTTTTCTTTTGTATTTATAAAAGAAAAAGAGAAAAACACATGTTTGCTTTATATGCATGTAGATTAGGTTTTTAGTCTAGATTGCATGGCATATCATTGTTTTTGAAAAAAATAAAAATAATTTGCTCTTTTGTGGCTTTCAAGTTTTCTATTTAAAAAAAAAGAGAATAGTTTTTGCTTTTTGCATTTCATATCTCTTTGCTTAGTTATTTTGTTTCAACTTTGAGTCAAAACACCACATAAGTTTCACGCCATTTACCCTCTGACTAAAAATAACCCTTAAAATAAATGATATAATTTAAAAATTATTAGTAAGTTTTATTTTATAGGGTCATACACCAACTAGCTCAGGTTAGACTTGTGGATTAGGGACGTTTAACTCTCCACAAGTATAAAATTTCAGACGTAGTTGGCCAATCACTAGGTAAACCCTTTTCTACGTTGATTGTATCTGGGAAGCTCCTCTCAAACGGGAGTTAAGCACGAGGCCGTGTGAAGGCTTGGACTGAGGAGATAACCCTCCGATTCCTTGTCAAAGCGTAGACGAAGGTTTTTGCGCATCTGGGGATTCTGTCCTAGACAAAGTTTCGGGCTCAGCTACCCTGCCCATGCGTACGAATCAGGCTTGTGACTGTCCCCCCAAACTGTCAACATAGTTAAGGTATCCTTTAGTCTCTTTGACATCTAGGGTTCATATACAGGTACACCGGAATGCTATTTTTGGTTGACCTTGGACGGGCTTGGAAGGTAACCCCGGTAGAAGGTGTGGGAGGGCGATGGGTGATTCCTCCGCTTCTGCCTAAGAAAATCTATAGGGACGCCAAGTAACTGTCTATCAGCTTTCTTCTAGAAAGTATATCTTATACCTGTTTGTCTGTTTGGCTTTAGGAATTTTTTAGTGAGTGCTGTGTGGTTTGTCTGTACTTATTGTGCCTTTAGGTGTGTGCTTTATAATTTTGGTTTCCTATCAACCTCATACTTTGTCTCCTAGTTTGAAACTATGGCTAACACCCCTTCGAACACCAACTAAGAGATCCCCATGCTGGGAAATCCTTGTACTATTCCTCTCACAGGGAATGTTGGTGTTCCCTTGATGGCCACCTTGAATCTACCTGGATTCACCCTAGGGCTACCGGTGTGGTTGTTTTCCACTCCAACTGCCTTGAATGCTCTTGGTGCTTCTCAAGTAATCTCCTTATATCAAGAGCATCAAAACAATGCTTCCCCTTCACCTGTAGTTGATTCTTCTCCTCCTTCTACCTCATGCGGTGAAAGTACTGATACTAGTAACCGACAGTCTAAAAGGAGTAAAAAAAGGAGGAATATGAAGAAGGCACATAAGCAAGGGGGCACTCGTTCAACCTCTGCTGTTCAAGTTGAAACTCTCCACCTAGCCTCTGCAGTTCATGCTGGGGGCACCTATCCAACCTCTACAGGTCATGTTGGCTCTAAGCACTCAACCTCTGCAAGTCAAGTTGATCTTCACCATCCAGCCTCTGTGGTTCATGCTGGTGGGATCCTTCCAACCTTTCCAGGTCACGTTGGATCCAGTCACTAAGCTTCTGCACTTCATACTGAGGGCACCTGTTCAACCTCTGATGTTCTAGTTGAACCTCCCCATCCAACCTCTGCAATTCATGTTGGATCCATCCACCCAGCCTCTGTTGTTCATGCTGGGGGCACACACTCAACTGCTGCAAAGCAAATTGATCCTAACCATTCAGCCTTTGTTGTTCATGCTGATGGTGCCCTTCCAACCTCTGTAGGTCATGATGGACCCAATCTCTCAGCCTCTGCAAGTCATGCTGGGGGCAGTCTCTCAGCCTCTGTGGTTCATGCTGAAGAGAATCCGTCAGCCACTGCAAGTCATGTTGACACTGTTGAAAAGACTAACTGTTCAAAACACAAGCCCAAGTTTCCTTGTAAGCTTTGTGAGGGATACCACCTTACTTATAAATGCCCTTCTATCATGGTGGTGTGAAGAGTTTGGTTTCATGGTCATCCCATTTTTTAACATTCTGAAGCTTTTCAACAACCAACCTCTCTTTGTCAGGTTGGACCCAGTCACCTGGCCTATGGTGTTCATGCTAGGGGAAAACTCTCATCCTCTACAGGTCATGTTGAGAGCAAACAGTCAGCCACTGCTAGTCATGTTGATACCGTTGAGAAAACTGGTCGTTTGAAGTGCAAACTTAAGTTCCCTTGTAAGCTATGCAAGGGAGATCATCTTACTCACTAGTGCCATGCTATTGTAGAGGTGCGAGAGTGTGGTCCGAGACTCAAGAATTTCCTTCTCCTGAACAACCCATAGTTTCTCAACAACCTATTCAACCTTTGGTTGATCAAGTGGTCGAACCAATCTCAGATTTGGTCGATCCCACTCTTCTTTCAGAGAGTGATCCTGATGTGATTGAACCAATGTCATCTTTGGTAAATCCCACTCTCCCTTCAGAGAGTGACTTTCATGAAGCGATTGAATCGAATTCAGTATCGATCAATCCCACTCTTCCTTTGGAGAGTGAAGTGTCTGCTAGTCACATTTTCTTCACTGCCAGTTCAGAACTTACTGAACAAGGGGGCACTGAACTCGCTTCAGATCAACCCCCACCAAGCTCTCGGATTGCTTCCTTTGATTGGGATAGCCTAGTTGGTCTGCACCTTCCTTCTGATGCACCTTTCCAAATAAAGGTAAAAGTTGAACAATACACGATTGCTCATTTTATTGTTGATGAAGGAGCCTCAGTTAGTATCTTGTCTGCTCGTGCTTGGCGAGGCATGGGATCTCCCAGCCTTGTGTCGACTGCTAGTCAGTTACTGCCGTTTGATAGAAGAACTTGTATAGCCTTGGGAATTCTTGCTCAAACACCTGTTACTTTGGGTGGGAAGACCATCTTAGTTGACTTCATGGTGATAGAAGACCCCTTGGACTTCAATATGCTCCTTGGACGTGATTATGTCTATGCCATGCAAGCTGTGGTGTCAACATTTTTTCGTGTGATGTACTTTAATCATGGCGAAGAAATTGTCACTATCGATCAGTTGGATTTTGTTGATCCTTCTCCTGACCCAACTAGAGACCAGGGCTTTCCTTTATTGGTTCCCAGTGTTTCTATAGACACTACCCCGCCACAGGTGAACTATGTGGCCTCTTGTCCTTTGCGTTCCATTGCTACTGAGAAGCAGCCTTTGTTTTCATGCTTACCTTCTCGGGACTTGGTCCCAGCAGTTGACCAGGTGAGTCATCCTATACAGACTATGGAGCTTTCTCTCCACTCTGTCAATCCATTTGAAAGTTTAGACATGTGTCCTATCTTGGATTATCTCCTTCTTCGGATGAAGTCTTCCTAAAGTCTTTGATACAGTCTGACCTTCTTTTGGGTGTTGGTTCAGTTGTGACTAAGTCTAACCTTGATTTGCTTAGTAAGCCTGATTTTCTCATGGATCGGTCTTCTTATGTTGGCCTTGTTGAGTTTTTGGACTCTTCCTTCGAACAACAAGTCAGTGATCTTGATGAGTTTGATTTTTCTTATGAATTTTTCAACTTCTGTGATACTGAGTGTGTTCCTGCAGACTCTATCTCCCTTGTTGATTTTTTCTCTCCTTCTGAGGTTGATCTTACTGATTATAAACCCTCGAGCCTTGGTTCTATAGAATCTTCTTCAGTCGATTCTTCCTTGACTTTACCTTTTGTAGAAGATAGCAAAGTCACATGTGTTTCTTCCAAAGTGACCTGCATCGGATCTTTTCTTCTGAATATGATCCTCATGTTGTTGTTTCTTGGAGACAGGATTTGTAGTTGGATTCACAACTGTTTACTGGCCTCGCCTTATGTTTCAAGTTGTAATTGCATTTGCATGTGCCTTTCTCGCGCTTATGAGCTTGATGCCGGCTTCCACGCTTTTAGCTCATTGTATAAGCCCTCATCTTTGTTCTCATCATCGCTAAGCCTTGTATCATTTTTCCTTTGCAACTTGACACCTTTTACCCTGAGGAGACATTCCTCGAGTGTCTGTATCCTGCTCACTTTCCTTGCATTATGCATAGGTCTATTCCTTACGCTTGGAACTAGTTTCGCCTGCCTATGACACTCGTCTCCTCGCATTTAGAGCATTCTTTCTGCTCTCCTTCGAGCTCGTTAAAAACAGTAAGGAGGCCGCGAGTTGACTTTTTCGGACTCGTTAAAACTTCAAGGGAAATATTTTGAGTTTCTTTAGGCCCAGGTCTGACTCCTCAAAATAGACTTGACTGCCGAGTAAACTTGTCCATTCAGGCTCGTTAAGAATATGTGAATGGGCATCCACATTGGTGGTAGGTTATCACTTTCTTAGACCATGTGGAATAATACAAGAAAGGAACACTCTCTTTTCTTCGGAATTGAGAAGAGTATTCTCAGGCATAGGTTTATCGCTTTTCTGGACCTGAGGGACTAAACTTACGGAAAAGGAACCCCCGGTATGAGTTTAGTTTTCTTTTTTTCGTGCTTTGGACCAAAACATGAAAAAGATTTCGAGTGTACTTTATGTATTTGTCATGCTCGTTAAACCCTAAAGAACAAAGCATCGAGTTTATTGTTGTAATCCCCATTTCTCATAATCAAATGGATCTTTCCGAGTGATCTTGCCTTCCTTCACACTTGTAAAACTCAGGCTATATGCTGCTTTTGAAGGAGCATTGAGTAGGTGGTAATTTAACCTTTTTCGGACCTTCCTGACAAAATACAAAAAAGGTGTGCCTTACTTTTTTGGAAGCTAAGAGAGTTCTTCCGTGGTTTGTTTTATAATTTTTCAGCCTCAAGAGACTAAATTGGACGAAAAAGCACCCCCTTGGAGTCTTCTTTGGAGTTTTCAGACTCTCTAAAAAATGAAAACACCATCGAGCATGTACTAGTTCGAGCTCGTAAAATCCACGAATCAGTGGTTTATCAAGCATTCTTCTTTCTTTTCTTCGACCTTGCCAAAAATGAAGATGGTCTCGAGTTTACTTTCTTGGACTCGTTAAACCTTTACAAGAAAGAGGGGAATGGAATTTCATTCACATGTTTTTTACATCATGGCAGCAAGTCTTGTTTCCTTGAACAAAGCACCAGTTTTGAGTCTATCAACAGTTGGGTCCTAGTTTTTTGATCTTATCTCGATTCAGAGTTTTTACTCCTCTAGTTGGTGTCTTTTCCAATTATATGGGGAATCTGTCAATGTTTCCTACATTGCAGATTTGTTTCGTTTGGTCCTTTTGTGTCAAAAGCTGCCTAAGTCACTTTTGTGTCGTGCTCACTGTTCAAGGATTAAACCTTTGTCGGCCATTCTGCAGTTGCCTTGACCTTTTGTCAGCCATTCCCTGGTATCAGTTCATTACATCATGTCTTCAAT
>LPNX010077982.1:127110-175698 GCA_001517045.1 Pseudotsuga menziesii | reverse complement strand
CAGATCCAATTAGTCTTTGACTTACCTCGTGTTGGATGATGAAGGATGCCTTAATGCCTTCCTTCCAACGGATCTCTTCCTATCAACTGCAACACATCTTACTCTGAGGATGAGATTTAGAGTTTTATGATAGTAACTTGGGGATTGTTGTCATCAGTGGCAATTTCCCTCGCTATTGGGTAGTGGGAATACCTTAATGTCTCCTACTCGATAGATTCTTCAAGTGTTCGACTTCAAGTCCTTGTAATCACACTTGTTAGAATGTACTTGGTACCTTGGGGACCATTTTCATTAATGGTGGTTTCCGTCGCATTTGTTAATGGTTCTCATTATTGACCGATAATCAAACGGTTTCCTCCATGTTCAACTTCAACTCCTTTATTCGCATGGTTAGGAGTCGTACCTTTTGGGCAGGTTTGGATTGAAGACCTTGGGCCAACAATAGGATTATTATATTTTGCTATTTCCCAAGCTGCACAAGACCTTGTTATATTTTATATGACGTTTTGCTGAGACATAGATCCACCTTGTATTCTTGTGGCTATGATCGATTGTTAAGCATGGATCCACCTTGTTCATTTGTGGCCATAACTCCTTTAGATTTGATATGGCGCCTTTTTACATATTGAGCGACCATGATAGTTTCATTAGTTATACATATGTTGGATTCACCTGTATCTTTATGGTGATGTTTTGTGTATGGACGTGTATGTCCCAGAGATCAGTTTTTTCTGACATTTATCTCTCTTATAGGTACCTTTGTTCGAGCCTTTCGATCTTGGATTCTCTATTCTCTCCATACTCAGTTGTTTCCTTTATAATGTATTTCGGCTATCATCTTCCCCTCTAACCTCATACATTAGGGGGCATCTGTTATAGCTTAAAATGACACATCTCTACCTGTGACCACTTTCCCATGATTCCGTCGCATGTCGACACTTCATGAAAAGTCACTGAAAAAACACCTAACTTGGAGGACCTATATCTTGAGTTTTGTAACTCTGTTTGACCTCATCTCTACACTGGTGGAAATATATTTCTAATAGCTAAAACTTTCCAGAAGACACCAAAGTCTGAAAATGCCCAGAAATACCCTAAAAATGAGTTTTTTTTGTCTGTACATGCCTTTCCTTAAGGAAAACCTACGTACGTACGCGACTTGCTCTATATAATACCCGGGTATGTATGCGAGTTGCTAATATATAATAGTCACATACGCCTTATATACGTGAATTTCTGTATTGGCAACCTGCGTGTATTTCTCGTGTATGAGACTGTTGTTTCTGAAACCCGTGTACGCCTCTTAAAAATGTCAAAAAAATACGAATTTTGAAATTTGGGTAGTTTGGGTAGTTATGCAACTGACTTCTTCAGTTGTAACTACTTTGTCTTCAACCCTAACTCTTCCTTAAGCATATAAATAGAGGTAGGGAGGTCCATGAGAGGGGACTTGAATCTTTGCATTGTTATGCTGGAGGATTTGGAGCTCTCTTTGCCCACACCTTTGCCCTAGAAGAATTTTCCTTGTGTTGTAGAGCTTGGAGGTTGAGTTCCTTGAAGAAGAGAAGCAACAGAACCAGATCAAGGTTTCATGAGGTGCCGAACTTGAAGAGAAGGTATACTTGTACTTGTTTTCAAGATTAATAAATATGTGATGTCCTTCTTCTTCCCAAATAATTGTTCAATGTGTGATTGAATCTCTGTTTATGATCATATAATGATGTTATTCAGATCATTATTTCATGTTTATTTGATTAACATTGCTTTATATGTGGTCATGTTGGTTTGAGGAAGGTATAATTTGTTTTGCAGGTCTCTTGGAGCAAGAGGAGCAAGAAGAGGATTGAAGGGCTGCTTGGATCAACCTTCGTTTGGCTAAGGTATGAACCATTCTAATCTCTGAACTTGCTTGTATTTACTTGCAGAACCATTTACATCCACCTTTCAACTCCCGTACGTTGATGGCCTCTTAAACCCTAGCCATAAGATACTTTCCTTTACAACAACTGGTAAAGTTGGTGGAGGAGACTAGGTGGAGAGCAAATATACAAGTGGCAGCATCCTCAAACACTTCCAATGTTGCAGGTGGAAACCTCCCTACATTTGGGGTCATGATCCCCCAAGAAAGTGGGATCAGAACAGGTGGCTCAATTAATGACAATTAACCCAAAAAGACCTAGGCAATCTTAATAAAAATACCCATTGAAGAGAGCTGAGTCTGCTCATTCCTAGAGGAGAACCATTCAGGTGAATGTACTTCAGAGGATTTCATTGGGAAGGGAATTTGTGGAATGTGTTTGAGGGGTAAACTGCAGAAAGTGATCTAGTATAGTTTTTCAGCTGAAGGATCTTACTACTGAGTGCAGAGTTAGTACTGAGTCATTGGACTAGTATCTTGTTGCATGCTCCACCAGTTCTCAGCTAAGGAGACCAGGAACAGGCTCGAGGGTCCTGAGAAGTCATTGTTTGAGCGTTCTCCAGGAGTTGGTAGGGAGGAACGGCCTCCCAACGCTGTTGTTGTCCAACTTAAAACAGGTTCTACAGTCTTTTATTTACTGTGTTAAAAGTTTATATCTGAAAATGAATGAATAATGAATGATTTATATGTTTTGTAGTGAACTGATAAAGCTTGTAATCTTTTAGTTATTTGAATGCTGAATCTGTATTTGATGAAAAATAATCGTACCTGTGTTTTTCCACGTCTGGAATGGACCAGACTGTACTCTAACATAGGCAGTATAGTTTAAAATATATGAAGGATAGGAAAGAAATTTGAAATGAATAGAGTTATTTATGTTTTTCAGAGTATTGGAATCATTTCATTCTATAGATAGTTGTTTTCTAAAAAGAATATTAATCTGCCTAGTTAAGTTTATTGTTTAAACCAGACTATGGTAATAAAAATGCTAGAAAAGAAATAGCCATAATATTTTACTGATAGCAATGTGTTCAAGTAGATAAGTTATTCTTTTACACAGTACTTTCTTTTACAAACTATACTTCTAACCTGAAATAGAGGAAATAGAAACATCACAGATATAATGCTTATTTATTTATGTTAAGTAAGGGTTTAAGTATGGTTCTGTTAGTTTATATCATTTACTAATATTAATAGCTAACTTAACCTACAACTATTCGAACCCTAAGTAGGGTTTGGTAACCTAATTAAATTCTAAAGACAAATTGATTCAAGATAAGGAATATCTTAATAAAGAACTTATTTAGCTCTCACATTATTCTTTTATTTAGAATCAAAACAACTAAGATACATTAGTAACCTATGCTTTAAGTATTACTAACAAGGAACTGTTCTTTAACTTTTACAAACAAATTATATATGTAAAGGAGTAATGACAGGGCTGAAAATCCTCATTTCATTTTTAGCAAGCTTACAGAAATAATCCTACTGAATAAACTAAACTATTATAGACTGGTCTCAGTCTTTATTAATAAAGTGTATGTGCAAATACAAACTTAAGAAAATATAGTATTCCCAAATAATATTATTAACATAAATAATATCGTTTCTGAATCAAAAAAGAAATTCTTTTAACAAACTGGAGGAATCTTTAAAGAAAGAAACAAAGATTATTTCCATAAACCCTAACCTAGAATTCCTTGAGCCACTAAAATAATCCTAAATTCTTTTGACAGTAATCGAAAATAATTAATTAACACTTACATAAATTATCTTCTTAAAAGTTAAATAGGGTAAAAACCCTAGCTTGTATTTCTGAGCAGAAACTACTCAGTATTCTTATATATACAAATCCATTACAGTAGTAACCTAGGATAAGTAATATGCTTATTCTTTTGATATAAACATTTAAAGAAAAATTTAATTTATTTATACAGAGATAAAAATACAAATACATAAAGGAGAACGAATTTAAGCTCAAGACAGACTGTCTTAAAAATATTTACATTATATCAACAAGCCCGAAGACTGTATGTAACTCAAAACATTAACATAGTACAAAACCTCAGCTAGGAGCCGAGCACCCATATTAAGATATGGAGTATACACAAGTATTAACAATTGATTACAAACTGTAAGTTCTTCACTAATACGAGAGGAGATTTACAAGTCACAGCTTAAATCCGTAGTCACCTCGCCAAAAGCAAGGGTGATAAACCAAAGTAAAAACTTAAAAAAAACGAAGAACACCAACCCAAGACTGGGTGCGACACGACCATAACTTCTTCCAATCGCAAAAGGCTGTACAAACAGGGAGAACCATGTTTGAAACCGGAGCTTACCGTAGACTACTCGGGGAGCCATTTATGCATCACGACTGCCAACCTTGAAGACAAGTTAACCTGCATTGTAAAAGAAACAGAGTTAAATAAAGTTCAAAACCCTTATGCAGATTGAAAACGTAAATAGTAATGGTAGTTAATTTATAAGTTACCCCAGCTGAAATTGAAAACGATGGAACCTTAGAGGAATAACAAAACCAAAACTAGCATTAAGAAGAGCCGAACCCTCATTCTCGCTAAGGAAGAAGACGCCAGGACTCCGATGTTTTCACAACTATCAGCAGAGGTGTGGGTAATCCTGAGCAATGGCTACAAGGAGTCAGCAAGCATGGATTCGGACTATCACTAGCTTACAAGCAGGAAAACTAAACCCTACGATGAAGGAGCGTTGTAATAACATACATTAAGCTCAAGCTTTCACCAATAACAGACCACGACAGAGGGGCGGAAAGGAGTTTCAAGCGGTCGTAAAGCCATATACAAGGAAGACAGTAAAATCTGAGCGAAGTAAAGAAATCATATAGGAGGCAAGCAATGGAATCTATCTCAAGGGAGTAAGCCATGATAAATGCCAGCGTTGGAGCCTCTGTAGCTATCTGCAACTCACGGTCGCCATGGGAGATTGCAGAGCAGCCCACTGGGCCAACGCAAATGACGGAGATAAAATGAGCCAAGGTTTAGGGTAAAAACTATTTATGCAATGAGTGCATGGCCAAGAAACTTCCACGTGGCCACATCAATATAATCATGCAGTGGGTCGACTTTCCATAGTCACCTGCGTTTCATATCAATCATTTAATCACCCAATGATTTCATCAAATAGCATATGATCTCTATAGTTTGCACGGGATTCACATATTATGATAATTGTTTAACGTTAAACATTTAGCTCATCATTGGCGTGGGTTTGCAACGTTATTGTAATGTTGACTTAATACATAACATAAACCTTAGCCTCATAACCCAAAAGAAATACATTATATAATTCATCAATAACCAATGTTATGAGATATCGATAGTAAAAAGCTAGTAAGGATTATGTTTCTTTTCACATAGTAAGTTATACTAATGAGTATCGTGGGGAGACATTACAAAGATACATAAACATGTATCGTGGTAATAAGCATAATCCCTATATAGGTATTAACCCTTTTTGAATTAGTTACAAACCATCAAAGCTTATAGGAATATCATCATTGTGAAATAGGGTGTAATAACTAAGGTGTTACTTATAGTATTTATGATAAATTATGAAGTCATTGACTTATAAACAGTTTAATGAATGGTGTAAGAATAACTATCTTTTAGTTCCAGTTCCTTTCATGGTGGTGTAAATGATTACACAACTTTCAACTTGAGTAATTTGCATAGTGTCGTTTGGATAGGACCATAAGTATTATGCAAATGTAACACTAATAAAACCCTTTTATGTTGATAAACAAATAGTTATGCACATTTTTAAATCTTAGAAACTAGCCAAGTTTTGATAACAAACTATGTAATGGCAAAGTGAAATGTAAAAACATTTCCCAATGAACTCTTTTACTTAATACAGATCCATGAGATCTTATCTTAGAAGTTGTGGCAGTTTCTCATTACTTGCAGTATAGTTTTACATTCTTACCAAATTACTAAGGTTAACATAATATAAAAATATTGGCTCGATAAGAAAACACCAATCATGGAAGTTGTTCTTACATAGAATCTAATACAAGAATTGTAATATAGAATTGCTAGGGTATGCAATTTGAAAATAAAGAATATCAAGAAGATAAATAAACTGTTCAGAACCAAAGGAAGTAGTACTGTCGCTACATAATCTATAGGAAGAAATACAATAATCTGAACTTTGTTTACCATAGCAACAGAAGAAAACAAACTATGTTACCTTACGGAAGTAGGTTGGATTACAACAACTTATAATCTAAGCTTATTAATTGCAAATAGAAATATTGCAGGATGCTTTATGAATTTAAAGATGATACTCAGTCATTTATACCTGTAAACCTGTAAGAACAAATAATCCATCTGCGTTAACATAAATGCTAAGTAAGCCTCAGAATTCAAAGTCGGATTCCACCTACTGTCATAAATAGAACTCATCAGTAAACCAAATATAGAATTAATGCGCAAGTTAAACTTAAGATTGTGTTAATAAGAAAACTGTTGAGTTAACATAATTGAGTTTATGCAAATTAATCTATTAACTGTTTCTCTTTTTGCTAACCGTTAACTGTTAATAAACTGCAGTCTCAGCATTTTATGTTATTTCAAAATTTTAAATTTTTGTAAAAATTTGGGGTTTTGACAGCAATGATCTGATGCTATCGGATGTCAACAGAGCTTTCTTTCCAGAAAAGAACTCAAGACTTGACTCGGTACCGGCTAATCTCCTGGAAAGGAATTGGGTGGACTTTAAGAAAGTTATCCGACACAGCAGATAAATAAGAAATAACCCCTTCCGCCGCTTCGGAAAAAATGTCAACAAGTCATTCGAAAAACGTAAAACAAGAGCCTTTCAATAACAACAGATGTGATCTTCATAACTAAACCGATTCATTGGTAAACTCGTGGAGAGCCTTCCGAAAGGTAAAACATCGACCAACAAATAGAGAAGTCTTCCACTGTATTGGATAAACTCCACCAATTCATCCGATACATCAAGTGCATAAATATTTTTCTTTAAAATCTTTTTTTTTTCCGTTTTTTTTTAAAGAAACTAAGTCATAAAAAGGCAAACCTTTTGAGAAGACGAATGCTAGGAACTTTAAAGGGAGGACCCAAAATCTAAATTTTTTGGGGGAATGTTGTAGCAGCAAGAATTGGCGACTGCTGGGGAACACAGGTCTCTGAAAAAACTAACTTTTAAGACCAGAACTGCTTCAAGGTACTCTGTTGAATTAAAACTCCTCAAGATTCCTTTAAGACACCCTAGACTTTTAGGATTCTAGATTTATAAACTTTAACATTGAGTATAGTCTACATAGGGTAAGGGAACCAGGCTTTCAAAGTCTTGATAACTCTTTTGAGGCCAAGCTATGAGGTTCATTTACTTTTGCTTTCGGACTGCTTCTAGCTTAGACACCACATGATTGTAACAGGGTATGAACATATACATTCGTTTGTTCCTCATTCCCATGCCTTTTGCATTCTTTCGATGCTTTTGGAATTTTGTCCTTTTGAGTCTTCCCGGATTGCTTTCTTCATTTGAAATTTGATTTATGTTCTTCCATCCATAATGTCCTTTTGTGTGAGAGATATTTTGCTTTCAGCTCAGGGACGGAGAAGAACCTTTGAGCAATCTTATCAAACTGATTTTATTCAGCATGTCTTTTGATGTATGCTTTCTTTCTAGGAGATTTGACTCTTTTGGCCTTTTGGCTTTCATTTGTGGCATGGGATTATTTTAAATACCACACAACTATTCACCCTGCTTCCTTTCCATGGGTCTTTTGCTGTTAGCTTCCTAGGATAGAATTTAGTGTGAAGTGAATGGAGCCTCAAAATAGTATTCTGGACTTTTCTGACCTTAGTTATTATACAGGGATTAAACAGGACTTCAATGTGTTTAAAATCTATTCATATAGTCTACCAATCTTAAAGAATCTTTAATCCTGATATATGTGCAAATGGCAAGCAGTCCTTCAGTCAAAATATTTTCAGTCTACCTAGAATTCTAATGAACTCCAATGCCAAAGGTTGTGCTAGTTTATTGAAAACATAAAGTAAAGGAAACAAAAATGTAAGAAATCAGACTCTAAGAAATCAAAGTGTAAATAAAGCAGAAATAATCTAATGAAAGAAAAAATGAAACAAATCAAAAGGTTTATTTATGTACAAAGAAAAACCAAACAACATTAAAAAAATACGGTTTGAGAACTAAACCACTTACTGGCAAGTTCTCTTCCGACCACTATAAATCTTGTAATTTATAGGTTGAGGGGCCTAACTTCTCTGCAATATGAAAAGGGCCTATCCATAACTACTGAAATTTAGTGTGTTTTCCTTTTTCATCATGCAGGTGATCCCACTTAAGAACCAAATCACCTACTTCAAATTCCTTCTTTCCGGCTTTGTGCTTATCGAACCATCTCTTCACTATTTCATGCTGGTGCTTAAACCTCTCTTTCAACTTGGATCTAGAATTTTCCAACTTTAGTAGAGTATTGATTCGGATTTGCAGAACCTCATTGTCAGTTCCTCTAGAGGCTTGAGCTAGTCGAGAGGAAGGCAACAAGATATTGGGAGGCGGGATGGCTTCTTTCCCGTAGACTAGAGTATAGGGTGACACACCTAAGGAGTTCTTAGGTGTGACTTGATCAGCCCAGAGTGCATTAGGAAGAGCTATGTGCCAACTCCTTTGATTTTCTATGATTGTTTTCTTCAAAATCCTAATGAGATTTTTATTTGTAGATTCTGCTAAACCATTACCTTGTGGATAGTAGTTAGCAGAATAATGTAAGTTAATCTCTTTCTTATTTGAAAATGCAGTCAGTCTAATAGATGAAAAATAAGAAGCATTATAAAAAACTAGGGAAATTGGAATCCCAAACCTGGTCATAATATGATCTTGCAAGAAGTCCATAACTGCATCTTCATTCACTTTTTGCAACGAGATGGCCTCTATCCATATGGTGAAGTAGTCTGTTGCTGTCAAGATGTACTTGTGTTGTAATGAAGAATTTGTATTGATCTCTCTAATAATATCAATCCCCCACTGCTCGAATGGTTCAGAAATAATAACTGGCTTTAATTGTCTTGTTGCTTTTACTTGTCTTCCGCCGCTTCTTTGACAAGTATCACATCTCCTAACATAAGCGTAAGCATCCTTGAACAGAGTTGGCTAGTAATACCCGGGTCTCAAAATATTATGTGCTGTAGTATCTCCTAAAAAATGACCTCTAGCAGGGCCATCATGTAGTTCTATAACAACCTTAGTTGCATCTTCGCGTTCCAAGCATCTGAGAAAAACTCCATCATAGTTTTTTCTAAACAGAACCCCATCAATGATCTGATATGAGGCTGAATTTAAGTGTAACACCCTCCTCTGCTTGGAATTCCAGTCTTCAGGCAAGTATCCTTTCTGAAGATAATGAACCAGGTCTCTGTACCGAGATTCTGGAGCTGTAAATAGAGGACATACATCAACCATGTGTAACTCAGCTTCATTCTTCCAGTCGTTTCTTCATTGTCCTGACCCTCAATCGTCAATTTACAGAGCCCTTGCCCTTTGACTATGGTCACTAGTTTGAATTCTAAGTCATACTCTTGTAAGGCTATTACCCAGTTAGCTCTTCTTTCTCCTAACTCTTTCTGTATAAAAAGAGATCAGATTGCTGGGTGTAGAACTATCACTTTGGTACGGTTCTTCAGTATATATGGTCTGAATTGATTCATCGCCTTGAAAACTACATAAGCTTTCTTATCAACTGCAGGGTAATTCAATTGAGTCCCTTATAGGCTAGTGCTCATAAACGATATGGGGTACTCATCTCCCCCTTCTTCTTTTTGCGTAAGCACTACTGCTAGTGAACTATCTGAAGCAAAAGTGTACAAGATGAAGTCTTTTTCAAAGCTGGGACTCTTAAGGGATTGTGCATGAGCTATTAATGTTTTGATATTGTTAAATGCACCCTTCTATGAATTAGTCCACTTGAATTGGACACTTTGCTTGACCATTTGTTGCAAAGGTTTGACTATCTGAGCAAAATCTAGCACAGACATTCACACAAAACTTATTGTCCCCATAAAAGACTGCATGCCCTTTTTATTATGGGGTAAAGGGATCTGTTCTATTGCTTTAATCCTATTTGGTTCTATTGAGATCCCTTTCTTGGAAATCATGTGACCCAATAGCTTTCCTTCTGTAACAGCGAACACACTTTTCTTTGGATTTAAAGAAATGCCATACTTTTGACAACGTTCAAAAATTTGTTTTAAATGAAACACATATTCCTCTCTTTTCTTAGAAAATATCGTGACATCATCTAAGTAAACCACTACACTTCGGCCAATCAGACCGCGGAAAGCTATATCCATATCCCTTTGGAAAGTTGCTCCAGCGTTAATGAGTCCAAAGGGCATTCTTTTGTATGCAAAAGTCCCCCACTTGGTTCTAAAAGTGGTCTTTAGTCTATCTTCTTCTCCTACTAACACTTGGTTGTAGCCTGAGAATCCTTCTAACAGAGAAAATAGCTCAAAGCCTGAGACCATATGTAATATCTACTCCATGGGTGGGACAGGGTCTTTATCAGATGCGCGGTTTAAGTTTCTGAAATCAACACAGAGTCTGATCTCTCTAGACTTCTTTCATACTGGCACCAAATTTGGAACCCATTCTGAATGTCTAACCTTGAATATGATCTTAGCATCAAGAAGCTTCTTCACCTCACTTTGAATCAAAGGTTCTAGTTTGGGGTGCATCTTCCTCAAAGGCTGCTGGAAAGGCTTGACCCCAACTTTGATTGGAACGACATGTTGTATAATTTTGGTCTTATAGGTTTTGAGGTCTTCATATGTCCAAGCAAAGACATATTTATATTGTTTGAACAAACTGATGAATTTGCTCCTTTCCCTAGGTGAACAACACTTCCCTAGTTTCACATATTTAGGATCAGCCTCTGACCACCCTCTGACCCTAGATTCATCAGCTCAAATTGCAAAGACGAACTGTGTGTCTTTACATTTGTTGGTCTTCTAAACTTGTTGTCTAAATCGAACATTTGTTCCAACATTCTGACCCTTTTAGGAATGAAATTTTCATTCTGAATGTTTGCTTGATGTTCTTCATCATCTATTATGGCTCCTTTGAAGGTTTCATCATTCGTTAGACATTGCAATATTTGTTGATCATCATCAAACACCCTCAGATTGGTGATATTGTCTAGAACGAAAGGCCTAAAAAGCAATTCAATTGAACATTTGTTATTAGTGGGCACCAGCCTTGCAGCCAAAGTAGCTAATAGGTCAGCTGTTGCATTCTTTAACCTAGGAATTGAAGTAATATTGAATGCATCAAAGTTTGTTAGTAAATCCCATACTTCATTTTGACAAGCCTTTAGATGTGGTGATATGCAATGAATTGTATCTCGGACTTGTTTAACAATGATTTCAGAATCTCCATACACTTTTATATTTTTTACTTTAAATTCCATTGCCTTTGTTAGTCCCTGGACCAATGCTTCATACTCGGTTGTATTATTAGTGCACTCGAATTCTAATCTACAAGAAAGGAAATATTTATTTTTCTCAGGATCTATTAGGACACAGCCAGCTCCTAATCCTTCCAGGGTTTTGGAACCATCAAAATAAAGAATCCAAATTTTTTTATCTGCCTCTACTGAATTTGAACTACTATCCACATCTGAGACTAACTCTACTATGTTACAATCAATCTTATCAGCCCACGAAAACTGAGGGAGATCGGGCTAGGTATATGATGTGTCACTGTGTTTTTTAGCTTGATAATTTCTCGGTTCAAGCTCAAGGAAATAGTTCCTCAAAATAGAGTTAACTGGTTCATTATTCCCCTCCAACTGTGTTACGTTGTGTTTCATCTGAGGTTCCCTCAAAACCTTTATCTGATTCTAGAAACCATTGTAGGGAAACCACAAATGTGACCAATATGAGGAAAAATAACCATCTAATTTCGTCGACCAGTCTCGGCTCAAAACCAACCCATAGGTGTCTAGGATGTCTGTTACCACAATGTCTATATACGGGAAGACCCTCTCATTTGCTGACAAACGTATTAGGACATCCTCCATTTCTCCTACCACTTTAACTGCAGTCCTATCTAATTGGACAACTTGACCTCTAGTCGACTTGGGTTGACCATTTATCTGCTTGCAGACTGAAAGCGGCATGACATTCACTGATGCTTCAGATTTCACCAAACAATTATGTACGCTGAAATTGAAAATTTCAAAAGTAAGTAGGAACGCTGGTGTTCTATATTTAGACTCCCCCCTATACTTGCCGCACCAATCTCTTCCTTAGACTGGTCATCATTCTTGGGTTTCATTATAGGTGTCTCAAGTGCTTCCAACATTTTTTCCTTTTTTGGGGGGTAAGTTACACATTTCAAACAAAGAGACATTTGCCTTGGTATTTTTAATATCTTCTACTATGTTGTATCCCATTTCATGTTTGTTGGAAATTTTCTTGACATTTTCAACTTTGTTTTCTGCAGACTTCACAGGCATACTGATTGACTACCTTGGGATTCTGACTCGTGATGACAAACTCTGGTATATTAACGGTCTGAGTATTATTTTTGATATTTTTCATGTTCTCCTGAAGTTTCTTTATTTTGGGCATTATCATGTTATCCTCTTTCAATGGTCCCTGACTCCTTGTTGTAACATTTGTTTCGGATGTTTTTTCTTCCTCAGTGAGTCCTTCATCCTCTATACTAAACATGTATACACAATCCTATAAAAACCATAGTATCTTCTTCTTGTGTCTCTGTTGGTTCATGAACCTTCTCTCCTTCATCCACAGTTTCTGTTAACTTGGAATCTAGTAACTGATTCATCACTAAAGTCATAGAATTTATCCACTGTGGGCAGTTTCTTTCAGAGTGAGGCTGCTGACGGAATGTACAGAAATTTTCCATTCCCACTTCAGTTAAGTTCATAGCCGAGGGACTATGAGAGGGAGGTTTGGATGGACCACTGTCATCTCTCTTTTTGTAATAAGGTTTGAATTGCTTATTGGCCTCCTTCTCCTTTTCCAAGTCAATTATTCTATTTGAAAGTTTCTGCACCATTTTTACCACACCATCTAATTCCTGTGACCGCTCATCTTTAGGCTTAGTTAACAACAATTTTTATTTGTTTCCAAAAGATTTTTCCTCTGATGGTGCAGGATATTTGTCTATACTTTCCATTTTGGCTTCCACTTTCTCAGCTTCCTCATATGTTTCCACTAAGGTGGGATTAACTGATCTTTTGACAAACATAGCTATTTCAAGACAGAGAGCTAAAGTGTAATACCCAATTAAGGTGTTCTCAACAGGTTTTATAGTTGCATCAAAATTATTCAAATAGGCAGCAAACTTCTGATTGAAATTATGCACCCTCTCTTTCTTTTCCTTTCTAAGGGCAAGCAACTCTTTCATTAAAGCAACGATAGTTCTCAGGGTTCCATACTTGTTTCTAAACAATCTCTCAAAGGTGTTCTAGTTTGGGATTGAGTTTGCCTGTAGGGAAAAATACCATGAGGTTGCTTTACCTTTGAGAGTTTGCGGGAACAATCTCCAGACTACGTCTTCATGCTCTGCTGCTTGTAAGCCTTCTAAAGCTAGGTAAAAACTTTGCAAATGATCATCCACAAAAATTCCTTCATTCGGTTCAAACTTGGGCAATGACTTATCAAAATTCCGAGGCATGGCATGTAAGGGAGGAGTAATATTTAGAGGGGATCTAACTATCCAAGTAGGTGGTGGAGGAGGCTGATTTGCATTCACATTTTCCATGATTCTAGGTGGATATTGAGGTGGAGATTGTACAGGGGTTCGAAAAGGTGAGCAGTGAGGGGACTCTGGTCCTAACTAATTTAGAGGTTGCACAATCTCTTGTAGGGTTCTTTCTACCATCTCTTCAAAGTATTCCACTAATACTGAATCCTCACGGTAAGGACGATCTTTCTTACGAAATTCTATTCTAGGCAAACCAGGAATAATGGGAAATCCCCCAATATTTTTTGCGTACGCCCTTCTATTTCTCCTCAAATCATCAACCACCTTGTTATCAACAGGATACAGATACTCTGTAACTTTTTCTTTAGGACTGGGTCTCTTAGGGAAACTGGTTTCAGAAATGTGGTCAGTGGAGTGTTCTCGAGAAAATGAATTTCCTTGGCCAACCATGCACTGGCGGCTCTCCTTCTAGTGCCAAAACTGTTGAGGCCTAGAAAATACCAGGTAACAACAATAGGGATTCTCCCCAATAAACGTTCCAAATTAGCTAGTTATTGTTTGATATGGGGAATCTGTCCGGTTTACAATCCGGCTATCGTAGGTCAAGTAACAGTTTAAGCTTGCTTTTTACCGGTTGCGGCTCGGTCCACCATTTAAGTGTATTTTTTAGTTTTATTATATATATGATAGGCAAGTGCCTAATCTAAGTGCAAATGATAGAGACAACAAAGAGTTCACAATGTGATGTGCATGTTCTTACCTCTCGTCTTATTACCCCTTTTGCTTCTAAATCACAGACAAATAACAACTATGCTAAGCTAGCTAATTCTATCTAACCTATCCCTGGGGAGCAAGATTATATTTAGTGGTGAATAATGTACTGTAAAACATGCAATAAGAATATTACAAATAGTTGTTCATAATTTAGAATACATGCATACATGTAAAAAGATAAACATAGAGATAGCTCATTGTTGGTTAAAACATTCATTACTCAATATGGTGCTTAAGTTTCATAAAAATAACAGAAAATCATTCATAACATGGAAATAATTCATAAGTCAGAACAATCTCATAGTTAGTAGAATAAGCTGAAACAGAAATAATTCGACATTCAACCAATCTACAGCATGCATTTGAAACTTCACAGCTCCTTCTCCAGCATAAAATATGGCTTTCTTTATTATAAAAGGAAATAGTTCTTCTTACAATAAACTTCACAAAAGATAGAATGGAAAATTCCTATTCTACTTCTACTTTACCTATACTTATACAAATTTAAAATAACTCTTGAGTTGCCCCAACCTTTTGGGCTTCCTCGACTCTTCCTTTACAAAACTTTTGTCTTTTAGTGCATTACTAAAAAGAATAAATACAAAATCATATAATCTTTAGCTGGTGGATAAGACAAAATTCAAATGGGCCCAGCTGGTGTCTTAATAAAAACACCCCATGCTTGTGCTTCTTCACCGATAATCCGATATTATGCAGGCTCCAATACACGTACTACCACTTCAAGCTTTGAAAGTTGAGACTCGATTTCCTTCACCTTATGTACATTCTGCCTCAAAGGTTCCTCTAACAGGAGCTCGTGGGATGAAGCTTGGATAATCTAGATCTTGATGTCTTCTTCACTAATAGCTTCGAGATTGGATATGCTTTCTTCTCCCTTTTGTAGCTTCTCTTGGAAGTTCTTCAGATGTTCTTCCCTGACTGGGAAATCTTGATCTAGGGAACCTGTTAGGATCATGCACTGATTGTGAAAAAGATGTATGCCTTTGTAAAATTCATAACACTTTTCAATAGTTTTCTCAATGGCTGTGTTTAGTCTGACCGCTGTTTTACACCCAAAATTCAGTATGGATACCTCCATCTTAAGACTTACTGTATATTTCTGAGGCATATTAGCTGGAAAGGTTGAATGGGTTGCTATCCATGTTAACTGATTTTTTACAAGCTCAACCACTTCTGATAATCCTCTCCAGAATTCTGACGAGCTGAGTGCTAGCTCTTTCAATCTGACCTCAATCTGTTGAACTCTATACATCTCTCCTGCAAGTCTCATCAAAACCTGATTTATCTCCTTTTGCAGCCTCAAATCTTGATTCCAGAACGGAGTGATGTCCATCTGCTTCTCCTTCACCACTTGAATTTGTTCTCATAGTAAAATATTCTAAGGTTATCTCACTGAGAATATCTTCATGCTTCCTCTTCAGACTTTGCCCCTCGCCTCTTTCCTTCTTCAGAGTTTCCTTCATTTGAACAACCTTCTTCTTATATTGTTATAGATCAGTCATAATTTTATCCACATTATCTTCATTAGCAAGGATTGAGGCTACACCTACCCTTGCTAAAAGTCTTGGATCCTTGTTAGTCCCGTGGACAATTGTTTCTCAATCACCATGATTCCTTGCTTTTCCCTGGTGTTGACTTTCTTCTCAGTTCTCATGACAATTCTTTTCTTATTCTTGTCATAAAAAATGGTATTTAAATTGGCTACCTCCTACTCTTGAGATGGGATGAAATAGATTAGTTCAATCCCTAATGTCGGAGCTGAATCTCCCATGGCTGTGCTGCTAGATGGGATAGATAATCCCAATAGATCATCATAAGACTGATTCTGCTCCAAATTTGCATGATCTTGTTCTTCCTGTTCTTTTTTCTGTAATTCTTCGACTATTCTTTCTGCCTGGTCCCTTTCTCTGTCAGCTGCTTCTAGTCTTAATCTTTTGTCCTCCTCCTTTCTTTTGTGGGACTCTTCTTCTTGATTTTTTTTCTCAACTTCTTCTTTGGCTCTCCTTTTCTCAGCTTCTTCTTCTGCTAACCATCGTTTTGCTTCTTGTGATAGTTTGAGTGCCTCCTCTTCCCTTTTCTTAGCAGCTTCCTCTTCCTGTTTATTCTGTTGCTCAACAACTCTTCCCTTTCCACCTATGGTCATTATCTTTTGTTTGAATCTCCTCCTTAAGGTTGTCATATTACGTGCATTGTGGAATATTTCTTCATATTTATCCCAGTGATCCTCATATTCAAAATGTGTTCCTTCTGCAGCACAATAGTTAGCAACATTATCCTCAGAATCATTCCTATGAAAACTTATCTCTCCAAAATGGAAGTACTCTAACTCCTTTACAAAATTTGGAGCACTCTTCGCTTTGGAGAACTTATAACTTCCTACATAAAATGGGAGTCGGGGATATACAACTTTCTTCTGATAAAAAAGGAAATTACCAACCCCGTTAATGTAAAGTTGCCTCACTACTTCCTTGTGAATAACATAATCCGTGGCATATTTTGGAAAAAGAGAAGGGGCCCTTGTTCCACCAAACATCCTCAGATATAGGCCTTCCTCTATCAGGTAATAATGACCATTATCCTGTACAATCTTCAAGTCTTCTTCATACATGCAATCACACTCAGCAAGGAAGATTAATATGTATAGTGGCGTTATGAAGTCTTCACAAATACTCTTATAATGATTGAAATATTTGTGTGCCCAAAACAACTAATATGCCGCATAGACAGGAGTTGTGGCCTTATCCCATTGGCACTTCAGAGCTGGGAACGATTGTGTGCACATAATACAATCGATAAAAAATGAGCTCATATAGAACTCTGACTTATTTTGTGAGAATCCTCCCAGCACTGCAGTTATGCATGAGGACAAACTGTTAGACACTATATTGGCCTAGTTAAAAATGGTGCCTTGAGTGGCCACAAAGAAAATCACTGGTACCCAGCTCAGTTTGTAATTCTTTCCATTTTCTATTCCAAAGATCCCGTTCAACATTAATCCTATCAATCTATAAGGAGTGTGAAGGTTCACAGTTTCATATTCCCCTGAAGGCCTTGTACGGATTTTTTTTTCGGGAACCATCATTCTTTTGACATTGTCCAAAACATCTAGGTCAAGACCGTTTAACCATTCTTCTGTTAGATATTTTTGGGGTGTGGGTAGCTTATAGGATTGAGCTACATAAGATGGGCTATAAGCAGCATAACCTTGTTCTTCAGTATTTGACAAAATCATTTTTGTTACATCAGCCCTCGGGAGGATCCAACCTATTACTTCTACACATGGAAAAAGTTCTGGTCGCGTGGCAACCTTCATGATTGTTGACCTCTCTATATTGGCATATATTGGTAAATAATCTAATCATGTGTCTAGGACGCTTCGATTGGTGATCATTCGGTAGATCCCCCCCATTTTTACTTAAGTTCAATGCCTTTTACAACATTAGTATCTTCATATATAACTTCAACTCGCGTTATGATCTCTATCTATGGATCAACATCCATAACTTGAGCCTTCTTCTTCCCTCTCCTGGGAATGATGCTGAATGAATATTGAGATTGTCAAATAATCAAAACAAGTCTTAGGTGCATACATAGATATAAACAAAATCATAAGAGCACAATAACCAGCAATCTTTTACCCCTTCATCTTGAAACATATCAATCAAATGCCAGAACAAGAGCTAAGCCTATGCTTTAAATTTTCAAAAGCTTTAAACATAGTCCATAGCTAAATACCTGATATGGGATGGCCCTAAAACAAAAAGCTTCCATCTCCTGAGCGGTTAAGACTATTCTAAACGTGTTGCTAGCCAGGATGTCACCGCTAAGGTTTGCAAAGCTCAGGGAAGCCTCTGAGGACTCTATAATAATAGAATCCCGACGAGGATATTGCAACTAGGGATTGCAATTTCAGGGTGAAAATGACAAATTTTAACCGCGTGCCTCTACACAGCCATGAACTCATCCTTCCCCACCTACGCCCTTTTGAAAAAGACACTCGGTGGTGTGGACGGCGAAATGCCTGTCTGCACACACCAAGTTCCCTGCAACTAGAAACCAATGGAAACCCCATGGCAGGTGGATCCAATAGTCGGCATGGGGCAGGTAGACTCCTAATGCCTCACGGGCTCAAAAATGCGTGATTTTGCAAATACAAACTGCAAAAAACAAAACCCCAACCCAGGCTTTTAAATTTAAATGAGGAAAACCCACACCGAACGTCCAAACAATGAGTAAGGTGATAAGATCCTACCTGGCAAGGAAAACGACGGGATGGAAAATGCCGAACCCATGCACAACTGACTGGATCCGCAAGGTAGCTAACATCTTGCTCAACCACCATAACGAGCAACAATGACCGCAACAAAACAACAATAGGTCATGAGGGAGGATTTTACGGCTATTTAAATGGTCTTGGCATTGGTAGTATTCGCAAAAACTTAAAATGATAGTCATTGGATGTGGATAAAAGAGTTCCTAGGATGCAGAGAAGAGTTCACTCCCGCAACATATCAGCTAGCTCTGTGACTTGATTCTGCAGGGATAAGGCCAAGAAATTCTGGATACTTCGAATGAGATGAAGTGAGCACCTCCGAAAGCATCATATGGAACATGGGCAATGATCCGATGCTATTAGATGTCAATAGAGCTTTCTTTCTGGAAAACAACTCAAGACTTGACTCAGTATCGGTTGATCTCCTAGGAAGGAATCGGGTGGGCTTTAAGAAAATTTATCCGACACAACGGATAAACAAGAAATAACCCCTTCCGCCGCTTCAAAAAATATGTCAACAAGTCATCCGAAAAACGTAAATCAAGAGCCTTCCAATAATAACAGATGTGATCTTCATAACTAAACCGATTCACCGATAAACTCACGGAGAGCCTTCCGAAAGGTAAAGCATCAGCCAACGAATAGAGAAGTCTTTTGTTGTATCGAATAAACTCCAGGAGTTCATCCGATACATCGGGTGCAGAAAGATTTTTCTTTAAAAGTTTTTTTTTTCCATTTTTTTTATAAAGAAACTAAGTTATAAAAAGGCAAACCTTTTGAGAAGACAAATGCTAGGGACTTGAAAGGGGGGACCCAAAATCTAATTTTTTTGGGGAATGTTGTTGCAGCAACATAGGGGAGAATCTTAGAATACAGTGTGTGTGTGGCCCCTCACAATCTCCCATGTGTAAATGTTGCGGCAACAACACAGGGGAGAATCTTAGAATACAGTGTGTGTGTCGCCCCTCACAATCTCCCATGTGTAATCATGAGGAGGAAACCGTGAACCATCTCCTTGAATCTTTCCCCTTTGCGTCAAGTTTATGGGACAGAGGAGCCAAAATCTTTCGAATATCTAACCTTGTGCAGGGGAAACCAAACCAATATCTTAGATATTGGGATATTAAATCCTTCCATAACCCCATTATTGTCAACATCTGGCTTATGTTCCCGAGTTTACTGATGTGGGAAGTGTGGAATGAACATAACAATTGGATTTTTCAGGACATGAAGTTGAATATCCAACATGTATGGAGCAAAATTGACGCCCACGTTAAGTAAAATATTAGGATCACGAAGTGGGACAAAAAAGATTAGGAAATGGGGAACCCAAAGAAATGAATTATTGCATATTGAGGTTTAAACAAAGAGGACCAAGGCTTGATCCTTTGTAAATTCAAAAAGGGTTCTCAAGATAGCCCTGTTGTCTGGTTTGCCCCCCTAGTTGTCCATTTTAAGTTGAATTTTGATGGGGCCTGCAAGGGAAACCTAGGGTCCGTTGGCTTTGGTGGGGTGGTCAGGAATCCAAATGGCCACATTATGCAAGTTTATCATGGATACATTGACACCGAAATAAACAATGATGCAGAGTTGGAGGGACATCTTTATGGGCTACACTTAGTAGCTCATAATGGTTGGGATCCAACCATAGTCGAAGGGGACTCCAAAGTCATCATCCAGTTGGAAAATAAGTTACAACATGGCCAACGAATTTTAAAGGTGGCAGATAGCTGGCGGTTAATTTACAGGGTGGAAAAATTGGCCACCTGTTTGAACAAACCCCATGTGTGGACTTTTGTCCACGTTAAGCGTGAGAGAAACAAAGTGGGGGATCACATGGAAAATATGGGGGAAGAGCAGAAAAGAAGAAGCGTGGAGGGTCAACTTTAAAGTATTGGTGCTCAAGAGTGGATTAACCAATGTGCTCAGCTAGAAGCTCAGGACACAAAGCGCATGAGGGAAGAATGAGATGACACAAGTCACTTGAATGACACCCATGTGAGGGCCCACGTAGCCGATACAATCGCCACCCGGAATAATCATTGCACTCCTCATGCGGAAGGAAATCATACTAACCAATTTAATACCCAACAAAGTGAGCAATTAAATCCCCAAATGGGCAATGGTGAGGAGCAATTACGGCAATGTACTCAAACTAAGGATGAGGTACACTAATCTAATGTGAGGATACGGTAGATATACAGGGATTGTCATGTGTATTGATGACCAAGGCATCTTAATGATGGGTGCAATTAGGATTTGGAATGTCTGGAATGATATAAAGACGAGAGGAAAGTGCAAGCTTAACTGCAATCTTCTTAGTAGTATCATATTTTTCGAGCCAGGCGACAAAGTTCTCCAGGGACAAAATCCTTCCCACCACCAGGGGGGAAATTGAGCGGGTGGAAAAATAACAATGGGAGTAGGTCAATGCCCTCATTATGGCAGGTATTAGAAAGGAAGTAGTAGAGCGGGTACATGATCTAGGGTCGACTGTGGGGCATATTTCAACCTATGACCTGATTATCGTCACTTACTAGGTTATGAAGGACCTCCTCTCTCATGTTCTTAAGGAGAGAGAAAACAAAGCGGTGTGTGATGCATAACCTGTTTACACATAGAAGGAGCATAACCGATACTGTCGGTTAATGCATAGGAAAATTGACCTTATGGCGAACAAAATGGATATTGAGCTCTACCCCCCTCCTGGTGCTAGTTCTAGTGCGGGTCTGTCGACCTATGGCGAGAGTGCTCTGGGTATGGTGTCTGGAATTGGAGGGTCAATTACTATTGGGAATGAAGAAGGAGGTTCAAGCACTCGCACTGACCACCTGTGGTGCGTTGATCCTAACATTGGCGAGGAGTCATCTAAGGGGCATTGTTGTTTTTTTGGTACTATATCTATGTTTGTGGTTTGGGTTATGTTTTTTCTTTATAGTTTATATGTCTGTCTATTGGCTGTTGAAAAGTTATGGGTTGTTTTTGGGGTTATCTTATGCATTGGATATGTATTAGGTGGGGTGGATGGACTCAATTTTGATTAAAATAGTTTTAATAAAAGGAAGATGAAGTTTAGTGAGTTATGGGATGACTATCAGGCTGTTGTGTTATCTATAAATCGGCAAGGGCGTATGTTTGAAAGCCATGTACTCCTTTTTTTTTATAGTAATATAAGGTTCTTACTTACCAAAAAAAGTAATAATCTTGCCCCACACATTCCAAATTGTGAGGCTCCGTCAAAGAACCCCATAGAACACTCATGAGACAAAGAAGGAAGGGTAAGAATCCTTAACATCTCAACCTTTCTTCCTTGCGAAATTCAAGGAAGGCCCCCACACTTCAAGAGCCGACAACAGATACATTTGTTGTCAAATTCTCAAAGATAGCCAAATTTATAGTTCTCTAAAGACCAAGCTAACAAATAGGGCCACCTCTTTATAATGAAGGATTTTTCTAGTCTAGGAATTTAAGATTAACTTAAAAGAAGAAGCCTCCCATATCTCACGAATTTGAAGACTCGTCCTTACTTTTAATATAACCAGACTTTCTTTGTAAATTCATAGTAAACAAATAGGTGCAAGATAGACTCTACACAGTTTTTAGACTGATTACAAATGTTAGGTCTAACTCTATCTCTTATCATATTGTCCCAGGTCATACTTTTATTTTCAAGAGATAGCCAACTAAAACACTTCACCTTCAAAGGGATATCCCACTTCTAGATTTTTTGGTGCCACCACTTTCTAGCATAATCTGTAGAGCTGCTAGAAATACAATCATAAGCTAGTTTGACACTCACCTAGCCATTACCATTATTCCAAGCCCAAACTATTTCATCCTCATAAAACATGATTCAAACATGAGATAAATGAATTACAATTTATTTATTTTGGGTTTAAGTTCATTAATATATATATATATACCAATAATTAAATAATGAAAAATATTTTATTTTTCATCATAATCAAATATTTTGTATATGCTAAATTTCAATCTTAAAAATATTTATATAGATATAAAAAATTTGTATGAATATGAGAACTTAAGTTTTTTAAACAACTAAAAAATCAACAACAAAGGAGAGTACTATGTAAGTGGAAAGTAAGTATGGACATTAGGCCTCATTAACAAAAATATGAATTTACAACCATGTACATTGTATTCCCTTCGACACCCTAGCTTAAATTTATGGATATGGACATATAATATACACCTAACAATAAAATATTAAAAACACTATATGAATTTAAATATTGAAAAAGGTATATTACAACATTGCATTGATCCTTATAGCTATGATCAAAACACTAGAAAGAGCAAACAAATCAATCCATTACTGGTATCATCAAAGATAATCATATCTTAATAATGGAATGAACAAATAAACTTGTTCATTTTTCCTAAAATATTTGGCCCAAATTCTATAAAATAAAAATATTTTTTTAAATCACCAAATTTTATAGAAACTATATAAATCGTTAAAATTTGAATATTTTTACAAAAATATCACTAAACATTTTAGTGTTGTTTTTTAGAATAAATAAAATTTTACAAGAACTTTACGTTTTAAAATAATATGACTCTATACTAAAAGTTTAAAACTTATTCTTAATGTTTATAAAGATTCATTTTATAGATTATAAAAAATCCCAATAAACATTATTTTATAATTTTAAATTTAATGTTTATGAATATAAACATATAATATACACCCAACAACAAAATATTAAAACAATATATGAATTTAAACATCCAAAAAATATATATATATCAGCATTGCATTGTTCCTTATAGGTATGACCCAAATACTAGAAAGAGAAAACAAATACATTCTTGGCACCACCATCAATGATCACACCATTATCATTGAATGCATCGATGAGAAAAACTATAAAGTAAACATACCATAGACATTTAAATACAAACATGTACACCCTCTTTCTTAGTTTTACAACTCATCATACTTATATTTCATCTTTATTATGTTCTAGCCAGTGGGATATATATGATTCGGTCAAGTGTATTAAGCTCGAGCATTTTGATTTTTTTTTTGAATTTAGGTTAAGGTTCTTCTATAGTATAGGACAACTTTTATTTAGTATTTTTTTAATTATTGATTTTTTAAAAATTGCCATTGGTTCTCTGAAGGTGAGGTTTGCTTGGATTCGAGGGCCTCAAGACCCGGCGGCGAAGTGATGTCAACAATTATTTAAATACATGTCAGTTTTTCTTTTAATGTTGTTGCTTTGTTTTCTAAGACGACTCCATGGCAGGGTTATGGCTCCTCATTAAAAAATTACCAAGTCATTTTTCCCACTGCCCAATACCACTTACACATTGTCAGCTCCTTGCATTGCATGGCTTTATAGTGTTAAGTAGATTCTACACGTTGTTAGCATGCAGCCTCAGGTTTCTCATCATCAGCAGCCTCTTTGATGCCTTCTACCTTGTAAGCATCGCTCTTCTTATTCGACCTCGGAATGAAAACCTGCAGGCTCATATTAATTTTTTTGTCAAAACTTGGAATTCTTGCTCTCGCTCAGTTTCGAACTGAAGCTTTCCAGCCTCGTATTATTCTTTTCGTGAAACTGGAAATTATTGCTCGCGCTCTGTTTATAATTCAATCCCTGCAGCTTAGTATTATTTTTTCTTGGAACTGGAGAATATTGTTGAAGCTCGGTTTCTCATGAAAGCCCTGCAGCCTCTTATTATTTTTTTTCGACTAACTTGCAAAATTTTGTTTATTGTGTGATTAATATGCATTTTGCAACACTGTATTTGGCTGGTACTTATTATCATTTTAATGATTTCCTTTAAGAATATATATGTCTATTTCTTTAGCCTTGTTATTGCTCTTCCACATATGACGTCGGCCTGTCACCATGGATAATTTCGTCTCGACTATGTTTTATGGCAAGCCATAATGGTTAATGGCCCTGCACATTTACAAATTTGGTAAATTCACAGTTGAGAGTATTATTTGTAAGCAATGGGGAAATATGATTTTTTTTGTATAACCTTGACCCTATACTCTCTAGTTTTATTTCTGTAATGAGTCATTCTATGTGTTTCCCAATAAATAAACGCTAACTTGGTACATATGTAAAAAGAATCCAGTGAATTTGAATACTCTCCCACTCCGAAGTTAAGAAAAAAATGAAGTTTAAGAGGCCTCTACCACTGATACTTTAAATTATAATTTAATGAATATGTTTCATAACTCATTTGGTTGCATTTTATTATTTCAAACATATGCCATTAAACCAATATACTTTGCCAATGTTTTAATAGGTGGCTGTAAATATTTTACAGGCAGGATGTTTTGGAACGCTACCGATAAAAAAAAAACTACAGGTTGTTTTAGTTTTGAAGACACCACTTAAGTTAACAGTAAAACGCAGTCGGAGTTAGACGTTTGTATTGAACCTAGGGATTAAGTGGAATCTTAAGCTGATAAAGATGGTTTACATGCGGAAAAAGCTATGGTTACAATAGACATTTTTGTTTTCTTTTTAAAACAACATGCATGAAAACTCTAAATTATGTCTATGTTATGGATGATCCTCTTCCAGTTTAAACATTGTTGGATTTCCAAGGAACGAAGGAGGAAACCAAGCCACTGATCCATAGTTAAGAGTGCAGAGCGCTGCCAAGTATGGGAAAGTTGGTATCTTTTACCTCAGGAATATCAAGGGCATCCTATAGGTTTCCTTCCAATGCATTAAGGATATGTTAGAAAACCTGTACGCCTTAGATCTTCGAATGGAATTCATGAGAACATGCAGGTCAAATATAGAAGCGATGCCATAATAGTGACCAGTCTGGCTATTATTTATTGTAATGCCTTAGAATTGGTGATGGTTAGGGTCCGAGTTAAATTTTTGGACTTCCACTCTTCTCAATACTCAGATCTCCATGCTGCTAGGGATTAGGATTTATAATTTTTTTTTAAGGTTGTCATCGAGAACGCCTCCACTAAAGAGAAAACTTATGCTACTGAACAAAGAGAGATCCTTGTAGGTTCCTTAGCGATTTTTTTTTTAAAGAAGGAAAGTTTTCCAACACTGTTCTATTTTAGAGCTTAGCAGCCATAATAAGTGCATGGCGACTCTCTTGGAATATTAACGCTTCCACAATTTCTTTCTTTTGGTGTAGCCAACATTTTCAGAGGTAGAATTTCAGTTGGTTAAGGGTGTGGAGGTCTTTAGAACTTGTAGTGGGTTCAGGATTTTGCAATAAAAAATGCTAATTGAGCGACTGATGATTAATATCCATTTTGCAACACTGTATTTGGCTGGTACTTATTATCATTTTAATGATTTCCTTGAAGAATATATATGTCTATATCTTTAGCCTAGTTATTGTTCTGTTGTCTCGACCATGTTTTATGGCAAGGCATAATGGTTAATGATGTTGGACATTTACAAATTTGGTAAATTCATAGTTGAGAGTATTATTTGTAAATGTTGCAGACATTTACCACCATACACACTCATTTTGGTCAATTTGTCCTCATTAAACCACTATCCTAAGTTTTATTGACTTAATTGACATCAGAGGAGCACTGTATGACATCAGCATGAGCACATCCACGCCTACCTTCAGTCAAGGAAGCTAACTAAGCCTTCTCCTTCATTCGGGGAGGCTAACTGGAGCACTCTGGGGGTGATCCTGGGGTGATCTGAGTGTCATAAATGCACTTTATTGCTAACTGATGGTTACAATCAGTTAAATAGAGCAGTGAAGGCGCCTTCCTTCATTAAATTGATTATTTAAAGATTATTTAATGAACTGGAGTCAACAAGGGCGCCTCCAACCACTTATGATGGTCAGTTACATTTTAGTTAACCTCATCAGGGTTCATTGGAGTCATTGATGTGCTACCACTTGTTGGTTGGCTTGCAGTGACATGTGTCTGAGCAACTTTCAGTTAGACTCAGTCAGTGATTGCACTCCAACTTCAGTTAGGACTCAACTGAGTCAATTAGGGTTTTGATCGGTGNTTACATTCAGTTAAGCTAGACTCACTCATTCAATTCGAATGACCTCCTTGGGAATTCGAATTGTCTTGGCATTCATGCATCTGGCATGATCATTGTATTATATCATCATTCTTTCATTTTGATTATACAGAGCTGCTACTTCCATTGCAGCATCAGTTTGCCAATTTTATGCATATTTGTCTGAATTCTTTGTGAGACTGTGTTTTCAGTTCCTAGACCACTATGACAAATTAATATGGTATCAGAGCTCATGGCGAGACGAAGTTCAAATCTCTCAAAAACAAGGTTTTGGACAGATCTTGCATGAAAAATTGAGCAAAGCGCAACAATTCCTGCATCAGACTCCCCAGGAAGAAAGAAATATGACCTCCTGGTCATAACCTTCCATCTTCAGTATTCCAAGGTCCCAAACTTTGTGTTGTAGCTGGTCATCCATCTCATCATGTTGTTTTGTCTTTGTCATCCTCAGTTCTCCTAGTTTCCATACTTTTTGTTGTAATGCTCCACTAGCTTTGCTTCTGCAATCTTCTTCTGTCATCTGTCTTTTGTTGTTGTTTTGTCTATTTTCTCTAATGATGTAAATCTTCATTCTTTCCTCATTCCTTTTCTGAGACACTTTCACCATCAACATCCTTAATTCTTCAATCTCCTCTTGACCTTTGGTTTGACGATCAAATTTGATCTTTGCATCATTCATCCTCGCCTAAGATTTGGTGTTCAAAAGATTAATCTTCATAAGAGCTAGCATTTCTCAACCCAAAATACAAGTTTTTCTTATGTCTATGACTAATTTTTAGTGTTGATGCTTATCCCTGAAACAATTAAGCTTAAAACTAGTCAAAAGCTTTAAAACCGAATTTCATTCTAAGCTTTTAAGCATTTCAAAGGCTTCAAATGTGGATTGCCTTCCCAAGATTTAAGCATTTAAAGCCTTGCAAAGGCCACGACCGAAAAACTGGGTTTATCCAACTGCTATAAACTCGAAAAAGGTTTCAATATTCCTGCCATTTATCTCAACAATTTCAGCTTCACACTTTAAAAGGATGCGTCGTATTCAAAATTTGAAAGAATTAAAATGGAGAAATTTTCTCGTACAAAGAACATATATATCTAAAATTGACAGATGTTCCTGCTGTGAGTAAACAATTAGTGAAAATTACATTTTTTTTCAATACGTACTAGATCCTCCCTTGATGATTTTCGTTTTGAAACATTTTTCAAGGAAGCATGCACATGATGAAGTGCCAAGAGAATTTGTAGGTAGCTTTTTAGAGGTCAAGATTTATAATCATGTTTGCTTTCTTACAAGTCTTGAGAAAATGGATATTTTCATGGGATATGATAATTCCATTAAGGATTTAACGCCCTTTGACATATCTTGATTGCTCTTCTCATATCAGAAAAGGAAGAATGAGATTTAGCATGTTTGCAATGACCTTGGTGATGATTTTAAAAATAACATTGGAGAGGGATATGGGCCAAAATTTTCCTATATTAGAACTGTTCTCCTCCTTGGGGATGAGTGTAAGGAAAGTAGCATTGAAAGCTAGGAGCACATTCAACTTGGATCTGGACTCTTTAATTGCTTCCCAAAATTCATTTTTCACAATCTTCCAGCAATGATGATAGAAGTTTGTTGTGAATCCATATGGCCTTGGGGATTTTCCCAATGACATGCCCATAATGGCACCCCCTACTTACTCTAAAGAGATAAGTTAGAGTAGACTTTCATCATGTTCATATGAGGCTAGAGTGGGGATGCGCTGAATTATTTTGTCCATGGCCACTTTTTGATTGATGATATCCTCGGTCAAAAGGCCATGATAGTATGAAGTTAGTTCAGCCTCGATATCCTCATGCTTGGATAATCCCCCCCTTAATTTGAATGAAGGAAAGATATTATGTTGTGATGTTGATGTTGCATCATTGAATCATGGCAAAAAATTGTGTTATTTTCCTTGTCTTTAAGCCATTAGATTCGACACTTTTTCCTCCATAAGGTTTTTTTCTTGCACCATTATTTGATTGATGCTTTATTGCACTTGCTTCTCCTTTTGTAGGAGATCATATGAAAAACTCTAAACGATAACTTTTTTCTAAATATATTGCATTTCTTCCTCCAATTATTTACGAGCTTAAAAAATGTTTCCAAAAACTTCTTTATTCCAATACTTAAGTTTGCCTTTGATAAATTTCAACCATTGTTGTATTTGATACGTTTTAGATGTTAAATGCTAAAGGAATTCCTCCCAACATTGGGAACGCAAGTCCATAAATTTTGGGTGGTCCAACCTTACTTTTCAAATCAAGAAGGTCTATTGTGAGGGTAGTCTATCAAATCTAAGTTGGCATTAATAGGATAATGGTCTAAGCCTGTCCCTAGAAGGATGATTGAATCATTGGATAGGCTAGATGTGATCAGAGGATTGTATACCAAGAATCTATAGGGAGGCAATTTGATGGGAACCTCCATGCCTATTGTTCCAAGTGTGTTGGCCTTTGTTGGGTTCTATATCCACCATGACAAAAGTGGGGATAAGAGAGTTTAAGGCCTCACTGGAAGCATCTAAGCAATCGATTCCCCCCGTTTTTTCCAATAGGGAGGTAATCATGTTGAAATATCCTCCCACAATCCAATGTGGGTGTTGAGATGAATTTCAAAATAAGAACCTTAACGAGTCTAGGAATTTGATCTTGGTGTATGGGAAGAAGACCCATAAACATTGGTGAAAATGCATGAATCATCAAAACCAAGGATGTGAAATGAGGTTGATAGAGAAAAGGAAGTGGAGAAAAAATAAAATAAAAAAACTGAATAAGGAGAGGATTTCATAAGATGGACAACACCTTGGGCGAACATAGTGCATCCAAAGATATATGTTAGCTTCCTTTCCAACAAAATATACCAATTATGGACATAAAATTTATTGAGCATTTTGTTTCCTGAAGCATGAAAACTAATGGTGATTCTTGATTGATCTTTGATCAAAGAGCTCATTGCTTACTCTTCCCACAAATTCCTTTAATATTCCAAGACATAATATTCATAGATAAAATTACTGTGAAGAGGACATGGACTAAATCCAGTCCAGAAGGGATCGATGATTACCCAAAGTTGTGAGTATCTCCTTGATGTCTGCTTAATTTTGCTGGTTAGTTTTGCATCCCCTTTTTGAGTCTTTCATGATCCCTTATTGACGTGAGACCACTTTTATTGATTGTATTCCCAGAGGTTGCTTTTTGGTACTGAAGGAGAGATCTGAGTTGTGGATGCTTCTTGAAGTGAATTTTTTACAAGTGTTATTTGCACAGAGGGGATCACATGAAGATATCCTCTGTTATTGAACTCTATATTTTTCTACAGGGTGTTTTCATCGATCTCAGGTTCTTCTTCCTCTATTGTTTCCTTATATTTCTCCCCCATAGTTCCATCTTCTAATGGATCAACCTTCTGCCTTTTCGTTGGATTTGTGGTTGGATGCGGCTGGGGGGTGGTCAATCTAGTTGTATCTAAAGGGTTATTCTCTTTTAGGACCATTACCTAATCACTCAAAGCTTTGAACTTATTGGAAGTAACAAGGGGGTTAGCTGGAGGGTGGGGGATAACTTTTCTTGGACCCCTCTATTGATTGGGGACAATGGAGAAGCCCTAAGGGTTGGCTTGTAGAGAGGGAGCAGAAATTGTGTCTATTTGGATTGAGGGGCAATCACAATACATGTGGTCGTGCTCATGGAATTTACTACATATGAAGGCAATATGCTTCTAATCCAAGGTTTGAATCCACTCAAAATGTTGGAAGTTGAGGAAAATAAAGTCCAGGAGGGGCTTTGAGGCATTCGTGTTTACACAAATTCTAGCAAATGAAGTATACCTACCTCATTTGTTGGCTTCCTAATTTTTTTATAAACTTACACAAGGTGTTGCTAATAGCCATGAGGGTTTCTCCCTCCTAGTATTCATGGGGGAGGAAATAACGCTTTACCCAAACTGTAACTTCAGAGAAATATTTTTACTATGGGTTGAAGTTGTTTTTCCAATATCACATGAAAAGCCCACGTTGTTGAAGAAGTATGGCCCTTGGTCCACCACTTGTTCCTTATCTTCTGGGTTGGAGAAAATGGTTGTAAAGAAACCTTTTGAATGCAGTTTGAGATCAATCTCCTCATGATGCCATTTTTTTGCTATCAAGGACATCAAGGCTCTTTTGTTGGGCCAAAATCCCAAAAATTTATAGATTAGGGCACGACCTTACATATGTTGTCGATATGCACTCAGATTGTTAGCGATAACCTCCAAACACATAATTGAGTTTTCTTTGGGAAAGCATCCCCGCAACGAGGGTTTGGCAGACTTCGTGGGGTTTTCATTGGTTAGAGATTTTCTGCTTTAGAGGGTTGATCCAATCTTGAAGCAAGGGGATCCTATGGCAACTTCTTCTATTGTAGACTTGAGGTTTATGAAGGCTTGGACAATGGTGGATTGGCTGAGGAAGAAGGTGTGGTGACGACGTCATGATATGAGGGGGATGTTCCCTCCCAGTGCCTACGCCATATGAGGGTGCAACACAGAAATGAAACCCTATTGATCAAAGAAACATTAAAGAGAGCCACATAACTACCAAAAAATAACTAAAGTTACAAAAACACTATTTTCAAGTTAGAAATTGTTGTTGAATCGATATAGGTTGTAGGAATGATTTACCTATGCGGAATTTGAGTATATGGTAAGGAATTCTACAAGGTTTTGGAAGATTGCACTATGGATGATCTTTTCAAATATACATTGATGCTAAAACCTCTCAATAAAGCCACTCCTACAACAATTGTCCTACTTGAAGAAGTTGCCCACATTCCAACTTTGAGTAGCATGGAAGAGTCCTCTCTCTTACAAGCATACACATTATATTTTTGTTTATCTTGCAGGGTAGTCTACAACCTGTAATAACATATGTTTGTTAATATTTAAAATCTCAATCACTGTTTCTTACAACCATACTTCAACTTGCACTACAATTATGAAGGAAAAAATATTTGGTTGTCTTATGCTATTGAATTATGCAACCACATCTCCACCTTCATCCTATAAAAATGTTGTTGAATATAATCCACACCATTGAAGATAGTCCATGTTGTTGAAGTATTACATAGAGAGATTCATGGTCTTGAATCTCATGGGTTAGCTTGTCTTAGATATATTTCCAGGAGAACAATGTTTTAATGACAAAGCTATCATAATAAGAGGATTTACACCTCCATGAATGTTTAACTACCTTGTGCTCCTTTACTCACAATGATCACCATGACATGGATTTGGTGGTTGACAAAAAAAAACTAACCTCTTGTAGAATAAGAACTACAATAGGAGCCAATATAAATGACTATGTGACTCATCTGAGGAACCCTTTATCTACAAGTTTTTTTGTCAACCTTAATATTAGGTAGTAAAGAGTCTAATGGTCATTGGCATACAATGAATGCATATGCTAGGTAGGATCATACAATTTGATATAGAACGACAAGATATTGTAGTAGCTTTGATATTCAATGAATTCATCCATCCTTGTTATCAATAAAATCTCATGATACTTGAATTAAATTTAGAGTCTTGTCTTGTACTTCATCATTTTATTGAATGTAAGTTGCAAAAAGCAGTTAATATTCTCAACGACTTCTTCCTTTGTCTTCATTGAATAAAACTTGCAAACATTCCCCTTCGAGTCATAGTAATTAACAACTAGTAGACTAGATTCAACAAAGACTCTGAAGTGCTTGCGTGCTATCTTTATATTGTCATTGACTCATCCTTGGTACCTGATTAGAAGCCCTATCAACATCTATTCCTTAGGACAGTAAAAGAATAATAAATTATCGTTGAATCCCTATAATGTTTTCAATGTTGCATGAATTTTTTTTCATTTCGAGGAAACCCATCAATCAAAATCTTATCATTCTCAATTTCCTGCATTTCCTTTTGTTAAATTTCATGAACCATAGATATACAAGACAAAATGAGAGATATTTGAAAATAAGGATGTAGTGGAATTATCAAATCAATGTAAGCCGAACAATAGATTCATGACAAAAAATTCACATAAATCAGACAAGTATTGCTCAGATTATCATAACACCAATCTTCATTAATTAATCAGTAATACAATGGTAGTACAATAAATAGAATTCAAATAATGTGGATAAGATTTGAATTCACCAACTCAACTTGACTAGTTAGCTAACTCAAAGTGGAAATAATCATAGTTGGAGCTCACTAGTTAACTCCAGATAACCAAATAAGTCTACAATCAGTTAATTGATGATGGTAGGTGAGGGTAGGTGAATAATGCGGCCTACACTCCCATGAATCATGCAAACTAAAACTAATCTAATTGTTTGTGATCTAAATGATTTGACAACTGTGAATTTTTTACTAGTTAAAATTCAACTTACAGTTTTGAGAAAAAACACCTTACAATATAGTTAAATATTTAGAGAATTTATTACAAAGAACTCTTGTTATAAACACAAATATTAATATAAAACGTAATCCACATCGATATACCATTACAATCATTAAGCCTTATATATAACAAGAGCCACTAGGTGGAAATGTCCTGCGCTAGCCATTGCTAAAATATTGGATTTAACAGTGTAGGAATTCAAGTGAAGTAGGTGAACTAAAGCAAAAAGTTAGGAATTCAAGCTAGGAAGATAAACTAAAGCAGGAGCTCAAGTATTCAAGATATGTAGATGAACTGAAATAAAATATTAGGATCAAAATGTGTAATAACACAACCTAGCGATCGACGTTTATCGTTGAACCAACAACCTTAGGACGTTGGAAAATTGTTCTGACGAGCAGATAACTTTGAACCTGATGAAAAGCATTTAAATATTCAAGATAAGAAGATAAACTAAAGCAACATGTTAGGTTCGGAATTTTTAATTACAAGGCCTAAATATCTCCATTTACCTTTGAAATTGCAAAGTTAGATGATCAAAATTTTATTGATGAGCATATAACTCTGAACCTAGTGGAAAATATTTAAATGCACAAGAACATTCAAGCTAAGCATATAAACTGAAGCAACAAGTTAGGATCAAAATGTTTAATTACGCGACTTGAAGGTTGACATTTACCTTTAAACCTGCAACCATTAGACATTGGCAAATTGTTTGGAAGAGCAAATTGGTGTGAACATACATTAATTTATTACAACATATAAACAATTATTGATTACATGTGATCCAAATAAATGTCTTTTCCACAACATGTCTGGAGCTTGTTGCCACTTATTTGTCCTTGCACTGCAATAGAACACATGCCTCATTGATCCCTTCATGGGATCCTTCCCTCCAAATGAGTAAAGGTGGCATCCACTAAGAGCAACACACCCAAACCTAAGAGCTTCACAATACTCCCTTGTTATAGGAGGAATAGGTTGCCAAAGTTGACAAGTAGGATCAAAATCATGCCATGATATTGACTAGTCTCAATCTCACTTAATCACATAAATCTATTCCTCATCCATTCCCAAGATTTTCCTTTAGGAATACAAAGTTTCCTACCAGCAGTCGATATTGGGATTATTATTCTCAAGGAATTGATTATCTGGAAAACTGACTTCCACATTAGCCAAGAAGACAATATAAATAGGTCAAAGAGGGAAAATAATAAGTTTCAACCAAAACACACTTTCAACCACAATTGATGGAACACTTACATTGGGGTCAAAGATAAAAGCAACAAATCTTTGTATTTAACACAACAACAACAAATCAACAAAAAGAAATCCTCCCTTTTTCTACTACCATCTCAAAGAACTATAAGATGATGTGTGAGACATGCAGGATGATCATTAGGCCACCGAAACATTTATTCCGTTAGTTGCTCAAAGTTTACTATATTTGATGATTCCGAACTTAAAACAAACTTCTTTGGTGAACCATGAAGGTTATAGCTTAGTCTAGTGGCTAGTTAATGGAAACTGGCAACCAGTATTGACAATTTCATTACATTGAGTAATTTCCTTCAACAAACATTAGTGCAAAAGGTGAAACTGCCCAAAACCAAAAAAACTTGAACTATGCGGCCTTCGTGAGCCAATCAAGCTTGCTTTATTTCTCTTTTTACTGATCTCGAAAACCTTACAGGATTAGTAGATTTGTAACTTGCTAGATCCTATCATAAAATACAAACTCCTGATTCCATGAGGTGTGCCCAGATCTAAGAGGCTGTCAATTAATTTATAGATATATTATACACTGTAGGTGATTTACCTAATTCTCCATAGAGATCAAACATAGAAAAATCTAATTAAGAACCTTGTAAACAATATCCTTCCCCACAGCAAGACGTATGTGCTCATATAAACACAACGACAAGGTTGTAAACGCCAAATCTTATTAGGCCTCAAATAATATGCATGGAGGTAAAATCAAATTCACGGAAGGTCGACGAAAAGGTGAAACAATAAACATAGGCCGTGTACTGTGAATACATTGAATGATGCTGACATCTTCCCGCCACTCATGTTTAGGTTATAGAAATTGAAAAAAACGCCAACAATACACACCAATAAATAAATATTTTTTATAAAATATAATTTATTAAAAAATATATACAACTATATATAAAACATTAGATTTTAAAAACATTATTTAATAATGTGGTCAAAGTATTACTACAAACCATTTACTATATGTTCTGCTTTTTTTTTCCATAGAAAAAATTCATATTTTATATATAGAGTACAAAATACATTGTGTGAATGATCGATTATCAAAAATTGATAAGTGATCATATAATCCAAAATAAATAGCTCATAAAAGAAGCTCTTCAAAAGTATAAGACTGAAAATGACCCATCATATCATCACAACAAACATTAATAGCCCATCAATAATAGCTAAATAAGCCTTCTAGAATAGTCTTCAAGAAAATCTGCAAGAACCAAGCCTGCATACAACTCCAAACAGTACTAAAAAAAAAAGTGTATCCATCTGCATAATTCACAGCTCCTTAGCAAGAAGTAGCTCAGAAGTTTGCATACTGAAAATCTCATCAAAAGCTCTTCAAAATCATAAGTCAGAAGATTACCAACATCACACCATCACAAAATAGTCATTTACAAAGGCCATCAAAAGTAGCTTAATAAAATAAGCATTCTAGCAAGGTCTTCAAGAAAATCAGCACGAACCAAGCCTGCATACTACTCCAAACAGCACTAAAAAATGAATGTATCCAGAATCCACAAATTCACTGCTCCTTAGTAAAAATTCCAACTCCAAGAACTATGGAAAGTAGCTTAGACCAAAAGGAAGTCTGCATATACCTAAGACAAAAAAGTATATCACTAATGCTCCATAGAAACATCAATATTTACATTCCATATCTGTCAAAAACTTTCCAAAAGACTCCTTGAGTGCACCAAAAAGTCCCAAAGATCATGAAATCATCATCAAAGAATCCCACAAAAAACATATTGATAGACAACAATCTGTTCATCTGAAAGTATAAAGACCATGAACATAACACCCAGGAACAAAACAAGCCAAAAAAAATTCTAGCTTGTTCCCCAAAAACCAATTCTAAAAAACCTAGAATGTGTCATGTCTAACAAACCCTTGAAATTCTGAAATAGACCAACACCCAATCTAAACATTCCCACCTTCATTAGCTAAACTGTCCGCTAATGAATTCCTCTCTCTATAAATATGTTTGTAGATTGCCTTATCAAAATAATCCGACAATCTAATGACTTCTTGTAAAATCTGAGCCAGGTGTATATTATGGATTCTGAATTTTCCCAAGATCCAATTAATGACAAGTAAGGAGTCACCGAACACTTGTATATTATTAATCTGTTTATCCAAAGCTAGGATTAATAATAATTTCAAAGCATATAGCTCTGCCATATTATTGGTCCCTACCCCCAATCCAGCTTTAAAGGTAATAAAATGATCAACTGAAAGAAACAGTATGCCCCTAGCTCCACACACATTTGGATTACCAATTGCAGAACCATAAAAAAAACCCCAAGGTTGGATTTTGTCAATAATTTCCTCAAAAATAATTCTAATCTTCAAGACAACATTATCCTGTGGATAAGATGACAACATACCCAAACTATAAGTTGATACCTGCGCAGGAGTTGGTAAAAGTCATCAAAACAACTATTGTTTCGAGCCTTCCAAATGAACCAAGAAACAGTAATAGGTAGTGCTATGAAAACTTTTACCTTAGTGTTCAGAACCCACTTTTTCAAACAAGAAAGTAAAGAGTCCCCTTCCCAAAGATTCAGTAAATTGAACTTAGCTTCGATCTCCTTCCAAACTGATTTTGTATAAGGACAAACTGCACCTATATGAAAATTAGTTTCTTCAGCTGCTTTACATAAGTAACATCTACCAGGACCTTCCCAGCCCCTATGTTTAAGTAAATCCCAAGTAAGTGCTTTGCCTGAAAAAAGAAACCAGCAATAAATCTTAGATTTAAGTGGACATTTAACATGCCAAAACATGTTCCACCACCATGCAATTTCCACATCATACTGATCCAAGATCAATTGCAAATAACATGCTTTGGGAGTGTACTTACCAGATTTAGCCTGGTTCCAAACAAGTAAATCCTCATTATTACTAAATATGATATGACTAGATTTCAGGATAGCTAAATAGCCATTCCATGCACTAATGTCCAAGTCCTCAACAAGACCTAGATCCACAGAGCTTAACCAGCCTTGTTCCATCCTACAGGAAACATTTGCTATCCCAACATCTTTCAAAACGAAATAACCTGTAGAATGCATAACTTCAATCAAATGAGAAGGTAAATTATGTCTCCATTTGCATCCTGTCCATGGATCCAAACCAATACGAACATTAGCTCCATTGCCAATCTTCCAGACCAGATAATCGCCAATTAAATAAAAATACCAGAGCACAGATTTCCAACAGATTGAAACACCTGATTTCTTCTTATCCTTCTCTATGATCCAGTCTAGCAAAGAAAGAGGCCTAACATATTTCTGCAAAACAATCTGTACCCACAAACCTGCACCATGAATAATGTTCCAAACATTCTTTGCAGCCAAAGCTTTGGCAAATAGTACAGGGACTTTAATACCCCAACCACCCAAAATTTTAGGCTTTGCCAAAGCCTTCCAGGAAGTCCAAGGCAAACCCTTAAATGAATCACAGACACCAAACCAAATAAATTTAAAACATAATTTCCTGATTTTCTCAATGATCCCTAATGGGATCAGAAATGCATCTAATAAACATGCATAGCCTCAAGGACAGATTTAACCAGGATAATTTTGCCACCCTTGGACAATCATCTGAAACTCCAACTTTTTATACATTTTTTTTATACATTTCTCAACTTTGACTATGGGCCAATCCCAATATTTCAATAAATATCTGCATGGTTTTAAATGAAAACCAAGGTATTTCATACCACTGTCAATTTTGAGGACAGTATATGAAAAAATATTTTGTAATGAAATCAGCTCAGATTCATCAAGTCCAGAAAAGTAGAAAGATGATTTATTCACATTTATCATCATTCCAGAAGCTTTAGTAAAGTCCATCAATAATTCATACAGCATAGATAAAGACTGAGCAGATCCATTAGTAATCATAACAATATCATCCACGAAAAGAACATGTGTCAATGATACTTTATTACCAAAAGATATACCTCGGTATAAACCATTGCATCTTGCAGATAAAAGTGCCCTACTCAAGCCTTCAGCAACAACAAGAAATAGCAGAGGTGCTAGAGGGCACCCTTGTCTAAGACCTCTGCCAGATCTAAAAAAACTAGAGGCCACCCCATTAATCAGGACAGAAAAAGAGACAGAGGTTAAACTGCTCATAACCCAGGTAATAAATGAAACCCCAAACCCCATCTTGGTTAAAATAACTCTTAAGTAAATCCAACTAACTCTGTCATAGTCTTTAGAAAGATCAATTTTAAGAAGCACAGACTTTAAACCTTTGACATGAATTGTGTGTAAACCTTCCTGGATAGAGCCCACAGCATCATGTATTTGCCTACCAGGCAAAAACCCAAACTGTTCCTGGGAAATATATCTGCCCAAAACCTGCTTAATCCTGGATGATAAAAATTTTCCAATAATTTTATAAACGAAGTTACATAAAGAAATTGGTCTATAATCATCAAAAGTACAAGGACAATCCATTTTAGGTATCAAAACAATAAAAGTAGAGTTGAATACATCTAGAATTTTTCCAATCTGTCTAGAATCCTCTATCACCCTTAACAAATCCACATCCATCACATCAAAAAGTACCCTATAAACCTCTACTGGGATCCCATCAGGACCAGGACTTTTATCATTCTTACTTTTAGTAAGAATAAATTTAATCTCCTCCAGTGTAATAGGTTTCATAAGATCCTGATTTTCCTCAGCAGTAATGGAAGAAGGAAAATTACCAGATATTTTCAGAAGTTTTGTAAGGTTCAAATGCGAATCATCCTGAAAAAGAGACTCAAAGTGCTGAACCCCTGCATCTGCAATAGCCTCAAAACCTTCCACAGAAACCCCCCTGTCATCTGTAATCTTCCAAATGGAATTTGTGTGCTTTCTTTGATTAGCAAATTTATGAAAGAAAGGTGTGTTGTCATCCCCGCACATCAACCAAATAGCATGACTCTTTTGTCTTGCTTCATGTTCTCTATCCAAGAGAATTTTTCTCTTGCGAGTTTCCAAATCAACCAAACCAGCCTTATCCTCATCAGACGAGAAACCAAAACCAAACTTATGAGAATAAGCTGATAACAAAAATTCAATTTCCAGTAAATCTTTGGACTCAAACTCCTTTTGCTTAACCGACCAAGCTAAAGAAGCAACCTTTATTCTTTTAAGGTTAGAATTAAAATGTGAGGCCGGAGAATCATGAATATTATCAGAAAAACCCACCCAAGTATCTGTTAAAATTTTAACCAGATCAGCATGTTCAAGCCAATGTGAATTGAATTTAAAAGGGCTTTTGAATTGGACCCCTCTATTGAGAATCTGAAGAAAAACCGGATGATGATCAGAATCACCACCACTGCCAACCCATTGACGATAAAAATACTCATAATCAAGCATATCAGCGGATAAGAGGAACCTATCGAATATTTTGCTAATATTTTCATTACCAGTCCTTCTGTTAGTCCATGTAGGGATCATAACAGTAGGAATGATGTCCACAAGCCCATAAGTATCTAGAATTTTAGTGAAAAAATCAGATAGTGAATCCAATATAGCCCTATAACCCCAAATTTCAGAAAGTCCCATCGTGAAATTCAGATCCCCACCTAAAATTAATTTTTCACATTTCATACAATCCAAATCCAAAAGATTTTTCCAAAAAACTTCTCTATCAATATATGGACCATAAAGATTTAATAAACAAACATCCAGATTGAGTTCCAGAGAGAACAAAGAAGCACATAGTCCCGCACCCACTCCCCATGCATTTAAAAGATGGAAGAATCTAGACTTCCAGCCTAAAAGTAGACCTCCAGATTTTCCTTCTGTATCCAAGGATAAATTGGTCCATCTGTTCAAGATAATTTCCATTTCCTACACAAACAGACCCCCATTCCCCATAGATTCTTACATAAATACAACATCCAAATGTTGTTCTTCTACTAATCTACATATGGCTAGTTTTTTTGGTTTACTAGCCAAACCTCGACAATTTAGGGTCATAAAAATCATAAGATCACCAAATCAAGGGCATCCATTGCTCTAAGTGCCCCACTACCAGAAGACTGATCACTCTCCCTCAAGGGTCCATCAGATCCCCCTGAATCCCCTAGTCCCAATCCATAATCTAGTATAGGGTTAAAACCAAGCAATTTGGTTCGTGATCTAAGAAAATATCCTGAACCATTTGGTTTAATCAGAGAGTTGGTAAGCCCCAAATTACACAACACAGGAACAGTCGATCTAGAATCCAAATTACCAGTAGAAACATCAGGTAAAATAGATTCCAATATCTGTGAAGGCTCAGGACAAACAAATGAGCTAGTATCCAAGCCCTCATCCCCAGAACTGATAATTAACATCTTCTCATCCACAGAAACAGGAAGAGACTGAAAAACTATTTCCATATTACCAACTAAATCCTGATCAGGTAGTCTAGTAGAAGTTTGAGTCTAAGAAAGCAAAGGATTTATAAAATTCGAATCACTAGAACCCAAAACCCCAGTCCTAGGAGTAACAATAATAAACTCCTCAGGATCCATAGAACAAACAGGGTTGTGCTGTAAACCATCACCCTTAAAAAAATCCATATCATTAAGATTCTCAACACAAGAATTGCGAGGATTAGAATTAACGTACCGAAGTGCATGTATCCATACCCTCAACCCTAAGGCTCATAGGTCCAGATTTAAAATCCTTATCCACAGATAAAACCGGCTTAACAATTTCTTTTTTTTTTCCAATAAGGTTTAATCCCATCCCGAGAATGTCTGTTGGAAATTAAATTACAGTGGGAAGCCAAATGGCCATATCTATAACATCTATTACATTTAAAAGGTATGCCAACATAATCAAGACATTGACTGCAAACAATATCAAGAAATTTTATATCAATTTCTGAAGCTAGGCCTTTACGAAGGTCTAATAGGACCAGAACCCTTCCCAGGCAACAAACCCCAGACTCTAAGAAAGAAAGATCCGCTTCCAGAAATAAACCCAGAGAATTACCAATAAGCTTGAAAAAATCCAAAGACCATAGTTCAAAAGGTAAGTTCGGTAATTTAACCCATACCGGTGACGAATCATACCTCTCTGTCCTTGGATCGAACAATGGAGTCCAGCGCTTGAGCATTAATCCGGAGAAATGCCATTTCCATGTCCCGGACAAAATATGAACATAATCCTCCTCACAGTGGAATTTAAAGGCAAGCCATCTCCTCGGCAAAATAAAAATATTCGGATATGTTATATTATGCCAGACCCTAAGAGCCCACTGCTTAATTCCAACTAGTGAAACCCTACGTCCACTGAATCGGCCCACCAGCGTTAAAGCATGGGTCAAAACAATATTATTCAGTGCTATATCCTCTCCCACCACCAATAACAGGACATTCGCAAGCCTAACAGATTTAGTCCGGTGTCTATTGGAAGACGGTAAGTGTTCCGTCGCACCCACTGACCCATTCGAAACACCAACCCCCAGATAATCCTCATTCAAACACTGCTCATTACATCCATCCGCAACAATCGGCTCAATATGCTCATCACCATTACAACAAGAAAGAACCTCTTCCACTGGTTGGGAACCCGGATAAAAAACCTTATCATCAATTGAAAAACCCTGATCTAAACAAGTACCAAAATCCAAATCCTCCAAAACCGGAGAATCGCGCACCAACCCCTCCGGATTCAGTATCCTACAATCATCACTCATCTTCTCCAAAGCAGGAGAGAAAGCATCAAACCCAGCCTTCAGAAGAGGACCAAGACGGACAGAATCCTCACCCATCTCTCCCAAACCTCTGCATAAATTCGACCCACCACCCGAATGTAATTCCGGATCCAAGACAAAGGGTAAAACCGGATCAAAAACCTTCAAAACCTCCATAGCTCGCACAGTGCCAAAAGAAGGACCAAGAACAAAAGGTAAACTCGGGGAAAAAACCAAAACCCTCACAGCATCACGCACAGCCAGACAAGGATAAGGTACCGGCACAGTTGATAAACCCGAAGAAAAACCTAGATTACTCACAACGTCTCTCACAGTCAGACAAGGAGAGCGAGTAAGCCCGAAAGAAAGAGTAGTCGAATCCCATAACCTCAAATTTTCCCGACACTTATTAGGCAGAGTACGAGCCAAAGATTTTATGGTCCGAAAGGACATTATGCCAATTCCGCCAAAACCAAAAAAATCCACTAAAAAGATATTTTAAAACAGCGGAAACTAGGACAACCTTCAAAAAAGATGTAAACCACCAAGGAAAAAACCCCCACAGCTCAAATGGAGTCACGTGGAAATCAACTAAAGCACAAATCAATACCTAATGAATGCTCGAAATCCTGAAAAGGACACGTTCCAACAGAGATAAAGATCGGCACGTATACACCAGCCAAAAGGACAAAACCAAATAAAGAAATCCGTACGCCTTCAAGACAGAAGTACTAGCTGAACCAATACACTCGAACCTTCATTCATGATCAAGACTCCACGAAAGCCCTTACCGTACCAATCATCTGCAAAAAAATTAATCCAAAAAACAAGACAAGAAACCGAAACACATTATGTACCATATCGCTCCAATGTAGTTCCAAAGAAGTACGTTCTGAATCATTTCGCTCCCGTCAGTTCTTTCTCCCAGTCCCAGATCCAAAACTCATGCATCAAAAACTAGTAAAAACCAAACACATCCAAGAGATCTCCCAATATTAGATTGTCAACACATCGATCAAACACATAACTACGCACACATAACAACTAAACACTCCACCCCAAAAAAACCAAAAAATCATTGATTGCTTGTAATTAAAACTATTATTTCCATTCTTTCCCATCTAATTTTTTTATTTGAAGTTATAGAATGGAAAAATATAAAGGTCAAATGTCTCTCTACATGGAAAGCAATCTTATCTTACACTCCTTCATATCTATGGCAAAAATATAATTGTCTTCAAAGTTTTAGGTTATTGTTGAGAATATTAATTAATACTGTAAATATTAACTTATTAATGAGAATATTAATTAACACAATATTCTTCCTTGTCAAGATAATTCATCACTTAAATCTAAGTCAATTGTCTCTATGCACATAAACATGTCATTTTTGGTGGAAATGTTCTCATGTACTCCTTTGATTCCTTGATATTGAAGACTTCCCCTCTTATAGATTTTAAAAAGGTGAAGTATAACTCTTTCCGAATAGATCTTTATCTTAAAAACGAATTCATAGAACTTTTAAATAATGTTATTCGGGCTATGATTATTTTTACTTTTAAAAATATAATTTTTTAATTATGCAGGAGTTTGATTATGGAGATTTTCGTAGGATTAGCCAACTATTATGTTAATACTACACTACATTGTAATGTAATTATTTATATTTCTTTTAAGATTAGGATTATATTGAAATTTATTGAATTATATTTATTCAAAAACATAATGATGATGGTTGTTAACATTTAGTAAGATCAATTTTGGTTTATTGAATTTTATTAAAGAATTATTTGGAATGTTATTCTTATGTTCAAAAAAGCTTTTAACATAGGAAAATCTTCTTAACTCACTTTAGTTTTGATAGGTTATAAAATTAAGAAAGTTTGCATTGTAACAAAGATTTTGAAATTGAAATCTAATGTGAGTGTATGTAGGGCATTCTAAGAGAAAATGATTTTCATCCTTAACGCTAAGTCTCACATTGATAACAAATTCTTTCAGCTCATAGTGTTTTAGGAATTATCCACCGCCATTTTTCACTTTGAAGCTCATGAGGGTTCATTCTTATCTTGACCATATTAATTTTCTTTTTTATGCTAGAGAAAACTAAGAGATACTTTTGATAATCTAGATCAAGGTTAATGACCTCCTTATAATATCTTAATTTTCTTTTAACCTTTAAATTTTTATCGCACCACAAATTCTATTTAAACTTAGATGTAGTAATATTTTTTATTATTATCAATATTTTGCAAAGTGTCATTTTCGTCAATTCCCCAATGGATTAACCAAGCAAGGGCATCTTTATGCCAACCCCGCTTGAGTAGTAGGTGATTTTGACAGGATTTTAATGCAATTTTTGGAAGCCTTTGGTATCCCATATTATTTATCTTGTGCTTGTATGTTAAGTACCTTGTCATAGCTATGCTCTCAATGGGGAAAATCCCCACTTCGATGAGGAGAATAAGATAGTGCGTATTGCTTTTAATTTTGAGGTTATAAGTTATAAATGATTTTGGATTTGTTCACTTTTTCTCCAAGATTTTCTAGAGATGTTGCAACGCCAAACTTCACATGTCATGTCCTCGGTCACCTCGGTGGCCCTTTGGGATGACGGGGAACTCATTCAACCACCACTTTGTTTAGTTTTCTTGCTCTGGTATCACTATTTTATGTCCCTCTCTACCTACCCGACCATTGGAGGGTACATTACACAAAATTGAGCTCCCAAAATTTTCAAAATCCACCACTTCTGGCCTCATAACATTTAACATACATGTGTCAAATTAATTAGCACCTTAATCTTTGATAATCAGCTCCTTAACTAACCTTACAAACAATCCCAACTGTCAATTTGCACATCCGACAATTAAATTCCAACATACCAACATATTTCACCTCTCTGACATTTCCGACATCGAGAGTTGAAAATCAGAATACCCATGAACCAACTTTAACCCACGATACTGACTAGTGACGTTCTGATCTCGAAACACGGTCTTTTCTGTTGCCAAGAGTCGAGAGTTAGAACCACAAAGAAGTTCCAACGAGAGAACTCCCAACTTGACGACTTCGATGTTCATGACATCAAGAGTCGAAACTCTGCGTCGCATACTGATCCTTGGTGAAACACCTCCATCAGGCCCTCCCCGACGTATGTACATCAGAACTAAAAAGGAGGTCACTGCTGATCAACAATATTCCACGACTTCTCTGACGTTGATACCGACATCGGAACTTTGACACATTGGCAGTTAACATTATGTTTAACCACCTAGCTGAACTTTTCATTCTAGCCTTAGACATTGGCCCTACTATTTCAGCCATGAAAACTCAGCAATAATCTTCTAACATGGAAGCTTAACACTTAGCCATCTTAAGCACACGACTAAGGCACAAATACTAGCTTCTGATTGAAGGACTTGTGCAGGTGCAAATTAAACATTAAGAGCAGAAAATACAATTAAACTACAAGTGCAATTCATGCATAAATTAGTCTACACATCACAGGCATAATAATAATAAAATCAACACAGAGATAACTCATTTCCAGACTATGAACATGCATCCTATTGAATAATTCAAGATGTCTTTTCATTCAATTCAACATGATTAAATAATCATCCATAATATAGAAATTATGGGCATTCATAAACAACATAACACCTATCTTTTAACTGAAGTTGTCCAAGCAACCGACTATGTGAGGGCAATGTTCCACCCAACCGTAGGTCTCTATCCAGCCTATATTATTTCAACTGAGAGGTCACCCCTGAGCTGGGTTATGTTATCCACTAAGGAGAACAACACAGGATCACTTGCAACAATGGGTACACACACTCAGGCTAAACCAACAAACAACTAGGTTTATCAAGCCTAAGTTGAATGGCTCTTAAACAAGTGAGCTCAACCATAGAGCTACAAGCATCTCAATCGGTTTCATCCAACCTTGGCACCCACATCACCTACCACTCCCTACTTAAGGAAGGCCCCTTCTCTGCTACATAGTCCCTTAGGCGCCCTTCCCTCCAGTGCTACTCAGGATAGGTATAGAAGTTCCCAATTGCTAAACTGTTAGAAGTTTCATGCCTTCACCAATTTTTCACAATCCACACAAATTCCTGACGTATTCAACGTTCTCCAACTTGGATTTTCCTTTGGATACCAATTCTACCATGACCGTTATTGGGAATGCATTACCCATTCCCAAATTCGATTACGGTTCTTCCACAATGGGATCAAGATGAATGGAAACGCATTTCCATGAGATAATTGACTTATGGGTTAAGCAACTCAGCCCACAATCTGCCAGACCGATTTTTGAATTCAACCCATGCTCAATTAAACACACGAGCTGATTTCTCAGCTACTTTCTTGCACAAAATTAGAGAGTGGCAAGGACGTCTACTTAGGTTCTTAAGATGACACTTGGTAATAGAGGGTTGACTCTCCCATACCCCCTCACCTCTCCCTCGTGGAATAATGCATCCCCTCATTTTGTTGCCTCCATAGCTAGCCTTAGACTTTTTATTTACATTATAAATATTTACTTGCTTTTATATTTTCCATGGCTTTACTAGCGCATGGCCTACAAAATATATAACACTTGCCTTTGTAATCTTAATCATTCACTAGCAGGGTCTTGTCCTTAAGCTCCACACTAGGAATCATACATCGCATATACACAATATGGGGTCAATATAGGGTCATTACATCACACTCGTACAAGATAACGAGGATGACAAGAGTTTCAAGAGGAACTTCTTTTTATCCATCACATCCTATATTCCTCATAGAAGTGAGTATTCCTCATAGAAGTGAGTCTCTCATTGATTGAGAAAACGGGTATGACTAAGTGCGTAATGTACAAGAACAAGATAAGCAACATTGAAGACAAGATATTTCCTAAGATTGTTTCATACTTTAGTCAAAACCACTGACGACTTAAGTGAGGTTGGCATAAAGATGTCAACTTTTGGCTAAATCATTGGGGAGTTGAGGAAGATGTCACTCTGCATAATAATGATAATATTAAGAGTACTATTACATATAAATTTAATGAGAATATGAGAATTTAATGAGTACTTCACATTTACAATACTCAAGGACCCGAGCGTTCATTCGCCTCCAAAATTCCTATAAAACCTTTTCAAAAAAAACCCTAATTCCATGTTGACTGATATATATCTGCGCACAAGCCGATATGTTTCAAATTTTATAGTTGAAAACGTGTTTTGAACTTGCACATGATTACCATTTAGCATATCATGTCTCTCTATGTATTGTAGAGCAGTAATGTTTCTGTCCTAAGTTTTTGGCCTTTGATAGCTTAAAAGTTGGATGCTGATTTTGCTTTGTAAAATCTGGCAATGCATCTGCAATACATTTTAAAATCTGATTGATATTAAGAAGAAAAACAAGACTGTGCACTATTGTTGACAGTGTCGATTCAAGCATTTTTCAGCAGAGTGAAGACCGCGTGTGTTGAAGTTGCGTTGGTGTAATGACTGCTCCTTAGACAGCGTGGAGGTTGAAGTATATATGCTGCACCGATATATGTTGAAGACCGAGCCTAAACTTCTGTTGAGTTTTTTGAAGAAATAAATACCTATCTGAGACTGATATGTGCAAATGTTTTATGCTGCGTCTCTTCTAAGACCGAGACTGATATATGCAAATGTTGTATGCTGTATATTATGCTGACTGCTAGTGATTGATATAAAGAAGGCTGTGTATGACTGACACTGATATATTTTGTATTTACTGATATATTTGCTATTCACTTGCATTGTATTCACCTTGGCAGAGACTGTAGACCTGCAAGGTTATTATTTTTGACTTCTCTTTGAAAATTACACTTACAGTTGTAATAATGAATCTATAGCACCTATTGTTGGTGATGTCCTCAATGGCAAGGAAACATATCCAAAATGGTCTAGAAAGATCAAGAAATCAAGCGAGCCTGTCGAAGAATCCCTTGACTTTGTTTAGAAAACAAAGAATCAGTTCAAAGACCCTTCCAAGGGAGATTGCAGCAAGAGAGGCAGAGGGGGCAGAAACAACTCCAGAAAAAGATCAAAGTGCAAGCGTTGTGGAAAAACTGGGCACACATCAGATCAGTGTTGGGCTTCATGGGACTCCATCAAAGACAAGCATAACCAGAAGACAGATGACCAAGATGCTAGTAAAGTTTCTGATTCTTGTATTGTTGCACATTGTAATCTTGGAATTAATGAAATGACTTCTCTTTCATCTTATAAAGATTGTTGGCTGCTTGATACTGGTGCAACATCACATATGACATTTAGAAAAGACTGTTTTGAAGAACTAAATGAAAAAATAGATGGCATAGTGTACTTTGTAGATAAGTCAAGTATTAAACCAAAGGGAATGGGCACCATTGGA